>JABSTQ010010414.1:0-164546 GCA_013358835.2 Ixodes persulcatus
CCGGCTATCGAAAGCCGTTGTGCGTTGACTCTGCGACGAGCATCGTTCGGCGCCCGGACTTCGAGGCGGCGGACAATCGCGTCTACCATGACCGTGGAACCACAAGTTCTTTGCGCGCCCCGGTTCTTCGAAACCGGTAGCTTTCAAGGCATGGTGGCGCCTGACGAGCACCTGTCAGTCTCCCACATGACTGTGAGCCGGGCTGTCAGAGATGTTGCGGCTGCCATCGTTTTTTTTTTGTTTTTTTTTTCTGCAATATCCGAAGAGGTACTAATACGCTGGTATACAATTCAGAATGTTGGAAAACAAACAAGAACCGGGATAATTCTTGGGTAGGTTCGAGTCTCCCGGCAGCCGGCAGAATTATTTCCCGAAATTTTACTGGCAGTCGTCAGTCATTGGCGGTCAAATCAGTTCATCGAACGACGTGTCATTGACAGATCGTTTCATCGGCACGCGACGTAATCACATGAGAGATTTTCTTCCGTTAGAGGTATATACAAATTAAACATTTTCACACCTTTATACATGTAAGTGGGGTGTTCAATAACTAACCCCCTAATAAGTGTAGCAATAGATCTTATAAAAAAATGTAAACCTCACACCTTTAAAAATGTGTGATTTTTTAAACACGTTTCTTAAAACGTGTGATAATGCACTACACCTTTTTATAAAGATGTAAAACTACAATACCCCTTCCCGTCCGACACGTAGCCAGGGGGGGGGGGGGGCATAAGGCCCGCCCCCCCCGAAATCTTCCATTTTGCTGGGGCCTCCTCTCCCCCCTCCCCCTCATAGAGCACTTTGTCATGGGCGCCCCCCCCCCCCCCCCCCCCTAAAACAAAATCCTGGCTACGTGCCTCCTTCTCGTCAAGGTGTAATTACCACAGTACATTCCTTTTCTGGGGTGTACACAGTGGCCCGGGATCCAATAAAATGACTGAAAAATTAAATTTCACAAACGAGTCGCCGAAACAACACGTTGCTTCTTGGCGAGTGTCGAGGCAACTTCGGCCGAAAACCGGCTTCAATATTGGCCGGATGTACGGTTTTGCGCCTCGTACCGACATCCGGCAGGTATGGGTGTACCGATGCAAATACACGATTTATGTCTAATAGCACTGGCACCACTGATCTCTTATTAGGCTGGATCGCGGATATAGGCCTGTATTGCTGCAGTCGAGCGGCACCACCGGCAGCCATCGCTTGACACGATCTAATGCATGCTATAAGAGAAACGGGAAAACTCAATTTTATTACGTTAGTAGGTTGTTCTCGATCATGAAACTTCTATCGTGTTTCCGCAAATAACAGTTAATATTGTGGGCAAGAATATTAAACGCGTTAGAATACCAATCTTGTTTAAATAAACGTTGCGTGGTTGAGGGTCGAGGGCGACTTTGTTGGGCGTTAACTGTGATGTGTTTAATGAGACAAGGGCTACCGAGAGTTATTGTGGTGTCATCCGTGATCTCGGAGTCATCAGAGCTCAGCAAACGATAAGTTGGAAGGCCTTTACTGGCCTTCCAACTTATCGTTGGAAGGCCAGTTAAGGCCTTTACTTCATGGTGAAAGCTTTTTCTTTGAACTGCTGTGAGGGCTTCCGTGACAAACTGAAACTCGGAGCGTGCCGTTCAGTCGCTGAACGTGCCGTTTATTTAGCAACCGAAGCAAGCGACGTCAGTAAAGTCGGTGGTGCTCCGGCCCATTTAGTTATTTTTATTTTTTAAATCAATGTTCGAACGTTTGACGAATGCCTAGTTGATCTCCAAGCACCCGATATAATCATCGCAGCGCGTCATAAAATACTCGCCCTCGAGCACCGCGTACAGGCTTCCTATTTTTGCGTGTTTCTCCCTTAGACTTTCGTGTATTGCCTCATGGTGTAATACACCAAAACAACGAGGTCGAAAACGAAGGGAGAACTAGTCAGGACGCGGCGTATTGCCTGTTGTCAAGCAATGGCCGCCGGTGAGGCCAGTGACGGGCTCCCGATCCGCGATCCAGACTTGCACTGTGAGAGTTCTAATGCATTGCACCCGCGGAGTGCTGCACGGAGAACAGGCCCCGGACGAACTTGCCAAATGCACCTAGTGCAGACTGATGCTGTCGCCATAGATGTTGTAGAAAAGTACCGACCTCAAACCGAAACTAGCGGCTTTTTGTTCGACGTGATGGGTGGGAATGCTGGAGCGCAGTCGCTGCCATCGTTTATCTATAAACGTTGGTTGCTGCAACGTGTCACTTATATTTGCGATGATTTCCAATTAAGGAACTCGCCTGTCAGAGATATCTACAGACGCGTAAGTTTCCGAAGCCAGCATACACTTGAGAAAATTTATGGCACTGTACGCGCAAAAGCTTGCTTCGTTTTAAGCATAGTATTATGAGTGAACCACTGAAAGGATACTGCTTAAATCTAGTTCTTTGGAACATCTAGCAATACGTTTCGTAAAACTTTTTTTATTTCCCTGGTGAGGGCATTGAGAACGATAGCTTTCTCAAACAAAATACGACGGGGCAAGATAGCTGCCATTCAAATATGACTGTGCTTGAGCCTCGGGCAACGTCTCCATGTTTAGCCTTCCCGGACGCTGAGTGAATGCGTCACAGGTTTCTGCTGTGGGAGCTTTGTCGAAAAATGTTCCACTTTTCACCTGCACACAGATGATGCGAGATCTCGCGGCCTCTGTGTTTGTCCTGGGCCTTTCATTAGACACTGGTAGTCTGTACAGCAACAAAGCGACCCAAATTTTGCAAATAAAACACTGGTCGTCGATTCCTCCCTTCGTGGAATATTAGACGCTTACAATTCAAGCTCGCGTTTGAGTTTGTGGCCCGCGGGACGCGATTTCGAGCAGAATACCAACTTTTTCTTTCAGCTCCGCTGTGCGAATGCCGCCTCGTAGCAGACGAACTCCCGTCGTCTGCTCTCGCTCCTCGCCTGGGCGAGGCATGACGGGATTGTCGGCGCTAGAGAGCTCAAAGACAACGTACAGCGAGCGGCGTGAACGCTCGCCTCCCCGCGCTGTCTCGTGCTCTCGTGCACCGCCTAGGGATCGCGGGGAATTTTTCGTCAAAAGTTGCGAAGTTGAGCGCGCGCAGGGAGGAGGAAACTTTGCGGCGTTCTTTTGGTCACTCCCCCCGCTACGTCAAAAAGCGAAGAATGTTTTGCTCCACGAGTTTAGCTACCTTGGTCTTTTAAGGCTACGGTGGGATGTGAGCGCGTGATATCCTCCGTCTCCTTTTCCTCTTTGTATTGCCTTTGACGCGCCCCAAGTGAACGTGCCTGGTGACAGTTGACAAAGAAGCCGCCCTCGTGCCCGGCCCGGATGGCACGTGCGTTCCAGTCTGGTGCCGGTCGCATGCCTGTCAAGCCTTCAGCCAGCCAATCCAGTCACCACTAACTCGCTCTTAGCCCTATTACCTAACGTTTGTCTTTAATGTAAATATACTTTCCTTATTCCTTTCCAAGACTCTGCCCTCATATCTTACACAGGCACGTAGCAAGGGGGGGGGGGCATAAAGCCCGCCCCCTCCCCCCCCCCCCAAAAAAAAAAAAACTATTTTGCTGGGGCCTCCTCTCTCCCTCCCCCTTCTAGAGCATTTTGTCATGGCCGCCTCCCGCCCCCCCCCCCCCCCCCCCCCGAATCAAAATCCTGGCTACGTGCATATCCATTTTATATTGAGAAAAAAGGTTAATGTTATTTAGCTCAATGGACCTCTTGGCGAATATGTGCTGCCACCTAGACACGCGAATCGGTTCGAGACTAGGTGACTGGAAAACAACGCGCACCCAAGGCCTCTCCCACCCGTTCCACACCCAAAACGTCAGCTACATCCTGTTCACCCATTGAGGCGATGTGACCTAGATACGGCTCCCCCAAGCTCACCTTTGTCCCCATCGTGCGTAATCTTCCGCACCGAGGTCGACACAACGAAACCGCTCAAAGGCGAGAAATGCAAGATGGCGGATTGTTTGGAACTAGATACTCTCGAACCTAGGCGCATGAAATACTCTGCGCATGCGCACCGCGTATTTCTACAAAAGGTCCATTTAAACAGGAAAGAAAAATGTAGAGCGCTTCCATTTCACGTGAAGATGGAGGACCAGCGAAGCTGTTATCATTACGACGTGTAGGACGATGCCCAGAGGACGACGTCTAGGACGGCTTCAAGGACGACTTCTTGGAAGACCTAAAGGACGACGTCTAAAGACGACATTAGGACGACCTCAAGAATGACGCCTAGAGACGACATTAGGACGACTTCAAGGACGACGTCTAGAACGACCTCGAGGACGACGCCTAGAGGACGACGCCTAGGATGACTTCAGGGACGACGTCTAGGACGACCTTAAGAACGACTCCTCGGATGACCCCTAGGACGACCTCAAGGACGATCTCGAAAACGACCTCAAGCAAGACGTCTAGGACGACCTCAAGGATGACTTCAAGAACGACTTCGAGGCCTACAAATCGGACAGCCTCAAGAACGACGTCTAGGACGACCTCAAGGACGACGTCTAGGACGACATCAAGGACGACTTCTAGGACGACCTCGAGGACAACTTCTAGGACGACGCCTAGAGAAATTCAGCCTTTCCACTCTGGTGAGAACCAGAGTGGAAAGGCAAGAAAAGTTGCCGCCGTCTATAAGCGACAAAGGCAACCAGACAACCAGCAAGTCGGTTGTCTGGTTGCCGCCGTCGGTCATAGTTGGCGGTAGCTATCTGGAGTTTTGTGTTGACATTTCTTTGTCCGCGAACACGAATACTGGAGAAACTATCCCTTAAAAGCTGCGCTGTGAAATGTTCAACGTGTTCAAGTATAAAAGGCTGTGAAAACTTGTTGGCTTTGCAGGGTCGCTAAACTCGTCAAACACAAAGTTGGGGCCGAAGTTCGCGGAGCGTGCTGATTGGACTCTCACGACGATGGCGTCACGCGGGACGAGATGCCAATCATCCAAACGTTTTCGGTGCTCAAATTTCAGCGAGATTGAGAAACACAAAGTCACAGCGAGCTTCATCAGAGTGCGCTCGAGCAACACCGTGCGGCCAGCCGATTGAACGGCTGCACTGATGACGTCACGCCCCTGTGTCCCTACATCCCTACGCCGCGTTCAAGCTATAAACCAACACACTGTTTACAAACAAGCCCGCTTTGCCCACAACAGGTGTGGGCACTGCGCATGCGCAGAAGCCAAATTTGGGAGGAATGAAGCGTTAGCGCATGCGCAGTACCGACAGCAGCGCCACCGCGGTCGTATGACGTCAGCAAGTTGAGTTGGTCCATAGCTGTCTAGATTGTCCCTAGGCGGGCTGTGTATAGACCTATCCTGTGTACTCTCGTCCCCAACTACCTAATAGGCATATCCGGTACGGGCGACAAAAAAAAGACTAAAACGTTTCAACCTGTAACTGGTTAAAAGATAAGGGGGAGGCAAAAAGATAATGTGTGACGGTTACGCTTATATCCTAAGTGTCTTCTACTGGCGTGGCGACGGCAAAACAATGTTTTCGCCCATACTGGAAGTGACGACAATTCAAGATGGCGGCGCCCTTGAAGCAAGGGTCTATACTCTGAACTTTCTCGTCGCAAGATCCTCGTTTGTGGAAGTTATCAGGGACGACAAGGTGACGTTTCACAACTTTGGGAAGGAGTTATTTCAGGCCAACATCTTCGCTTCGGAATCGAGGCGAAGATTGAACTTCGTGATATTGTGGAGCCACGCGCGGTGTACGCGGTTTTAGAGCTCACCTCCCGCCCCTGTCAACCACGTTACCGGGGCCACCGAGAGGCGGTGTGGGTAGTGACGTCGGTAGTGTATGAGAGATAAGGGGGCGACGGGGGTTGGCGAGAAAAGAACCGGGGGAAGGAAAATAAAAAAACAAACAAAACAAAATCAACACAAAAACAAATTCGGGGTCAGGACGTGTGGTAGAAAATGGTCGGGAGAGAGAGAGATCCAGGGGGGGGGGGGGGGAGGGGGAGGGGGGTTGTATTAAAGGGGTACATTCCTTCTCCGAATATTTTATTATACCCTTCTGAAATGTCGGCTGAGGCGATCGCCCCCCACCCCCTCAATCCCTTACCCCTTTATGCCCCTTGCCACCTTTTTCCACGCAACTTGGGGGGGGGGGGGGGGGGTAAATCGCCCTCCCCTCCCCTGCTTGGAGGTGTTCCAACTGAGAGACGACGAGGAACAGAGTAGCGTGCAATTTTCGAAAGAACGCTTTTAGAGGTTCTGGAATTAATACAATTCGCGTTCCATGAACTCTCGAGTGGCCATGCCAGGCCAAAAGGGGAGGTTCGTGCCAGGGCTCGTAGCATGCGGGCGCGTGCAGTGACGTCGTTTTACACTTCCCACCTTTGAAGTCGTGCTCAGGATTATCAGCTGTGAACGACATATTCGATGGTGCATGTTCGAATTGACGGTGACAAGTTTGATTGTTTACCATACAAGCTTGGAGTCATCGTGCTTTTAAAACATCACCGTCAATAATACCGCCCGCAGGGCCGAGAAAGCAACGCTCGGTCACCGACATCTAGAAGATTCGCGTTCATTCTCGCACTATACTCCGTCTCACCCTACGATGGACTAGAGCCCGAAGGCTGGCGGGCGGAGCACTACTTCAGAAAGGCTTGCATCCACATAGCGAAAGAGTGCGAGAGAGAAATTCCGATGCGCTGAGTGCGAAGGGCACTAATCTTACGCATATGGTTATCTGATGTGATAGCGCGCTATTTTATCTTGGTGAAGTAAAGGTACAGGGTATTTAGTTTCATAAACATTGATGCCATATTCCATAAACATGTCAACTGTTCGGAGAAGTTGGACGGCGAGCAGGCAACACTGAAGTAAAGTCGTTTCGCCTTAGCCATAACAATCCAATCCAATCCAACTTTTGTGTACGTAAAACGTACCCGGACCCGCATCTCCCTTCCGCACGCGGTCCGTCCCTCACGTGTCAAACACTCGATCCGATTCATCTTCATTTCTTAATGGCTACTTGTTCTGATCTCGGGTTCTCTTCGTGACGTCGCTTCCAGACGGTATTTAATCCATTCAGTAGTCTCTAGTAGTAGCAAGCAGACTGAGCCGCCGCGAGGGCTCGACAAGCAGACGAAAAACTCTCCTCTCCGCATGACGCGTCCTGGCGCACTGATACGTACGACGGAGCAAATATACCTCGTGGTTTCTAACCGGCTCGTGATTGGACCCGGCGGCCTGTAGCATTGGGTTTTAGTCCATCGTAGGATGAGACGGAGTATAGACGTAACTTTCCACCTGCTTTGTTGTTCTCGAAAGTGCCAGTTCATCCTCGCCCCAGGCGCGCGACACTCGAGCCTTCTTTGCCGAACTTTCGAGATAGTGACGCACTGTAGATAAGCAGCGAGTCAGTCTCGCTCGCGCTTTCTGTTTCGCCGCCGAATCGCCACCTGCTTTTCTGCTGCCTCGGCGCTCTTTCGTTACTTATGTTTGGTTGGCACAAGTTCGCCCATTAAACCTTTATTTTCAATTCACTCTTCACCTTCTCGTCGCCTTAATTCGTGACAATATTGACAACCCGACATTGCTCTTATTTACACGTAGAAGAGCGCGTTGGGTAAACCAGAGTTCACACAGAAACAATACAACACTGAAATGGACGAAAAACAAAACAAACACCGTTCTTAAGAAAAACATAAAAGACCCGTAAAAAAATTGTGAGTGTCTGTCCGTTCATTTCAGTGTTTTATTTTTTCTGTGTGAACCATTGCTCTTGTTTCTTTTGATGAAAGCAGAATTAATCAAAGTTTGACTAATCTTGGAAAGCCGACCACACCAACGTTCTTGGTAGCCTACGTGGCCAATAGTCTGTACATAGAAAAACAAAACAGTAAAATGATTTTATCCCGCCGATGGGGGTACAACTGCCCAGAGGCGAACTCCGCCCGGCGGGCAGCGCTACTCGGCTGGTTCTGACCTAGCCACGTCGGCTACACTTTGACCGCCGAGAGAAACAAAGGGAACGGCAGCGACGTTTCTCAGTAAATTGTGCTTTATCAGCTGAAATAAGAACGATACCGGACAGTCGATTTTGACGGTGTGGATTTTAGAATGCAATTACCCCAAGCCTGCGCCGCACCTTTCAGAGCCCATCAAGCATGTTGGTCGCAGCTGGTAATCTTTCTCGTCACGTCACACGTATGAACCACGGTCGTCTCCACGTGCTCTCTCGTGCTGCTCTTGTTGGGAGTCTAGGGAATGATAGGAAGTTTTCGTCCCTTAATAAAAAACGTCACGACGATAAACGAATCTGCGGGTTTGTGAGAAAAGAAAACTTCGCGGCAATCTTTCGGCTCCTCCCCCCACCATGTCATAACACAAAGAATCTTTGAGTCCACGAGTTTAGCGACCCAGGTCGATAATTTATGGTCCTGAGTATGTTTAGCGCTTGCGGAGCATTAGGATCTAGACGGAATAGAAAACTTATACCCCTGTCAGACGGGCTAGTTTAGTGTCACTACAAGCGAGTGCACTTGGCCCTTAGTGTCATTTCTGTAGTGTGCCACACGGCTCCTTCCTGAGGAAGACACTTGGCTTGGAGTGAGTTTGACGAACTCACTTCGCTCGATCGAGTGCGTGGCATCAAAAGGAGGGTTTCAACAGTAAAACATAACAACACAGAAATCAAAAGCGTGGCGTAAGTTTTATTTTATAAAGAAAAACAAATTTCTGAAAGAGACGACATGTAGAAGAGTAGCATTGCAAAAACATAGTGGGGTGGACTTGGAGTTTAGGCTGATCTGAATCAAGATTAGCGCAGCGGTGAATTGATAAAAGACGACGACAAAGTCAGTCATTCATGGCTATATTGGTTAGCAGAGAATGATAGAGCCTACTTTTGTTTCAGCATGTAACTATTCGAGACAACACGATAATTACGATCTGATTAGGCAGTGTCAGGGCCTCCTCGTAGACTTCCGTGGAACGAAGCGGAACGCTAAAGTTGGATATACATCGTTCTTTATCTTGGCTTGCGATGATCGATCAGAATCATCCAATAGACCCTTTCCGAAATTCAGTCTGGCCACTTTGATCACTATCATCATCTGTGGAACGGCATCTGTGCCATACCAATGGCGGCCTTCTATACTTCGTTTCACCTTATGTGCGAGCGAAGGCAAAACTGGAAGCGCGAGCACGGAAGCTCCGTGCGTTCAGGCTTTGCTCGAGCGCGCGAGCTGGGGAGAAATGCAAAAAGCGCTGGTCTCGCGCTTCTAGCTTTGGCTTCGCTCGCAGATAAAGTGAAACGAAGTATAGTGACTGATCAAGGAAGACGTTGAAGATGCTTCTAAGCGGATGATGCGAGGCCTGTATATTCGGGGGGTCAGCACGACGCGACGTGGGAATGGAACACAAGAACTACGTAAGCGTTTATTTCTAATAACTCAGAATCAGTCAATCTGTGGGCGGCACACACTTGGCTTTAAAGCCCTTTGGTATATAGAATTTTCTCGAGGCATCTGAGTGGGTTGGAGCTTTGTTCTGAATGCTGGTTTTTGGTCACCATCGAACTGAAAGTGATCGAGAAAGAACTCACACTGAACAATTCCTCGCGTGCCGTTGACTTCCGAAAGTGACGGTGCCGATACAAGTTCATCTCCGCCATTGATATGGCAAAACCTAAACTGCTTTACGAACCACCAGATGGCACTGAATTTCGAAAAGGGTCTATTGGCGTAAAAATCGTTCAATAATGTGAAGTTGTTTTAGAGCACAGCTCCATGGGCACCTGTTTCTGAGTTGAGTGGCGTCGGCGTAACCGCACGTTGCATAAAGGGCTGTTTCCCAAAATTACGTCACACGTGACGTCACGAGGGTAAACTTTTCCCGCCAAATTTTGCGGTAAAAGTTTTTGCCGCAAAGTTTAAGTGTGACGTCACGTGACGTCACACTTAAACTTTCAGATGACGTGTCATGTGACGTCACACGTCAATTCAGCGGGAAAATTTCCCGGCTAAAATTAGCGGGAAATTTAGCAAAACTTTTACGCTTCGTGGGATAGGAACAGGAGAGGAGGATGGGAGAGAACAGAGGGGGAGCAGCTGGCATACCCTCTCCTTCGTACCCTTCCTCCCTCCTCCTCAAAAGCTGCCCTTCAATTCGGCATTACAGAGAATTGTAAACGTCTAATTGTTTTAACGTGTCTTTATTAAAGGGTATCGGTGGCCGATTGGGCTAGCGCCCACCAGATCGGAGTACGCGGAGAGAAAGCTCGCGCTGGAGAACCCAGTGATCCTGAGCTCAATCACCAGCCCTGCCCGAATTCGAACACACTTCCAATGAAGTGAGTTCGGGGAGCACACTACGCTCGCTCCGGTAGACCGAGTGTGTAATCTCGATAGCAGCGTTCAAGGAGTAAAAATAAGAGAAGAAATTAACGCTGCGTAAAATTAGTATTATTTTGATAGGAGTAATATTAGATGTGCACTTGTTTTTGTTGGCAGGAAAGGAGTGCATTGTAAAAAACAACGCTAAGCTAGTTTCCAGCCTTGCCACCTTGCGCGACGGCCAAGCGACGCCATGGAGGCCCCTGAAAGACTCCACAAATCTGAGTGGCAGGAGGACGCGAAGGCTTGCTTGAAATGGAACTCCGCTCGCCCAAATTGGGCAATGTGGCTTCGAACCAAACCGTTCGTTCTCTGAAGTCCCCCCGTTCTCGACTGATCACGGGTAGGTTGTCGGTCATGAAGCGGCGATGGTGAAGGCATTGGCCTTCAGCTGCTGATCTGATGTCACTTGAATCTTGCCTGCGCGTTCGGCGTCTAACTCTAGCTACCTCTCATCTGAAAGGCGTTGGACTCTCACGGAGAAACGTGCCCCAACCACGCGCTTCCACTGTCCAACATCGCGGATATTGTCCACCAGGATCGCTAGGTTGGACATTTGAGAAAAGGTACATGGAAGTGACGTAATGGAAAGGAGGAACGTATCCTAGCAACACTCACGTGGCGGCTCAGCCCACTTTGACGCCGCTACGTCATCGCAAACTTGACACCTGTCACCCGTTTGAGTGACGTCCGGAGCCAACCCCCGACGAGCGGAAGGAGCTACGCATTCCCCGAGGCGTCCCTACGCGCGGGGTACGGGGTAGGATTTACTACGACGCAGGGAGCAGTTCCTGCGTTTAGTAAACGAACGGCAACCAATCCTGTGCGTCGCTGGTCGTCGCATCTGTTCTACTACAGGTAAAAAAATTAAAAAAAAAACAATAAATCCTGTTGGGCGTTGTTAAAACAAACCGCTTTTTTGTGCCCTTTTGCAATACATTTAAGAGTTAATTGGAGAGAAAGTTGTTCCAATGTTACAAGGAATGCGGGATGCGCGCTTCGCGCCTTCTTTTAAAGCAACATGTCGGAGCAAGAATCGCGGGGTTGATGGCTGCACACAAAGAGCTCCCGTTTCGTGGTCCCGGCGCGTAATGAAGGCGGGGAAGCAAGCAGACTACCTGAACAAAGACGCCTGCTTGCCCTGTTGAACCCAAGAAACATTCGGTTGATATGACTTACCCTGAGACAGGGAAGAAACAAGATTCGTAAAAGGGACGCGGTCAACACACAGCGTATCCAAAAACAGCTGTGTGTGCGGAGACCTGCCTAAATTTCTTTTCCTTCCTGTCTCAGGTCAAGGTATGTCCACTTTTTACGAGCTCGCCTGCGCCTTCACCTTTTTTGAGACCTACAGTGTAGTCATAACTTGCAACAGCAACTACTTTCATCTTGTCTGGAATACCTCAGTAGCAAACTTCGCCACGTCTTTTTGGTATATGCTGTAAACGACTTAATTTTCGCGAATCGCCTACAATTCGCAAACAAATAGGTCCCGCGAACAATTCCGGTAAGATGTCAACACATTGGAATCTATATTGAGAACCCACCGCGTCGTGAAAAATAGAACCCGCGAATTATTCCAAAACTTCAGCTTTAACCTAAATCGCGAAATATTGAGCCCTCGAAACATAGGTCGCTTACAGTATATTATTTTCTAGCTGCATTTCATCTTGTCTCGAATATGGCAGGCCTTCGTGTATATTAGTAGATATGTTACGAGATACAACCTAGAGGTAGTGTGCTGCAAAACGTGTTCAAAAAAGAGATCAATGTTTGACATAACTTGTGATTTAAGAATGTCCGACTGTTTACGTTATGCTATGCTAGTCAGTGTTCATTTTTACTTTCGAGAATAAAATATTGCAAAACCTGTTTTCATATAATTTTACTTTTTCAAGTTACGGTTTTGCATTCTAAAAATAAAGCACTTTTAAAAATAAACTAGCTGTGCAACATAACATAAACCCTGATACTCTATGTAAAAAAGGACACATACACCGAAAGGTCTCAAAAACAAATGAAATTTTTATTTTCCAAAAAGAGCTAAAATAGGCACCATGACAAAAAGTAAAGGGGAGAGAGAAACCTGGAATGACTTGAGAGATACAGAAACAAATCCCAATACTAACATCAAGAGGCACACCTGAGTGATGTAGTCATAATACAGAGGGTAATAACGGGATGTTTAAAACCACAGGGGATATGAAACAATACCCAAAATGGCAATATCCCTGGTTTAATCAACACCGAGAAATAGGTCGTTACCGGTCTACAAATGGTCTAAAGTATTTCTCGGCTCTTTGCAGGGGAAAGCCAGGTGACCTTTGTCGGTTTGGCAACCCGCAAGCCTTCTCTGTCATTATCCCACGCATTTGATGCCTTCTGCTCATAGAATCAAAAGGCTATCGATATCACCGCTATGCACTCAACACATATCCGGGGGCAGTACCATCCGTCTCTAAACACAGTACATGAAATACCTGTGAACAAGTCCATCATGTTCCTCGATCTCACACTGGAATTTAAAGATATAAACATATGTTGGAAATATGAAGCAAGGTCATGCAAAAGATTTCTTTTGTTTGCATCTGGACATTCCAAAACTATAAAACGCAGTGTTCCCTACATCGCTCTTGTATCGGCCTTAAATAAATATTGTCACCAGAACAATGGGCAAAGTTTTGAAAAGCAATTTTCCTGCCTACGTGATTCTGGCTATCCGATTGGTGTCCTGGTACGCTCACCTGAAAACATTTGCACCTAACTAACACAAATCAGCTGACACAGATATAGAACAGAGAAGACAAGAACTAAGCAAAAAATTGTAGTACCCTACATTCATGGCATAACCCATACATTGAAAGGAAGTAGCTGCGAGACAGGGCAATAAGGTTGTGTGCTCTGCTCCAAACTCGGCGTATTGTATGAACAAAGGTATAAAACGCAGGCGAGCTGGTGGATGACATCCATAGCAACCCCGAGACGTAGGAACAATAAAAAAAACGGACAGAACAATGAAGTCTCTACCACAGCTTGAAATTTATTGAACAACCATCGCCTTATATACATGTCCCAGACCTCTTTTTACAATTCGAACGACCTCCTCGCCCACTACACAGTGTACCCTAACAAGACAAAGTAAATTGCAACTTCAACCAGAAAAAAATGTGCGACATTTCTTACAAGACTTTGGTTTTGGCTCATGTGCCCCGTGTTACAGAGAGGTTGTTTATTACATTCCCCTATTACGTGGCAAATGTCCCATCGGTCAGACTGGTAGGTGACTAAATGACAGGATAAGAGAGCATGGAGCATCTGTCAAGGAAACTACAGCAGGTCATTGCCGCACCTGTAAATGCAGTGTTGTGTTCAGCAGCATCACCATTCTTGCAAGAAACAAAAGCCTGTATGCACGAGAAATGCGAAAACATATAAAACAATGGCCATCGAAGGAAACAAAGTAGCATGCGTCAGTGTGCCTTCCATTAAACTCGACAAGAAAAGCAATAGTGTTTAGAATGTTTTAAGTCCCGCTGAAATGCGGGTCGTTTCAAACTAAATTGTATCTACAGCTCTCAGAATAAAGAACAAAAAGAAACGGATAGCTGAGGCACATGAAGAGGAAGAGGTATTAAACCATAGTTGGTAGTCAAGCGATATGTTTTTCACTCAAGTTCAAGCTGGCCCTAGCCATGGTGGCTGCGCGATGAACTGTGCAAGGTGTTGGAGCTGAAGATACTGCATAGATTATGGACGGCCATGATTGCGGAGCAGCGAGCGAAGTGTGCACTTGACGGCTTTCACGGGAAAGGCTTCAGTGACGGCAAGGAAACAGATGGGTCCTTGGTGGTCGGGACCGCAGTCGTGGTGGTGAGCGGCTCCCCGTCGCCGGCGGCGTCCGTGCTAGGCATCACCGTGGCGAGGGCAGTAGGGGCTCCCCGACGGCGTCCTTTGGGGCGAGACCACCGTCGTGGCGACAGACTCCTTGATGCCGGCGGCGTCCCTCATGGGTGGGACTGCAATCCTGGCGTGTGTGGCGCTGCGCAGGGGCACGGCTGCAGCAGGTCTCGAAACGGGCGACAAGGCGTTGCCTCAAAGCCCTGTCCGAGAGGTCGACTGGAAGGTTGGCAGGAGCCAGCCTCTCGCCATCAGACGCTGACCCCTCCGAGCTCGGCTCAGACTCCAACTCTCGCTTTTCAGGGTCGGAACCTGACTCCGGTTTTGGCTCACTCAATACAAGGCAGGCGTTGTCCAGCACTGCACGTGTCGTTATAATGGTGGTGGTGGCTATTGATGGATGATAATGCAGAGTCCGGTGCCTTTGCAGACACAAGAATCTGTTTTTCAGCAGCCCACTGCAGCGCTCCACAACGGCAGCAAGCAATGGAGGTCACGTGGATCCCAAGGACAGGGGTGATGAACCATGACTCCAAGCCTAGCCGTCGTCGCCCACCGTGGCTCTATGCATCTTACCCAGCATTCGGCGTCACGCATCTGCAAGTGTGAGAGAGATACCGACATGAATTTACTTGAATGTTCCACTCATGGTTCCCAAAGCAGTCTCAATTCCGGAACCTTCCAAGTTCTTTTGACAAGATAATTAACATGATTGCAACACACCTTCATGGACGCAAGATATGATGACAATAAACCACTTCTTTCAAACAAACATAATGTGGCGGGCGGAAGGATGCACGTTTTAAAAGTCACGACATACTACCTAGAGCACACTCTCGTGCAGTCGGAGCACAGGGGCGGATTCAGAGGGGGTGGTCCGGATGACCTGACCCCCCTCTTGAATTCTGCATGTGTCAAAATTTAGGGCGTGGAAACGAGTGTGTGTGTGTGGGGGGGGGGGGGGGGGCGACATATGATACGCTGACCAAAAACCTGCCCCCCCCCCCCCCCCCTCCCCTCGAAATACCTGCGTCCGCCCCTGGCGGAGCACACAAGCCCGCACCTCTCATTTATAAAATGGCATATCCACACCGAACCCGCGTTACGCTGTATTCTTTTTGACACACATGGAACTGATTTTGAGTACGTAATACGAGCGTACTTACCACCGTCGCGTTGAGGGCGTAGAAATGCTTGCGGCGCAGTGCACCACCTTCATGGCGGTGGGATCGTTCTTGGACGGGCCGACGATGGCGATCATCGTTTCGTTCACGCAACCGATGACGCCGGATATCCTACCGAGCGGTCTGAGGCCCGTCTCCACGTCGTACCTCTCGCTCGGCGTCTCGGGGAAGCGGAGCCAGCCGCGCCGGACCCCGACACGACGCACGATAGCGACGGACACGACGCGGACACAGACGACGACTGTCTTCAGTCCCACGCTGCATGCACGTCGCTCGCCACCACACTTTGGAGGCACTCCGTGGCGTAGAAACGAAGTGTGCAACACTTGAAGCTCCACAGTCGTGAACGTCCACGAGCTCCGTTTCGCAGTCTCTTCACCTCCGGTTCCTAGCGCCAACGTTGTCTCTCGCTGCCGGAGCTGCGTCGCACGCTCGCAATCCTCCGGGAGCTCGAATGTTGCGCGGTGCTGTCGGTAAATCTTCCCGACGAAAACAATAAGTAAATTAGTTGAAAAGTGGCATAATCGCCCGACGACGACACGGTTTGGAAAATATGACCAACGAAAGACACCTACTAAGAAGCTAGTACCTTTTGAAACGTACTCGGTACAAAGTGAAACGTCACTTTGTTGTCACGTCCGGTTGCCGACTCCGCCCAGTTTTGCCGACTCCGCCTACATTTTTTTAGGGAAATTACGTCACTTTTGCTTCCAACCAATCAGACGTAATGACGTCACTTCCGTGTACTTTTAAAAGGAACATGTACAATGTCGAACCTAGCCATCCAGCTCGTCCTCCACACACTCCATGATGTTTTGTTGTGCCGAGTGGCCGAGTGGGCTCGCGCACACCAGCTAGGAGCACGCGGAGCGAAAGCTCGCGCTGCAGAACCCAGGAATCCTGGGTTAAATCCCTACTTCTGCTCGTTTCGATCTATACTCCGTTTCACCTGATGTTGCACAGCAGACAAGGCTAGAAGCAGGAGCTCATAGCGTTGGGAGCTACTCTTAACGCACGAGAGCTTGTGCCGCCGAGATGTGCCCTAGAGCAAGGAGCTCGCGCTTGTAGCCTTTCCTGCGGTACATCATAAGGTGAAACAGAGTATAGATGAGCGTCGTACCGGCCAGAGCCGTTTATTGGTACCGGCGTGCGGGCGTGTATCAGTGGCATGTAATGGCTGATCGTAATGATCAAATTGAATTTAAATTTGGATTAAAGCTCGTGACTTAGCGCAACAATGTGTGGTAACGTGTTTCTAATAAGACGACGAAGTTATTTATGAAAAATGCGTATGCACTGTAATATTTTGTGTGCCCATTACTTACCCATCGTTATTGACATCATTTTGGAGTGACACTAAGTTTTCCCGTGTAGCACCAACACACTTGGAGTGTGTTTCGACGGGTTGAAGTGCACTCGCTTGTAGTGACACTAAACTAGCCCGTCTGGCAGGGGTATTAGTCATTTACTCTCGGATTGTCTGGGTGATGTTTAATTAGTTCCACACTTCTATGTGACACCGAATAAAACGTATCTCGTTTACTTTATAACGTGGTCCGTCACCATTCTTCCAAATTCATCAACTACATTATCAAAACTGTTTGTAGCTAAGCTTTCGGTAATTTTATTGAACGCATCTGTGCGCGATTTACATCCATAGGATGAGTATTTGTCTCTATTTTGCTTTCTATTGTCGCGTTTCGGGCACTTCCCAGGCGAGCCTGATGGCTCCAAACCCGGGCCTGTTGCTGCGCACGATGTGTGCGCTGAAGGCGGCTCAATGCAGGATGCTATCGTATCAGTCACAATAAATCCAAACATTGTTTCGCAGTCCAGTTGTAAAGTAAAGATAATTCCATGAGCTACTGCTGTGTATCTTAACCATATTTACCCACTTCTCGTCACTTCCACCAAACCAGCTGCTAAATGCGTCTCCTACTCATTTGGCTTTCTACTCCCCCGGGACAATGTTCATGAGTGAACATTCTCTTTCCAACTTTGTCGATGGAGCGTGACTCCTGTGCAAGAGGGGGCTGACATTTACTAGCGTTCGAGGCTTCCACTCGGCGTCTACTTCGCATTTCAGTAAAGCATGACCTACCCAAGCGAAGCAAATGTCGAAGTGTGCGGAGCGTTATCATGGTCGCGTTCAATGCCAGTGGTGCTGCGCGACGCTATAACTATGCCATCCATCGGGAGCCTTGTTTCGCACATGAGTCGGACTGTCCCGGGTTTCGACACCTAAGGAAAAGATCCCGGGCACGTCCATCTCGATGGTGTCGGTTTATCGTTCTCTCTGGTGCCGTTCTTTCGTGGTTCTGCGCTCCTCTACCTCCCTTTCCTCTCGTTACCTGCTACTAGAGCCACTCTATATGCAGCGTAGCTGCCAGAGTAGCGCCACGCTTTTCCCTGTGCCGCCCAACGAGGTAGAGGGGCTTAGAGTGATAAACCGGAAGTTCGGAAGTGGCACCCCCCCCCCCCCCGGGTTGCCGCCATGTTGTACGCAAAAGTGACCCCTCGTCACGTCACATGACAAGAGCAGTGACGTCATCGGTAAGATGGCAGCGCCCAGAGCTGGCGGATGCGAGTTTGTTCGGTGCGCGGCAGCCGTGATGTGCAGCTGCTTTCCGACGACTTCGGGCTTTTTCGTGCTCGGTGACGCAGGTACAATATGAAAAGATGAAGGAATGAGACTTTATACCCTTTTTGCGCAAGATCGCTCTTGATCATCTGGATATTAACGCCTGTGAGACAGCATCAGCCGTATCGCCGTACCGGTGCTCGGATTCCCGGATGTGTTCAAGGATCGATAGAACTTCAAGGGCTTTCAGCATAAAATTTTCGCATTCTCTTACCTTTGTTTGAACGTTGGAATGTCTGAGAGTTGACGCGAAATGTATGCGTCGCGTTAGGGCCTAGGGGAAGTTGTTTCAGCCCTAGGTAACTGCATGATCACAGCCAACTTTTAGCGAGGAAGCTCCTGCGATCTTTACGTTTTGTACTTATCAACAATTTTACGATATAACTTCTAGCATAAAATATTCGCATTTTTCTAGCTTCGTTTGAACGTCTGGGAATCGAAGCGAAAGGTATACGTCGCGTTAGGGCCTAGGGGAAGTTGTTTCAGCCCTGCGTCACAGAATAACCATAGAAAATTTTGGCGTGGAAGCTCCTGCGATCTTAAACCTTTTGTGCTAATCGACGACTCTACATTCGATCGCTTTTCTTCCTTTTTTTGTGAGTGCGAAGTGCACACTTATTTTTAGCTGCGAGGATGACGTTTTATTAAGTGTGGGGATGAATAAATCGTTGCAGGCACCTGCTTCAAAGCTATTCGACTTGCTATAAGAACAACCGTTTTGGTGTACGTATAGATTAACTGCACATTTTTTTCTTTCGTAGGATTTATTGCAGCAATACTTTTTTTCATCAAGAGTGCATTGTATTAGCCGGTCAATTATTTACTTGTTCTAATTACCTGGACAAGATTATTCATATTTGTGTTCATCCCTTGCCCGAAGAGCAGTCTTGTTGAAAAATGTTGACTACCATTCCGTTCGGTCTCTTCACTAGACTTTTTTCGAAAGTGTGGGCTGCCTACACTTCGTGTCACCGTAACTTGGAAAAGGGCGACCGCCACAGCCCCCTCGAGCCAATCAGAGAGACGGAGCGAAGGTGTGTGACAAATCTGTGCAGACGAGCACTCTAATGATATGTTGTCATGTGCCTCTCTCCAACGTGCATATTGACTCACCGAGACTGTATAGCTGCTACTCTAATTGCCCAAGGCCTTCATACTTTGGGCATTTGTTTAACAAGAGTATTATGTCCACCATCACTGTGAACTCGGCTGAGCGCCTATTGGACTCAAATGCTGCATTAGCGTTCGACGTGAACAGGGACACATTCGTGTGCTTTACGCCGAAAAAAAATGGCGACAGTCGTGTTGCTTCATGGGGTTTTGCAAAGGGTCTATTTTGTCATACGTATAGGAAGTGTCCTGCTATAAAGCAATGCATCAACACATACTATTAAACTAGATGCTCAGAGGTGTGTTTGTTTTTGCAATTAAAAAGTTACAGCAGTGTGCTTTAATGTTATCATGTGTGTAGTTTTAAGTATCCTCTCTGGAATGCCTACAAAGGCCTCAGGAGGGAATAAATTAATAAATAACATTTTCACATCACTGGAGTTGGTTTTCGGATGTGCCACATGTTCAGGAGACGTGGAACGAGTGCAGCCCAATGCAACCAGTCTGCCAGTCTGGTATCTCCCATTAATTAATATTGAGGGGTCAGAGATGCGAGTGTCCTCAAAAGGTCCAGGACGCACGGTAAACACAATTCTTTGTGTATAGACTGTGAAGGCGTAAAGGCGATCGGAAATATGTTTGTTTGTTTAGTTTATCAAATATGTTTATTTCCACTTGATTACGTAATTATTGGTTCTTTGCAAATGGTTTCATAACGAGTTCTTTCTGCAACAGTCTTGTGTCAGGTGTTCAGTCGTAGTACCTGTGGTCTTTGTTCTCGGATGACGCTCCTGGCACGTCGGTGTTCAGTTTGGTCAAGTGGCAACTTTGACCGCTTGATGCCGTCTTGTAATCAGACGTCATGTGCGGCCACTGGCATCTGATGCACTGAAGCTGAAGGGCTGGCTTCTAATCTGCAAATTTTCCTGGTTGTTTTCCGCATCAATGCAGCAAGCTCGGGCATATATGAATGCTTCGGCGTTGGGGTGCCTCGTTGAATTGGCATTGAATAGTAACGGGTAGCCGGTGGGGGTCGTCGTGATTTTGTGACAGAAGTCGCCCTCGGTTCGTCAGACGCCGTTTCGCTCGAAGAAGTCTCCAGTTGAATTGCCTGTCCAACTTGTTCCGAAACAATCTCGGCAATCAAAATAAAAGCCGGGCAACTGATGCCAGGAAGTAGCTTCCTGATCTCCTCCCGGAAAACGTTGTGGATGATGTCGCGGATGCCTGGGAGGCTGGCGTCGAAGTTGCAGCTGGACGACTCGAGTATCGAGATGCTGGGGAGTTGTTGATATTGACAGGCTCGGGCCTGCAGTGTACATTCAATGTTGGAAGCCTCGGTGAGATGAACCCTTCGACTGTTGTCGTGGAGTTGCGGACAAAGCTGCCGAAGGCGTTGTCCCTCACATGAGGGACATGGGATTCTTAGCTTCTTGTCTTCTGCAGCATCAGGGTTGGCGTGGGTGCTCGATCAGGCGCAAAACATCCCCCACAAAGGCGGTGATGCTCTCGTTGGGGCCGTGTCCTGGACAGAATCGGGAATTCGGCTCTCTCTCGTCAATGTTGGCTGATGAACGTGCACTTCAGCTCAATCTTGCAAACTTTTCACGACGTTAAGGAGGATTCGTGGTTCTCAAAGCAGTGCCTGGCAGTTTCTTCCATGAGAAGTATAGGTTTTGCAGGAGCTGGTTGTCCGTCTACCCACTGTGGCGGGCGACACGGTCATAAATTTCAATCCAGTTCTCGACGTCTTCATACACCTTGCGTGAAAGGGCATCAGAGTGCGAGGTGCGACGGGCATGCAAACGATGGTGGGAGCGGACGCGGTTTGCTGCTACAGGTTTGTCATTGTTGGCTTAGTCAGCTTCGATTTTTCTGGCAAAAGACCGAATTCGGGTGGTTCTTGCTGGAATAGCAGCGACTGGCTCGGATTTCAGGTTCTTCATGGTGTATTTCCGAGGTTCGTCCTTGTGGTACTCGCTCGTATTGCAGTTTTTCTGCCGGGCTCGGGATAGGACTTGGTGAGGGGGCTGACATTGACATCAGAGAGACGGAGTGAAGGTGTGTGACAAATCTGTGCAGACGAGCACTCTAATGATATGTTGTCATGTGCCTCTCTCCAACGTGCATATTGACTCACCGAGACTGTAGCCTTTGCCGTTTCCCAAATTGTGATGGAACGAATTACAGTAGCTACTACTCTAATTGCCCAAGGCCTTCATACTTTGGGCATTTGTTTAACAAGAGTGTTATGTCCACCATCACTGTAAACTCGGCTGAGCGCCTATTGGACTCAAATGCTGCATTAGCGTTCGACGTGAACAGGGACACATTCGTGTGCTTTACGCCGAAAAAAAATGGCGACAGTCGTGTTGCTTCATGGGGTTTTGCAAAGGGTCTATTTTGTCATACGTATAGGAAGTGTCCTGCTATAAAGCAATGCATCAACACATACTACTAAACTAGATGCTCAGAGGTGTGTTTGTTTTTTTGCAATTAAAAAGTTACAGCAGTGTGCTTTAATGTTATCATGTGTGTAGTTTTAAGTATCCTCTCTGGAATGCCTACAAAGGCCTCAGGAGGGAATAAATTAATAAATAACATTTTCACATCACTGGAGTTGGTTTTCGGATGTGCCACATGTTCAGGAGACGTGGAACGAGTGCAGCCCAATGCAACCAGTCTGCCAGTCTGGTATCTCCCATTAATTAATATTGAGGGGTCAGAGATGCGAGTGTCCTCAAAAGGTCCAGGACGCACGGTAAACACAATTCTTTGTGTATAGACTGTGAAGGCGTAAAGGCGAGCGGAAATATGTTTGTTTGTTTAGTTTATCAAATATGTTTATTTCCACTTGATTACGTAATTATTGGTTCTTTGCAAATGGTTCCATAACGAGTTTTTTCTGCAACAGTCTTGTGTCAGGTGTTCAGTCGTAGTACCTGTGGTCTTTGTTCTCGGATGACGCTCCTGGCACGTCGGTGTTCAGTTTGGTCAAGTGGCAACTTTGACCGCTTGATGCCGTCTTGTAATCAGACGTCATGTGCGGCCACTGGCATCTGATGCACTGAAGCTGAAGGGCTGGCTTCTAATCTGCAAATTTTCCTGGTTGTTTTCCGCATCAATGCAGCAAGCTCGGGCATATATGAATGCTTCGGCGTTGGGGTGCCTCGTTGAATTGGCATTGAATAGTAACGGGTAGCCGGTGGCGGTCGTCGTGACTTTGTGGCAGAAGTCGCCCTCGGTTCGTCAGACGCCGCTTCGCTCGAAGAAGTCTCCAGTTGAATTGCCTGTCCTACTTGTTCCGAAACAATCTCGGCAATCAAAATGAAAGCCGGGCAACTGACGGCAGGAAGTAGCTTCCTGATCTCCTCCCGGAAAACGTTGTGGATGATGTCGCGGATGCCTGGGAGGCTGGCGTCAAAGTTGCAGCTGGACAACTCGAGTATCGAGACGCTGGGGAGTTGTTGATATTGACAGGCTCGGGCCTGCAGTGTACATTCAATGTTGGAAGCCTCGGTGAGATGAACCCTTCGACTGTTGTCGTGGAGTTGCGGACAAAGCTGCCGAAGGCGTTGTCCCTCACATGAGGGACATGGGATTCTTAGCTTCTTGTCTTCTGTAGCATCGGGGTTGGCGTGGGTGCTCGATCAGGCGCAAAACATCCCCCACAAAGGCGGTGATGCTCTCGTTGGGGCCGTGTCCTGGACAGGATCAGGAATTTGGCTCTCTCTCGTCAATGTTGGCTGATGAACGTGCACTTCAGCTCAATCTTGCAAACTTTTCACGACGTTAAGGAGGATTCGTGGTTCTCAAAGCAGTGCCTGGCAGTTTCTTCCATGAGAAGTATAGGTTTTGCAGGAGCTGGTTGTCCGTCTACCCACTGTGGCGGGCGACACGGTCATAAATTTCGATCCAGTTCTCGACGTCTTCATACACCTTGCGTGAAAGGGCATCAGAGTGCGAGGTGCGACGGGCATGCAAACGATGGTGGGAGCGGACGCGGTTTGCTGCTACAGGTTTGTCATTGTTGGCTTAGTCAGCTTCGATTTTTCTGGCAAAAGACCGGATTCCGGTGGTTCTTGCTGGTATAGCAGCGACTGGCTCGGATTTCAGGTTCTTCATGGTGTATTTCCGAGGTTCGTCCTTGTGGTACTCGCTCGTATTGCGGTTTTTCTCCCGGGCTCGGGATAGGACTTGGTTCCCGGCTCGCCGGGGGTTTAAGACGCGGGGTAATCCGCCACCCGTGTCTTGTTATCGGGCAACTCGGCTGAGGAGCCGCCAGGGTCGACACAGAGTGAAGGGCTATGGGTAAAGTGCGCAGCACCTCCACCAGAACATACGATGACAGCTGAGCATGGCCTGGAACTTTCCAGAATAGTAAATATTGATAGAAAATAGGACTGGAGCAAGCATTCGTGACAATATAACAAAACAGACAGAAAAGAGTCTATCTTGACCACTAAAGAAACTGCACGTGCAGCTTTAATGGCATTCTGTCCGAATAAATCGTCTCCTTCGGGGTTTGGCGACTGCTGTGGACGAGCTGAACTGAAATGGATGTGGGACCACTTTTCTGGTAATGAGCCGCTGCAGACTGTCGTCGCAAAGCGGCGTGAACGGATGGACTGGGTAGGTTACACGCGCGATGAAATGTTCATACAGCTTGCAATTCGCGTAACGAGTGTTGATAAAACTTTTGTATCAACGAAATGTGCGACAGGCCAGTGGAATCAATACCAACTGCAACACCTGTGCTCCGTGAAAGTGCACGTCTACGCCAGAACAATTTCGGAAGCAGCACAGCACCACCTAAACCACGGCACAGGAACTACCACCTTGAAGGCAACTCTTCGGTGCGCCGCGCACCTGTGCTCCTTGAAAGTGCACGTCTACGCCGGAACAATTTGGGAAGCAGCACAGTATCATTTAGCACGGCACTGAAACTACAAACTTCAAGGCCGCTCTCCGGTGCACCGCACAACCAAAGTGAGCTTTCAGTCATTTGAACGAAGCGGCACCACGATTGCACACTGCCAAGCACGACTCACGCAATTTCCGTCACTAAACTGTGTATCCAAATATATTGCACACGCTACACTGCAGACCTCGAAGATTCCGATGGTCAACGAGAGCACAGAAACGTCGCCTTAAAATTTATCCTAGCGGTATCCGAATCAATCCGAGGTCCGAGCAACAGGGCCGATTGTCTCTTTCGTGGCAATATCCCCGTCGGTCACCAGCGAAATGCACACCGTTCCTCCATATTTTCACGTTATACCTACGTCAGACGTCACGCTGAAGTCTGAAGTCGTTTTCGACCGGCCTCATATGACGGCTTCCGCGTCTGAAATCAACTCGCCGAGACGAACGATAACGAACAAAGCATCCGACAAGCTCCGGCCAATGCTCCGGCCCAGCTGGGGCCAGCCGCTGCATGGACGCTGCCATCTTTCCTGTGACGTCACGTATTTGGTTTGGTGACGTGACGAGGGGTCAAATTTGCGTACAATGGCAGCGGCCTTATGGGGGTCACTTTCGAGTGCAGACCGGAACCCAGGTTTATCGCTCGAAGCCCCTCTACCTCGTTGGTGCCGCCTCTCGCCGTAATTGGTCACACGCAGTACCATAGCGACGAGCTGAGCTGGCTCGGTTTCCCTAGCAACCGAGTGACTACTCGTCACGTGAACTCGTAAGAGCCGTGATGTCACCGGTAAGATGGCAGCGCCCAGAGCTGGTGGATGGGAGTTTGTTCGGTGCGCGGTAGACGTAATGTGCCGCTGCTTTCCGACGATTTCGGACTTCTTCGCGCTCTGTGACGCAGGTATAAAGTGAAGATCTGAAAGAATGAGACTTTATACCTTTTCTGTGCAAGATCGCTCTGGATATTAGCACCTGTGCGACAGCGTCAGTCATATCGCCGTAGCGGTGCTCGGATTCCTTGGTGTGTTCGAGGATCGATAAGACTTTTTGCATGTAATTTTCGCATACTCCTATATAGCCTTGTTTGAACGTTGGAATGTCTTAGAATCGATGCGAATTGTATGCGTTGCATGTTGGACCTTGGGGAAGTTGTTTCTGCCCCAGGTAACCGCGTAATCACGGAAACTTCTAGCGAGGAAGCTCCTGCGATCTTTACGTTTTGAACTAATCAACGATTTTACGATATAGCTTTTAGTATAACATTTTCGCATTTTCTAGCTTCCTTTGAATGTTGGAATTTCTGAGGATCGAAACGAAAAGTATACGTCGTGTGTAGGGCCTAGGGGATGTTGTTTCAGCCCTGGGTCACCGAATAATCACAGCAACTTTAAGCGAGGAAGCGCCTGCGATCTTTAACCTTTTGTACTAATCGGCGATTTTACGAATTGACAGTTCTGAAGGCTTTGATAAACGTGCTTTCGTTGCAATAGCTTGCATTTGATCGCAGTGTTTTTTGGTTTGTTTTTTTCAAGTGACAAGCTGGCGTTTGCTCAAATGACGTATATGAAATTACCTGCTCTATAGCAATGCATCAGCACATACTATTAAACTTATATGCTCAGATGTGTGTTCGTCTTTGGAATTAACAAGTTACAGACAATTATTTTTCGCGAGTGTAATATTTATTTTCTGTAGCTGGGCCAGTTTCGTGCTCGTTAATGTCCGTGTGCTATGATGTTATCATCATGCGTGTATGGTTCTAAATATCCTCTTTGCAATGCCTTCAAAAGCCAAAATGACGTCAGCCGACCCCAGCTCACGCATTTGACACGAAAACTGCGTCACTCGGACGTATGCGCCCGTCAACAATCAATTCGTCGACGAATATTTGAACTCGCGCGACGTGGCCAATGAGTGCACTTGCGAATGCCAAGTTCTATGGTGTGCTTAAAAAGCACGGTGGAAGCTTGGGGTCATCACACCGGTGCCCTAGCATGTCACGACCGCGTGATTCCACTGTTCTCTTTTGAGTTGAGGAATAAAGCTAAGGAAGAAGAAGTGGAATAAAGCTAAGGAAGAAGAAGAAAAAAAAATCAATTCATGGCCCCTTTAACACGGGTATGCGTGCAACACCAGATAGAAATATTGACTTTTTGCATGCCGGTAAACTTCCGGACGACCACTTGGCCTGTCGGCAAGAACACCTCATGTCCGGCGTCCGTCTCTTTTGATGGCGTTAACAATCCTCTGTAGACCCCCGTGCTGTCCTTTTTGGTTTAACCCCGTCGACTGTTCATCGCCCAAAACGAGGGTGATACCGTCGTCGACGTCGCTCCTCGCCAGTCGGTGAGATAATCTCATCTACCGGGTGGCTCAAGGAGACGGCAGGCTCTTTAAATCGACCGCAAAATTCAGTTTCTTAACCTATCGCGCTACGACTTTGTGCAGCGCTGCCCACAGATGGTGCATTTTTTTTTTTTTGTAAAATTTGCAAAGAGCAAACTTACCTGAGGAAAAAGTAAAGAAAGAAAAAGGCTTAGCTCCAATGGAAACGCAGCGACGCCACCGGTCTTCAAACAACACGGCGCCGTTTCGCACGGGAGACAAGAGAGGGCGCAAGCGGTCACGACGCCAACTGCTGCCAACGAACGGGCAGACGACGCCGAGAGACGGCGTATTTAGCAGACGAGGAACTGCAGTTGCTTGTTGTTACCGCGCCTGTAATTGTTTCTGCGACTGTCGCCGCCTGCGGAACGCGCGCTGCTTTTGAGTCGAAAAGATTGTCTGCTAAAGACGCTGGCTCTCGACGCCGTATGCTCGTTCGTTGGCGGCGTTCGTTGCGCCATCTCTTGTGTCCCGTGCGAAACGGCGCCGTGTTGTTTGCAGACCGGTGGCGTCGCTGCGTTTCCATAGGAGCTAAGCCTTTTTCTTTCTTTACTTTTCCCTCAGGTAAGTTTGCTCTTTGCAAATTTTACAAAGAAAAATGCACCATCTGTGGGCAGCGCTGCACAAAGTCGTAGCGCGATAGGTTAAGAAACCGAATTTTGCGGTCGATTTAAAGAGCCTGCCGTCTCCTTGAGCCACCCGGTAGAATGAATGATGGGGTCTTGAAGACGTATGGTGCTAAGCGTACACTCTCATACTATGGGGCAGTCGAGCAGCAGTCATGTCCCAAGGCAATCGTCCTGTCGTGGCCGGCGTAATCGGATTTTGTTCCATAGGAGCGAAGTCCGAAAGTACAAGGACGGTACGTTCGTCCAACGAAGCGGCCGCCATCCCGGCGGCGCGGAAAACCACTCGCCTTGTCTGTGCACCTACGATACTTAGCAGCTCTCGTCGTCCGACAGTCCCCGGGCTGCGAATCGTCTCACTTCACAGAAGAAACAGGCACCGCTCCTCCAGAGGCCCGTGCCGTACCGCCATGCAAAGCGTCTTTTAGGTCTTTTACCACTTTTCAATTAACGAATGGAGATATCAACTAGATAAAGGTTGCCGCCCGGCGTCGCTAGCAGTACGGTTGCCATAGCAACCTCCCAGACTCAAAATGGAGATCACTATAGGCGCTTCTGACGTCGTGCATCTAGATAATTTTGCGTCGTGTCGCTACTCTGGCAGCTACGCTGCCATATAGAGTGGCTCTACCTGCTACCAGATCGCATAATCTACAACAAATGGGTTCCATCGATTGAAAGAGAGCGGGAGTCAGCAGATTGTCTTTGGGTTACACAAAGCATAAAGCCGGGGTCACACTGCTTATACATCCTACAAAAGAGAGTTTGCATACAGATTCAAACGCGAGCCTCCACGAGATCCGTGCTTCGAATGCCGCATGGCAATGGGTTCAAGGAGAAAACTTGGCACGCGGCATTCGAACCTCGGATATTGCAGTGACTCATGTTTGAAGACTGCATTTTGTATGATGTATGAGTAGTGTGACCCCGGCTTAAGGATCATCATCTGCTCGGTAGGATATGCATGCCCGGGGAAGCACAAATGCGTTGCTCCCTACGAATTGGAGGCTGCGGTAGAACGTCCACATACTCGTTCTCAGCAACTTGGCCCATTGAGCTACAAATCGGAGTAAATGGTCATAAAAATGCGATTGAGCGCCACGCGTCGCTCAATCGTGTGCTCAAGGACGACCCTCGTCCTTGCGATCGTCCTAGAAGTCCTCCTAGACCTTTAGGACTACCTCACTTGTCATAGTACCTGAAAAACAAGCGGAGCCCGTCGGGGCTGTGACCGAAATATGGCCATAAAAATACGTCATCAACCGTCATCATACGCCGTCAGTGTGATGTCACAGCCGGTGCGCCGTGTGAAAAAGGTGCGCTTCGGACTTCATCTGTGCTGGTTGTGTGCTTCGTGCGATGGACTGTGAGGCGACCGCGTCTACATCTACGGCCTCGGCACCTGCAGCAGCGTCTACATCTACGGCGGCTTCCGCAGGCGAACGTGACCACCCACGCAAATATGCCACAGCCTCCTTAAGTGTCCTCCTATAGGCGTCATTCTTGACGTCGTCCTAGACGTCGTCCTCTAGGCATCGTTCTCGACGGCATCCTAGACGTCGTCCTGAAAGTCATTCTAGAGGTCGTTCTAGAATTCGTCCTAAACGTCCTTCTTGAAGTTGTCCTATACGTCGTCCTCTAGGCGTCGCTCTCGACCCCGCCTTAGACGTCGTCCTGTAGGCGTCGCTTTCTACGTCGTCCTAGACGTCATCTTTCAGGTCGTCCTAGAGGTCATCCTAGAAGTCCTAGACGTATTCCTTGAGGTCGTCCAAGAGGTTGTCTAGACTCTGTCCTTGACGTCGTCTTCGACGTCGTGCTAGAGGTCGTCCTAGACGCCGTACTTGGTGTCGATCTCTAGGAAGTCGTCCTCGACGTCCTCCTATACGTCGTCCGAAACTTTAATACGTGTAGAAACATTACTCGAAAACATTTCTCCCGCGGGATTACAGTGCCCTTTCACCTTCCTACACGTAAACAGTCTTAAGTGTACTAGTGTATTTTTTTGTCAGTTTCTTTGTTTAATTTAAAAATGCGTCGCTTTCATGTTTTATTGTTTTCAAAACAGCGTCTCACTTTTTTTTTAAATATTATACGAATATGAGCGAGCAAAAAGAACTGCGCGGTTCATGTAAATCAGTCAGTGTTCAACATCTCACCCGCCATGTAAGGACCATATCGGCACAAGTGCCGCTGCCCTTCTTCACTGAGGCTAGAGTTGGTATTTCATGCCTTTGTTCCGGTGCTCACCGCATTGTAGGCACCGCAGTTGTAGAAACTATTTCCTAAGTTAAATTAGAAGAAAGAAAGAAAACAAAAAACAAAGAAACACCGCTTCCTCGTTAGGGCCGTTAATAATCTTTGTCTCATTTCTGGCAGATTGGCAAGACGCTGAAACAGTCAGCCGCTGACTGGATGCAAATCGAGCGCCACGTGCGCTGCGTGAGGGTTCTTTTAGCTTGGAGTGCAGCGAAAGCTAGGGGCACAGGGTCACAACCTTGAGAGGAGCTGATCTTGTTTGGTAGCACGTGCAGCAAAAGCAGCAACCGAAGCTACGAACTCGGACTCGCAGTCCTCACTTCGGTCCACGGTAACCATGGAATTTAGCGCCAGGTCTGCGGACTTACCACGGACCTGCGAACTTATCCGTAATTTATGCTTGTTAGTGAGCGCGTTGGTAATGATGTAAGTTTTGAAAGAGTTATATACGTAAAGACAGGGTTTATGTGTTGTCCCGTCCCCAGTCTTTACGTATATAACTCTTTCAAAACTTGCATTATCCGTAATGTTGTCAAGGTAATGTGATACGCGAATTTCTCTGGTCCGCGGACCTGGCTTCTTAGATTTGTTTGCTGTGGGAATACACCTATGTGGCATACCCCTCTTCCCTATGAGCATCATCACGAACTCACGAAAACGCCATCACGGTAGGCGTTTGTAGCTCCACAGGCCGTCTGACGGAAGCATTGAATGCATCTTCCAGTGTTGTACGGAATGGCGTTTTGATGAACGACGTTCCTGGAACGTGTTGTTTTTAGGAGGAACGGAGAAATCTGTCATTGATGAAAGTCAGACGCGAACTCGTTATGCTTTTGAGGGGACGGCAGAATGTACGGCGTTCCTTATATACAGGGTGTTTTTTTTTAAGCTTAAAGGAGCTGTGCAACGATATTCAATTGGAATGTTTTTCACTTTACACGAGCTTACTGGCACTAGTGGGACTCAAGGATACTCGCATGCAATGCCACTGGCCAAGAAACTCCTTTGTTGCGGTGTAATTTCAAGGACAAAAGCGATCATTTTCATTCAATCTCTCCCTTGCAAAATTCGATGACGTAACGCGGGGATCGCAGTACACCCGTATGACGATATTTGAATGCGGTTCATAGATTGGACCCGAGCATTGCGTGGGCACTCGATTTAGGCTCGTGATAATTGATAGCTCGAGAAGCATTCGAGTAGTGGCCCGTGTCCAATCGCTGCAACGACGACAATAGCCGAGCCATAACAATGTCTGGAACTCAGCGCGTGTCCTGTGCTTTGCCAACCCCAGCGCGTGGCTATGATCAACATTGGCGGCATATAATCGGCTCCAGATCACGTGGCCGCTTGTTCTGGCTGCGAGTTGAGGGCGTGAACGCTGCTCGTTGTTTTTTAATTTTTTCTGGGACTTCTAATGCGTCGGGTGAAAAACTAAGGCGTGTTTCATAGGTCATTAACGTCGGGGATCCGTTCTAAGCGGTATTTGCGCAAAGTAAAAAAATTGTTGCATAGCCCCTTTAACAGACTTGGTTAAAAAAAGCCGTGAAAGTTATACTTATGCCGCTTGTGGAGGTGAGTTATACGGCCAGGGGGACATATTATAGAGGGCTAATCGTAATGATCAGTCGGCTAATTAATTAAAATTCGTTAATTAACTTTTTAATTAATGAAAATAGACACATGGTTCCTATTAGAAACTTGCTCACCGTCGTCGAAAACCCCTAAATCAGTCATTTTCAGAAAGACTTTGAGCGCGTGAGAAGCGTAGTTGTGCACTAAAGTTAGCACTCGTGGAGCAGGTACAAGGCTGGGGCTAGATAAGAGACGGAAAAATTGCGCGGGCGCCTTATCGCAACCTCTAGCTTTGTACCTGCTCCACGAGTGGTAACTTCAGTTCACTACTACGCTTCTCACGAGCTCAAAGTCTTCCTGAAAATGACTGATTTAGGAGTTTTCGACGACGCTGAGCAAATTTCTATTTGGAACCATTCGTCTATTTTCATTAATTAAAAAAATAATTAACGAATTTTAAGTAGTTAGCCGACTGATCGTTACGATTACCCCCCTATAATATGTCCCCCTGGCCGTATAACTCACCTCCACAAGCGGCATAAGTGTAACTTTTACGGCTTTTTTTAAACAAATCTGTTAAGCTTAAAAAAAAACACCCTATATATATATATATATAAACGGAAGAAAACGCACCTGAGACGGTTGTTGGAGTTTTTAAAACATAATATTGGTAAAGTTGGTCGACGTTTCGGCCTGAGCCAGACTGGCTCAGGCCGAAACGTCGACCTGCGCTTCGTTTCTCTCTCTCTCTCTCTCTCTCTCTCTCTCTCCTCTCTCTCTATATATATATATATATATATATATATATATATATATATATATATATATATATATATATATATATATATATATATATATGCAATTTTACCCAAATTTAGTAGGCATTTAGGCATTTTATTATACACTATCTCAATCTCCGACTCCAAGACATGATGAACTGTCCGTGAGATAGTCGAAAACGGAGAACTGAAACAAAATGTCCTCCTGGCGACACGACACGTAGTTCCATGTGGGCACTTTTAGTTGACTTAAAACGAAAGAAACACACAAGAGGACGAAACAGACGACATCTACTTTCAAAGTCATCTATTGATCTTCCTCGCCCCTACCGCGTGAGAGACTCTCTTGAGGTAATTGATTTCCTTAGAACGAAGCATGCCGATCATGACCTCAACCTGTTCTCGCTGGACATTGAGGACATGTACTACAGCATCGACCTCAAAATTATTCTAAACTCTCTGTCTGAGGCGATTGAGATGCATGGAGCGACGAGGTTTCAGAACGCGTCCGGAATACCCACCGGAGGCTTTCTCGACCTCCTCCGGCTCTACCTGAGATTCTCCCTCGTCGAGTACGAGGGGGAGGTCTTCATACAGAGGTCGGGAGTGTGCATTGACTCCTGCCTCGCACCGATCTTTAGTGAGATTTTTCTCTTATTCGTGGATCGTGTGGAGCCGGAGAATCTTGCTCGCTCCGGTTCTGGATGCAGGATATCCAGGTACGGGGATGATTACCTCGTCATTCACCCATCTTCCATCTTGAACGTGTCTGTCCTGCATGTCTTCGCTGTCAATGCTAGGGGTCTCTCCTTCACAAAAGATAATTCTAACCAGGAGGCGCTCCGATTTCTGGATCTCCGCCTAACCCCTTCCACCCACGGCCTATGTTGGTCCTTTCAACAGCGCTCACAAAAACCTGTCCTTCCCTTCACTAGCCATCATTCAAAAACAGTAAAATCCGGCATTATTAAATCTCTTCTCTCCTCCTCCTGTAAAAAGTCCTGTCCCCACCTTATCAAGGAGAGTCTCTCGCGCCAAACGGCTAGGCTTCAGAGGGCAGGCTACCCCGCGGATCTGATTGAAAACAACATCAAGAAGTTGATCGTGCAGTCCGGCAGCCGCCCCCGCAATTCCCCTCGCAGATGTTTCTCCTCCCGCCCTGCATGCATTCCCTACGTGCACAACACATCCCATCGTTTGAGTGCGCTTGCCCGCAAATTCAACACCAGGGTTCTTTTCACCTGCAAATTCAAATTGGGTGGAATGTGCAAGCGCGTCAACAATCCGGAACGTCCGCCCTCCTGCACTAAAAACAATTGTGGTGGCTTAGCTCGGCTATGCCAGGATATACGAAACGTGAGCTTATGCGCACAAAATGAGAGGCGCTATCAAGCGGCTCCGGTGCAGCGTCAGACTAGGCTATACTGCGCAACGGAGGCGCACGGCTGGGCGCGCGGCGGCGCCAGTGCGTCTTCCGCATGCTACGAGTGTAGTTACACGCGTTGCACCTGCTGGCGTCTGGAGTAGTAATTTTTCTAAAGCAAAAAGTCTAAAACAAATTTTGCCTTGCACGCGCGTTCGACAAATCCTTATGATTATTTACTTCGAATCTTTGATAAGAGGAACGCCAGCGTGCGCGGACCGTAGAATTACACTTCCAGCGTTCTCCTCGATGCTTGGATAATTTAGTAAAAGGTATATTGCGACGCTGTCTGCTTTCGTGTGCTATCAATACCTGGCCGATTGAGTCAAAGCAATCCTCCTTCCAAAGACGTTGCCATGCCGACAATTACCGCGTTCATTTAGGTTTAGGAATGGCCAGAATCGAAAGACTATCTAAAATATGCGGCGAGGTCATTGCTCATGCTTTGCGATTTAAGCGAGGTAAGGCAAAGCGCAAGCCTCCTGCACCATTCGTTGCTGACTAACGCGCCCGATATTGCAGCTACAACGACATATTAGTTTTAAAGCGAGCGGCGCTCACTCACCGGGGCACCGCCATGTTTTCCCGCATCCCTACCGAGTCAGTCACGTGATTTCAAAATCGCTCTCCTAGGTACTGCGGCTAACTTTAGCCGCGGTTAGCGCTTCGAGCAAACGGGCCCAGGTTTCTTAGAATGTAGAGTTCTCAAATGGAAGAAATGTAGCCCCTTCATATTGGTATACTTTGGCTCTGAGACCCTTTATCTGTAGAGGGAGAACCTCATCGTTTTGTAAGAAATGACGAGGTAATGCCAAGTCGCGAGCATCTGATCATCGCTCGCAGCCAATCAGATTGTGGCATTAGCCGGGAAGCATACCAAAGAAACAATCGCGAAGTGAGAACATAATAAAGCCACGCCCCGTGTTTCTTAACCTGTCTGTGAGTTTAATTGCACGCTGCTCCGTCTGTTGACGAAGAAACCCGAAACGGTGTCTTGCCGAGGGAGCTACGCCCTCGTAGCACGCGCGTACGCTAAGCGGTAGACGAACAACTCTGCGCACAGAAACGGCAACTCTCGCACGCCCACGGTTTTACAAGAGGTGAAAAAAAGAAAGGAAAAAAAGTTACGACGTCGGAGAGGGAGAAGTAAAGATGGAGGATTTGCTCTCCTCACTTTGGACGATGGCAGTCGATCGTAACCGGGAAATTTCACGAGTGCCCTGGGAAATTTAACACGTCCTCTCGGGTGGCGTTGAGTCGTAAGCGTAAAGGTCCCATCACGCAAGGCGGTAGCTTGTAGCGAGGATTTGTATACAAGGCGATTCCCGTCGTCTAGTGAGGTAGGCGTCGCCATCACGGTCGTTGTTACCGGAAGACTTACGGCTCTTTTTCGCCCCCGGGTCCGTCGTCTATTTTACCGTTTGTTAAGATAGCAGAGGCAGTAGCCCTTGATCCACAAAAAGAAAAAAAAAGGTCAGGGTGTTATAGTGCTGTTTCCGCTACTTTTTCTCGAAGAATATGAAAAACGTATACGACTTGGGCGAAACAAAAGAAAACGTCTTGAATCGATCAATCTCATTAGCCAGTTTCGATGCACCGCGGCTGCCCCAACGCATCGAGGGAACTTTAGTCCCAGTGCACGTGGGACATCGCTGCAGCTCAGCACGTGCAGAGCACGAGACGACACGAGCCACCTCGTGCACTGCGGCCCGCCTCCTGTGAACTAAAGTACATGGCCGCGTCCCACATCCGCCGAACGCTTGGTGAGGTCGATCTATTACGTACTAAAAGCTAATCGGTATCTTACAGTTTCCTGCCAGCATCCGTGAACTGCACCGCATCATCAGGCGTTGACACACAGTTCCACTCATTCACTTGTTTCACTTTTTTGTCTTTCTTTTTATCTTTAGATTTTAAGTGCTAGTGTAATTTTATGATATCAATGAATTAGCATATCGCGCGAGCAGTGGCGTAGCCAGGGGGGAGAGCTTATGGGGCTTCAGCCCCCCCCCCCCCCCCCCCCCCCCCCCCCCCGAAAAACATTCCTGGCTACGCCACTGCGCGCGAGCATTCGAGCGATATGCTAACTCTCCGCACTCAGAACTCTCCAGGACATTCGAACGTAACGTAAAGGCGTGAAAACGTCACCGCTCGATTTTCACAGCAAACGTGTTTTAAACGTTCAAATACACCGCTTTCCAAATAAGTGTTGCCACCTATCGGGACATCCGTGCAACTGGGTGTGCGACGGGGTCCGTAGATTGGGTGGCTAGAAAACGACATGTTTCTGTTGAACAGTATGACTCAGCAGGTGGTTATATTTCCAGAACGCTAAAATGTCCAATAAGAAATTTAAAAAAAAAATGCTCATGCAGTAGACTTTTTTCGAAATTCAGTCGAGCCACTTTCCGCACCACAGCACACGCGAATGACGGCCTTTTGGTGGATGCCGAAGAAAGAATTTGAATACGCGGAGCTTGACCATTCCAGAAGTTAGTTCGTTGTACTGTTGCTTGTTGTCCCCGTGACGAGACTTATAAGCTTCTGTGCGCTATGCATTTTAGTGTGTCACGTAAGTCTCCTAAAACATTAAGGTGAGCTAGTTGGTTCAACATCCTGAAATTATATAGCGCAAGGGACAGACACGGGCATGAAGCAGACATGATAGCGCTGTCCTGTCTGCTTGATGTCCGTGTCTGTCCCTTGCGCTTCATAATTTCAGTAAATCCTTGGAATGCTCGGTTTGGCACGCCCCAGGGTGCCTTCATGTGCGCTTTGCTTAAAGTGGAGAGAACTGGCCATTTTGTCCCACACGTTTATTTTTAGTTTTTGTTCAGAAGCGCGTGAAAAAGCGTGTCCCTGCAAGCGTTTGTAGCGCTGGCTGTGCTATGGCGACATTTTGTTTTCGTCGATTTCTTTGTATTTTTCCCGGGAGCGCGTGCTGTCGGCATCGGGTGCTACAAAGGGTGGCCCTAAACAAAACGACATTAAAGGGATTATCCGGTCAAATTTCGTATTCATGAAAACATTTAGACCTCATTGTCAATGGCTGTAGGAGCATCTTCCACGACAAATCTGAATTTTGTGTGCTTCCCTGGAGGAGTAATTGTATTTTAACCCAAGCGTGCATAAACGGCGTTTTCCTCTTCCACCTTCAGGGAAGCGGAGTTTCTGAGGTAACATCAGGCAAAGAACGCGCCGAACTGAAGTGCACTTCGAATTTTGTCCTCCGCGTGAGGGGTACGACGTGGTTCACCCTCGCTGCCGCGCTAGATTTTTTTTTTTTTTTTTTTTTTTTTTTTTTAGAATGAAAGGGTATTTTTGTTGTGCGGTTGTCACGCTCCACACTTCTCCGCGACATTTACCCCCCATTCACACTGGAAGCGGATCCGCGTTCGCGAAGCGGTTGCAAACGCGGTTGTATAAAGATCTAGTGCAATGGCACGCGCATTTGATGTCATCAAATGCGCGTGCAATTGTACTGAATCCTTATACAACCGCGTTCGCAACCGCTTTGCGAACGCGGGTCCGCTTCCAGTGTGAATGAGCCCTTACAGTGGCGAGTAATATGGAATGCTGCAGTGCGTCGGGAGCACTGTGTTCCCACGGAGGAATGAGGCATAGGATATGTCAATTGCAAGACTGGTGTGACGTCACGTCCGGCTTGGGAGTGCAGCCGTTGATACTTCCGAAATTCGGCATGGAGTTTCGTTCAATTATCCGTCGTTGATTACACTAAATTGGGGTGTCGTTTAATGGAATAAAAATGGCCTATGTTAATCATTAGGCTCCCACCAGGTAACCATCACGAACTTCCGGTTTTCACCGGACAATCCCTTTAAGGCACCCTAGGACGCCCCAGACAGCTAATATTCGTGACAGTAAAATATGGTGGATGTTATGTCGAGTCTTTTTGAACTAAGCGTCTCGTACAAAGGAGTAGTTTCTTGACACCATCGAAAATGAAAAAAAAAAAAAAATGGAGAAATCTACGCACAGCGAAAAACACAGTAAATTTGGTACGTATTAGCCCTTCACCGACATTAGCGCACACAAACGTGGCCCGCTATTTGGGCCACGAGAAGGCACTGAATTTGTGAAAGGGTCGATTTCTAACCCGGTAGCACCGAGGATTACGCGCGCGGTCACTACACAATTCTGCAAAAGGTAGGTTTCGCGGCAAAGCTTTCAATAAAATCTAGTAAAGAACGTTGCTAAGGCTGCAAAAATAAAAAATAAAAAATAAAAAGTTTACAGTACCTTTAACTTTAAAAAAAACTTCCCTTTTTTTTTTTTTTTTTTTTTTTTTACATGTGTTTGGCGTTTGGACCAGTCGGTTTGAGGCCGACTTTGCCGCGAAAGCGCGCACGTTCCAGCGTAGCGGTAACGTCGGCGCGCTCTGAACGCCCCGCAGCCGAGCCCAGAGGAAGCCCGCATCGACGGCGGCCTATTGCACAGCGACGGCCACGGCGATTCGCCCCCGTTATTGATCGACGCCAGCCCCGCTGAAACCGTTCTTTTGTTTCTGGGCAACCCCCCGGTGAACGTCACGGCGTGCAACCCCACGCGTTCGCACTCTTTTTTCTTTTTCGTTTGTTTTTTGGTTGCTTGGAAGGACCTTCGACTCTCATCAAAACAGTTCAAACTGGAAGAGGAAATACAGAGAAAACAAAAGCTCGAAGGCGGCGAACAGAATGAGGACATGCCTAAACAAAAGCGAGACACGGAAGAGAGAAAGAGTCGCATAAAGGCGAGTGTGCCGAGGAAATGCATCTTTTGTCGACCGGACTGATGCACGACGAGCCGCTTTCCATGTGAGGATACATTGCGATTGACTTTAGCGGGTTAGGCTACGAATAGCTTGCCTTCCTAGTTTAGGATAAATAAAGAAAATCATGGCGGCTGAAATTAGCACCGGAATCGACACTTGGAGGCTCCGACTCTCACGTGCAGTCATTTCGTGGAAGGTATTCAACACATCATTATGAAAAAGCCGATTACGGGTTGACCTAAGCATACCAGACAATAGTTCATTTTCTTTGGCTAACGATTTATGTTCTTGGGCTGAATAAAAAAAAAGAAACAGAAAAACAAAATCGTGCATCAGACTTACTAAATGCTTTTTTGAATGACATTAAAATATCAGTCAAACATTAAGTAACATGATGATAAAAAAAGAAGAAAAAACTATTTATTCTTTATTCTTAGACGCTTCTCAGGATATTCGTTTCTTTTTCTCGTTTTTTTTTTTTTTATCTCGTCACTTAAATTATCGTAATTCATTGCACGTATGCCTTTATCGCACGATCTCATCTTGTATCCGTTCTTATGATTTCTGGGTGTATCAGTGTAGTACAATGAAATATTCGGTCTGCAAAGATTTTATACCTATTGTTCATATATCATTCATCCTATCTATTCCTTGACTTTGAAATTGCCGCCCCCAAAATACGGGGAAATTTTCACTTCATCAAATAAACACTGAATTTGCTGAAATTGGCGATGGTTGCCCTGCCCATATGTGCTGACCCGTTAAGCTGAGGTCACATTGCTTATGCGTCAAACAAAAGACAGTCTGCATACAGATTCGAACGGGAGTCACCGCGAGATTCGTGCTTCGAAGGCCGCGTGGCAATGAGCTCAAGGAGAAACTTGGCACGAGGCATTCGAACCACGGATGTTGCCGTGACTCGTGTCTGCGTACTGTCGTTCGTATGATGTATCAGCATGTAGTGTTACCCCGGATTTAGGTTCGGCGAACGTTCTTCGAAGACTGTGTATGAAAAGTTACTCTCCTATCCTCTGTTTCATCTTATGACGTAGCGCAGGTGAAGGCTACATGCGCGAGCTCCTTGCTCTGGGGCACATCTCGGCGGCACAAGCTCTCGTGACTTGAGAGCGGCTGCCAACGCTATGAACTCGCGCTTCTAGCCTTCGCTGCGGTACAACATAAGGTGAAACGAAGTATATCATAGATCCATGGGGTTAGGGTCATAAAAGCCGGGCTGGCCTAGGAACGTCGGAATCTTTATAATTTGTGGCTAGAGCCTTACTCTTTATATTTATACCAGTCCTAACCACGTGGAAATCCACCAAAATGACTATACTTTCAGGTCATAAAGTGTTCGTCTAGGAAAGACTGCGCAGTAACAAGACCAAAGTAATGCGTTACTTTAGGGTCCCCCAGTTACTTTGTGACCCATGAACGTCCCACTGTAACCACTGCAAACATTGCGCAGCGCAAAAAAAAAAAAAACTATATATATAAAAAACCGCGGCAGCAAGAACGCTTCGCTCTTGCACAACTCCATACAGGCAATCAAATTCTCCCCCGCTGAAACAAATGGGGAAAATGAACTCGTCTATAGTGCGTTTTACCGGATTAAGGTGTCCACACACAACGATGACAGATTAATGCTTAAAATGCCTAACCAGTACTCAGCGTCTTGGACATCTTGACATGCCTTGTGTACATTGGCTCAAGTCCGAGAAGCCTCGGACACGCGTTCCTATACACCTTTTCTACGGGGGCGCCGCCATCTTCAATTCTGGCACTTCCGGTATGCGTGAAAACGTCGCTTTCTTCTCCCCTCGACAGTAGAATGTGTTAACATTTTAATTGCAACCGTCAGTCGTTCTTGTTATGACCCTTCTATACTTTTTTACTTGTTCGGGGTTGTAATCTCTTGCTTTTTTTTCGTAACGCATACCGGATATGGGGACGACGTGGCTGGGTGCGAGGCTAAACGAAAAAGGTGTATAGTGTGTGTTGCAGGTTTAAAATAGCAGAACAAGCCCCACGCAGAGAGTTCTCTATTCAGCATAATTGGTAGTTTCCTCTCCTCCACTTGCCTCCTCTCCAGTGTTTGCTCTGCTAAAGTGGAAAGAGTGGACGTCTTTACGCGATGAGCGTTTCACGCTTTTCTTACATCTCAACAGATTATAGATAGATAAAGCTCACCAATAATCAAGAGTCCACTCGTAGCGAGGCATGTTGAAGTTCCTGCCATCCGTCTTGGTAGCTCAGACGGCCACGCGAAATGTTGCTAATGAAGCTTCTGGGTTCTCGTCCGAGTTCTTTTACGCAACTCTAAGTGCACGATGTCCGAGACAGGAAGAGCATCTCGGAGATGGATGTCGCTCGCGCTAGCGCCTCCTGAAATGAGCCGACCCGTGAAAAATGATCGCCCATCCCGACACGATGTGTCTTCCGATGTAATTTCCGACTCACTTTATTTCTTGTCCTTGTCTCGAGTTGATTCTTTCCTTGCTTGCGCCCACGGTCCTAAAGCGTCGATGCAATGGTACCCGACAACTCGCGTTTTTTTACGGAAGGAAGCGCGACCGGATCGAATCGTCGAAAGACTCGGAGTCGGTAATCGATTCCAAATTGAGAGTTTGCTTGTCGCTCCAGTTTATGGCGCTGTTTCGCGAACGCCTTGGCAGGAACCGCGTGGAATGTTGGCATGCAGTTATGTCGCCTCGAGAAATCGGATCGCTTTGTCACGCTTGACACTCGGCCATTTTCACGGTGTCATCATATTTTATTTTCGTTTTCTCAAATTTCATATATCCGCCTAAAAAAACGCGGGATTTCTGGTTCAGTTTCACCTCTAGTTGCAGCTACGTTTCCTGCTTTGTCACTTGAAAAGAAAACATCGGGGAAAAACATCAAATATTTAGTCACATGTGAAATTCAACAAGGAGTGCATGCGTATTTCTTTGATGTTCTATAGTATGCATGCATTGAAGTAGAATAAAAAAATCTTTCGTAAACGTTGCATTGCACACAGTTGAAGTGGGGAACAACAAGTATTCGCTGTTCATACGTAAAGTTTCTATACTTATTACGCCTCAATGGGACAAAGCAAAAGCACGTTAAGGCCGGCTCAGATGTGTGCATTGGCTGCATTCACCACATACATGGATGAAGGCCTAAGACGAAAGCCTTTAAATCGGACGGTGGTTCGCGCCACCTAGCTAAAGTTTTTAATATGGACAGTTTACATCTATACTCTGTTTCACCTTATGATGTACCGCAGGAAAGGCTACAAGCGGGAGCTCCTTGCTCTAGGGCACATCTCGGCGGCACAAGCTCTCGTGCGTTAACAGCAGCTCCCAACGCTATAAGCTCGCGCTTCTAGCCTTCTCTGCGGTACAACATAAGGTGAAACAGAGTATAGCTAAAGTGCAAACCTTTAACGTTAAAAAACATTCCAATTGAATATCGTTGCACAGCTCCTTTAAAGGAGCTGTGCAACGATATTCAATTGGAATGTTTTTCACTTTACACGAGCTTACTGGCACTAGTGGGACTCAAGGATACTCGCATGCAATGCCACTGGCCAAGAAACTCCTTTGTTGCGGTGTAATTTCAAGGACAAAAGCGATCATTTTCATTCAATCTCTCCCTTGCAAAATTCGATGACGTAACGCGGGGATCGCAGTACACCCGTATGACGATATTTAAATGCGGTTCATAGATTGGACCCGAGCATTGCGTGGGCACTCGATTTAGGCTCGTGATAATTGATAGCTCGAGAAGCATTCGAGTAGTGGCCCGTGTCCAATCGCTGCAACGACGACAATAGCCGAGCCATAACAATGCCTGGAACTCAGCGCGTGTCCTGTGCTTTGCCAACCCCAGCGCGTGGCTATGATCAACATTGGCGGCATATAATCGGCTCCAGATCACGTGGCCGCTTGTTCTGGCTGCGAGTTGAGGGCGTGAACGCTGCTCGTTGTTTTTTAATTTTTTTCTGGGACTTCTAATGCGTCGGGTGAAAAACGAAGGCGTGTTTCATAGGTCATTAACGTCAGGGATCCGTTCTAAGCGGTATTTGCGCAAAGTAAAAAAATTGTTGCATAGCCCCTTTAAAGGGCCCATGAAACGAATTTTGGGTTGGGATGAATGATTTTAAATTGGGACTTTACTAATCGCATATCGTTTAGTTGGCCAAAAGAAAGAGGCTAGAAAGTCAAAAGCCAGCTTTTCGGTACGAACATTTGAAAATATAGTGGACTATTTTGTACCTTCTTGCCTCCGAAAGCTCTTCGCCTTTTCACTATGATACATCCGCGGTTCCAAAAGCGCGTCACCGGCGCCAAACTGACGTCAGCAGAGCCCAGTTCACGCATTGGACACGAGATCTGCGTCACTCGAACGTATGCGCTCGTCAACAATCAATCATCGACGAATATTTGGATTCGCGTTCGTGGCCAATGAGTGCCCTGACGGAACTTATCGTCACTGGGGAATGACAAGTTCTATGGTGTGCATAAAAAGCACGGTGGAAGCTAGGAGTCATCGCACCGGTGCCGAAGTAATGTCACGTCCACGTGATTTCAAAATTCGCATTTGAGTTGAGGATTAAAGCTAAGGAGGAAGAAGTAGGAAAATCGTTTCATGACCCCTTTAAGGAGTTTAGTAGTAATACACGCCGGGTCGCTGGCATTGCGAAACCACAGAGACCCCAAGTGGCAGTGGTAAGAGTCCACCGCACGCTGCAGGTGCAAAATTCAACGCAAGATTGGGGATCAAGAATGGCAAGAGCTTTTGCGTTCCTCTCAGGTTTATTAAAGTCGTTGCGTTTTTTTTTTTTCTTTACTCGTCTTGGGGTTGCGTTCTCACGAAACTGAGTGAGCTAAAAAAACATTGCTTCCACGCACAGAAAAAAAAAACCCAAAAAAACATAGGGCATCGGTACTTTCTGATGGAAGTTTAGCGAGATTTCGTGTCGGAAGTAGGTTCATGTTTAAAGTTGTCGGACGTGTCGGAAATAGGTTCACATACTTCCGACCACATAAAAGGTCGAAAGTAGGTTCACATATTTCCGTCAACATAAAAGGTTCATGTTGACGTGTCAGAAGTAGGTTCACATAAGGTGAAAACCTTATGTAAGTCACGGTGGAACCTGCAGAGCGCGAGGTGTCACTCACAAGCGTGAACGAATAGTATCTTGCAAGCGAATGATCAAGAATGCATAAAAGGAAAAGAATAGGCCTCCCGACTACGTGAGCTTAGTGTTACGCAGTGAATGGCGCCGCTATAATCACTGGCCGCTTAAGAAACCCGTTGCGCGGCGAGTCCCGAGCAGCTCATTATCGCACCGCAACCAATCAGTTTGCGGCATTAGCCAATAAGGATACGCGTGAACGATTCACGCGTAAGCAAGAAGCGTGAGTATATTGAGCCACGGTCTGCGTTTCTGGCAGGGACCATATAGCATCACCATCGGACCACACTGAAACTGAGTCGCGCTCCCCCGAGCCCGAAATTCGAGAAAGTCGGACTCTGTTAAATATATAGTTATATTCATGTTAGACGGGCACCATTAACCGCATTTAAGTCACATATAACGACTGTTACGCGTCACCACAGTTACCACACCACACGTCCGACCAGAGCCGTATATAGAGAGGGTTAGGCCATCCATTGGGAAGCATTAGAGGCAAATGAGGAGGCGCCATTGTCTGAAAGGGGGTAAACGTGTTCCAGGGCGTTTTCACAAATTCGAATGTGAACATCCAGAAGCCGCGAAGAATAACCCTGGCGGTGGTCGCAAGAAACGAAATTAACGAGTGCGTCGGAGTGACACTCGGCGACTGAAAATAAGGTGCGCGTGATGTTTCGATCACGGTCATGCGAAATCATCGTGGAAGATATACAGAGGCATAGAAGTTATAAAAAGGGCGTGGCGCGACTAGCAGCACGATCGACGTAATCAGTGCGCCAGGCGCCGAGGGCCGGGAATCTGCCGTCCGGGCGGTCAGACTCCGTCCGAGCAAAACAGATGTCGAGCGGCCGATTCGTTTCTTACATCGTTTTGCATGATCATAATCAAAACATCACGTGAACCATATTTTCAACCATGAAGGGTTACTACGTTTAACTCTTACGCACTTGTTAAAACCGTTTGTCGCTACCACCACTAGGGGATTATTTTCGGCTTCTGATTGTGCCAAGAGAGCATGCCAAGCGCTCTTTCTGCGTCTGGTGCACGCCCTGGCTCTGTGTACGCTCCTCCTAGTGGCCAAACTCTTTCTATATACTGCTCTGCTTCTGACTATACTCTCGGATGGCTATTTCAGGAGAAGTGAAAAGTGCGCTTGCGCAGCTTTGATGGACGCTCAAGATGCTCGAGCGAACGTGCGCCCATGACTTTGACTACATAACCAGAGAACGTTGCCCGGAAGCATGACTGTGGCTATGGAGTCAAAGGGACGCACGCTTGTGCATCTTGAGCGCCCATCAAAGCTCCCCACGTGCCCTCTTCACTACTTCTGAAATAGCTGTCCTAGAGCATAGTGCGGTAACTGTGTTCAGCTTACCTGTAGTTAACGGTGAATTAACTGCGGTTAAGGGTGCTCACGTGACTAGGGTATAAGCGTGCGTTAAGAATCCATTATTCGACTGAACATTACTGCGTATGTCGCTTCTCAGCTCGTACCAAAAGCATCCTCAGGACATAAGAGCGTGGTCATCGAGTCACCTCTATCAGATGGACCAACCGGAAAAATCTCAGCCGTTCAAAAGGGATCATCGTGCGAGCATTCGGTCATATAACCTCATTTTGAATCCATATTTGAGGACGGTCAATGACCACCGTCGAACCCATGACGGTGAAAGTTCCGCAAGCAACACGTCGACGGAAACATCGTAAAGGAGAAAAAACAAAAAAAAATCCTAAAAAGAGGACTACTGCACGCATTCTCCTTCTGGTCTTTGTCCAGCGACTCGGGTTCGCTTGAGTGAGCATTCATATCTGCTTTCAAACTCAATCGTATTTGGTTTCCGCTTATTGTTGCGTCGCCGCAGACTGAGCGAAATCACTCAGTGGATGCGTGGGTAGCTCACGGAAACCGTCAGCAACGACGTGGCCTCAGCAGATGGCGCTGGCAGTCTGGACGGATGTCACCGGAAGTCAATTGACTTGGCCAGGATTGGGCTTTGGAATACACAGTCTACTTGTACAAAAAAAGAAAGATATAGTTGCTTCGAAAGTCAGGCGAAATGTTAAAGAAATGACTACAAAGCGTGTCTCTCCAGTTTTCTATTCTATTTTTTTTTTTTTTTTAGAGCGCAGCTTTTTGTTGCTTTTTTCCGGGTTGAGCGGCGTCGGCGGAACCGCGCGCGTTGCATTATCGGGCTTCACAGTTTCCCCGCAAGATTTAGCGGCGAAACTGACTGGTGTTGAGGTCACGCGACGTCAATTTCCCCGCTAAATTTAGGGGGGAAACTTAACCCGCCAAATTTAGCGGGGAACTTTTCGGTTAATTTAGCAGGAAATTTAGCGAAACTTTTCTGCTAAATGGAAGGGAGGTGAGAAGAAAAAAAAAGGAGGAGGGGAGGGTACGGAGGGGAAGGAGAGACACACCCTCCCCTCCTCCTCCTCAAAAGCTGCGCTCTAATTTCGCATTACAGAGAATTGTAAACTTTCCTTTTTTTTCTTCTTACTGCTGAGAGTGAGAGTCGACATACTCGAGGACAAATTTCTGTGGCTATGCAGTCAAAGCCATGCGCGCACCTGCGCTTGCGCATCTTGAGCATCCATCAAAGATTTACACGAGCCACGGCCGGACTGGATACGCGCTCTCTGTCTTAAGGCCGGTTCAGACACTTGCGTTTGAGTGCGTTTGACTGCGTTGCGGCGAGAACCGAAAGCGAGTCACCGGCATATCTGTGCTTCGTATGAAGCGTGGAATCCAATCCAAGGAATCATCTTGGCACGCGATATAAGCAGCAGGGATGTCCTGGTTTCTCGCTGCCGCAACGCAGTCAAACGCAGTCAAACGCAACTGTCTGAACCAGGCTTTACGGCCCCTCCAGTGAGGCTTGATAACACCAATGTTTCCGAAGCAGTACTGGTACGTAGTGGGATTTAGCAGCCACTGGGCGGCCGGGAGCTGTGCCACACCGCGGCCGTATGGTGTATCACTGTGCTAAAATACTTGGGGAGAACTTTCTGCAGCTATGCATCCAATCAAAGGTACGGGAGCGCGCGCCTGAGCGCTGATCAAAGCTGTGCACCCGTGTTCTTTTCCCTTCTTTGGAAATGCCACAGAAAGTTGTCCACGAGAATAGACTCTGGTCCAAGCAAGCTGGAGAAGTCGACAAACAAGAAGCGAACGCTTATATCGTTTGGAAACTATCGCGGAGCCTGCTATGACTTATTCCTCACGTTACGCTAGAAATGCGACATGCGCGTAAGGTGCTGATAGATTTTTGGTATCTGGCGGTGAACGTGAATTCTAAGTAGGAACTCTGAGAATCACTAGAAAAAGCATAATTACAGCCCTGGTCGAAAACCTGAATGCCGACTCTCCCCGAGGTAATGCTACGGCACGAAACTCGCAGAGTATGAGCATTTTCTCGTTTATTCATTTGATGGCGATTAAAGCAATAATCTTCTAAATGCGTGACTAAGGAAATATAGAGGACCTTACGCACAGACCGTCAATGGGTACTTGTTGAAAACGAGTTTTGTTCGTAGTATCTTTTTTTTTTTTTTTCACGTGGTGCAGAGATTCATCGCTGGGTAGCTGCTAAAAAGACACGTCAGGAGTCTTCCCCGAGCTTGAATGGCAATCCGAAACACAACAGTAGACCATCTCTGAGGCAACTGTTGGCCAGGAAGGTGGAACTGCAACTATTGGCGACGTGACCGATCAAAAGCGTCACGGTGGTCGGCCCTCCACGATTGGGCGAATGCTGTCTTTGACGTCAGCAAAGGATTCCTCATCGACGGATGTAAGAGTAATGTAAGAACCCGGATTTTGACGGTGTTGTCAGTGTTGGTTTAAAAGCGCAATGATTTCCAGCTTCCACCATGCTAATTACAAACACCATTGAACTTGTTGTTCACAGGGTAATGACGTCACGAGAGGGAACCATAGGAGGGCGCCACCCAAACATCTCGCCGCTAATAGCTGGTATTCAGTGGCGGCCATAACTGAGTCCCTTGCTGCTCAGCACTCGGGGATGCAGTAAGTAGCAGCTCACTCTGAGCATGCGCTGTGAAGTAACCTATAGTTGGCTTGCAGCGCCCCCACGTTGAATGGGGGATCCTATAATTACGTCAAAACTCGTTTCGTGGAATTACGTTTCGTGGACAACTTTTCATGGACACGCGTTTCAAGGACACACTTTTCGTCGACACTGTGACGTTTCGTCGAATGGACAGCACCACCTTAAAACGTTTCGTCGAAAAACTTTTTTTTCTCCGCGGCTATGAAAGGAATGTTGGAAGTTCAAGGTACAAGCGGTTGTAAGAGATGACAAAGACGATGCCTAGCGCAGCTACCATCTCGCTCTCCTCCGTGTCCCATGGAATAAGCAAGAGCGCACAGGACTTCGCGCGCGGCGTATGCGGATATTTGCAAGTTCCGATGCCCGTTTATGGAACCGAAAGTTACTGGAAGAAGAAAAGTGGTGGAGAAAAATATGCGTAGGCGCAATTAACAAAAGTACGTTTTGTTTTGCGCCTACGGTTGCGAAAAAAAGCGTAAACACTGATTTTTGTTTCATATAGGTTATTCTCAAACAAAAATACAGCTTGCAGCCTTTTATTGCTACATTACAACCCTAATATTTCAATTTAAATTAAGCATGTACATTTCCCTCAATTATTCAAAAGGAAAAGTGATGCAGTGCTTTACTGGCTACTGCGACTTATACGCGAAAAACCTGTTTAGTCGCACTCGTTTCGTCGTCATTTATCAAGGGCCGTTTAAAAGGGACCTTACATAAGAAGGGGGCTGTAAACACTGCCAAGTAAAAATAAATAACAAAAGCACAAAAAACAATGACACTCGGACTCGCACTCCCGCGAGCACGGTGCCCACGAGTAAACCTAAAAACAATACATTGCAATGCAACGCAAAAAAAAAATAAAAAAAAAATAAAACACGAGAATTGGTAACAGATAAACAAAACATTACCCCAAGTTTAGTCTTATTACACGAAGTAAACCATAGTTGATATCAAATGTGCAACTTAATGCATTACATAGCTTCTCTTGAGCAGCCGCCACATCCAAGGCCTTGGAGGCGGTAGTACCACTAGTCGAGATCTGTCCGCAGCAGCCGACTGATTTTCACACGCGCAGGGGCAAGTTCGTGACCCAGCTTTTTGCATAAAAGAGCGGCTTCCAAATCTAATGTTCGTTGGTCACTTATTGGTTTATGCGCATGCAAACTTTCAGTACAGACGTTACATATGCAGAACTATTGTGTTATTTAATATCCAGAAACTAAATATGCTAAAGTCTAAAAATCGTATGCAGTCTGGTAAGTAGAGTACGTTGAATACCCGGTGTTTGGAGGAAAACAAAACGTGTTTTATCACCGTAAAAGTAAACTACGCGTAACTGAATGCTCAGTCTCCTCCAAAGTTTAGTGTTGGAGGCTAAGACCAGATGCCAATCCGCTTAAAAACCAATTTTATGCCATTTTCGGCGATAAAATGGCTGTGTGCACCGCGAACAGGCCTCGTTTTTTCTTTCAAATTTTTTTTTAAGAGCTTCAGTGCTTTCACGTGTGGGCTATCTATGCTATGTTCAAGTGGCTCTTGGGGATTCTACCAAAAGACATGACGCGCGGGAAGATACACTTGCTCTGGAGACGACCCTGCCACTTCGTCAAAACAGTCGGAGTGTCGGCGGCCAGCCCGCGAAGGGTTGCATTCGATGACGTACAGACACCTCGATCACGTATGTTGCGGAAAGCGTAGCCCTCAAGAGCAGCGCTTATTGTTGAATGTTTTAAGAATCTTATCTGAGAAAGGACAGTGGTCGAGAACAAAACTTTCCGGCTTTGACAACGCTTCCCCAAAGGTTCGGGCAAAGACACGAGTGAAACCATACAAATCGTAAGTTCCGACATCAGTGCGATCGGTAACCCAAACAGAAAAAAAAAAATAATAAATAAATAAGCAGGAAAAAATATTGAGATAGTTGAAGTCGGTGAGGCAAGATGGCTGCGCACTGGTTCGCCCTACTTGGCCCAGTCGGCCATCTTACATCCATTCATCTATTCTTCCAGCACAGGGCCGCGCGCCGCGCAGGCGCAGAGGCCGCGAGGAGGCGCAGCTGGCGGCCCTGAGCCAGACCCCTGAGCTGGAGGAGCTGGCAGAGCGAGCTGTCGACGAAACGTCGCAACGTCTGTCGATAAAATGAGCGGGTGCTCGTTTCCACGAAATGATCTGTCAATGAAACATCACAGTGTCGACGAAACGATTTGTCCATAAAACGTCGTTCGACGAACTGATTGCCACCGGTTGAACGGTGCTCATGCTTTTTTCTGCGATTGAAAAAGCCGTAAGAGAAGAAGCGATAGCGCGCATCCAGTCGCGCCGTGCAGGAACATTCTTTACTTGAGCCGGTGTCACACTGCTCCTACATCATACAAAAGACAGTCTGCAAACACGAGTCACCGCAATATCCGTGGCTCGAATGCAGCGTGCCAAGCTTCTCCTCGAACTCATTGCCGTGTGGCATTCAAAGCACATATCTCGCAATGACTCGCGTTCGAATCTATGCAGACTGTCTTTTGTATTCGCAACTTTCAGCGATGGTGGTACCGCGGTGTGAGAATCGCGTTCCCTAGCACCTGGATGATTGGCCTCATAATAAATGGGCTTGCCTACACCTTGACGTAAAAAAAATAAAGTAAGGCTCTAATACTGCTCGTATATACCATAACTAAAATTACTTAAGCGCCGTAGACCCAGCCTCGTACCGCTGTTCTACGACGATCATCCAGATGACGGCCATTTTGATAGGCACCAGTGCGCCCCCTATAGGTCGTGAAAGTTGCGAATGATGTATAAGCTGTGTGACCACGGCTTTAAAAAGTTGTCTGCTAGTATAGCATCATCGCCGGAATTTTTGGGGAATTATCTGACATAACATCAACTCAAGGTGTCTACAGAGATCGAATTTCTTAGTTTTATAACACCCTATACTTCGTTTCAGCTTCCGTCCGAGCGCAGCCAAAGGCTGAAGGACGGTTCGCAACTTCGAGAAGAGCATTCCTACGCACCACAAAGTAGTCCGCAAAAGTAATTTTTGTTAAATAACTGTTTTGTGCGTAAACATTGCACAACATTCCAGATGTGTACTGCTGAGAATGATTTGCAACTAACGGAATTAAATATCTGAAGTTTATGCGTTTATTGATATATGTAAATGCATCTGGTTTGGCGAAAACACGTACATTCGCTGGCAACACGGCTGCAGCGCTCGGTTTTTCTGTGGGATTTCGTTCCCGTAATGGCCGAATCATGCGCTTCGCTGCTTTCCCCACCGAGTTGCTTCAAAAAGTCCTTTCGCAAAGGCACGTTTGGGCGTCTGGCGCGAGAGGTCGTGATGAATGTCTACTTTCAAATTTGGCAGTAGACTCCGGCCGCGTCGTACCGTGAATGTGTTGTAAACAAGAAAAGCGTCCGGGCCACTACAGTTTACTGATAGGCGGCAAAATCGGGGCACCCCTTTACCTGCCGATCACATCGAACGCCGAGAAGCTGGTGGAAAGGACCGCGCCTCGAGCCCTGGTATATCCAGACAATACAAGGAAACATCAACGGCTGGGTCATCGGGCACCTTGCAATGTGTGCTTACATCTCGAAACTATGCCGAAATGCCGAACGGGTGGAAAGCTCGGACACAGACGCCAGCGGCCAGCCTGCGTACTGACATTCCCTGTGATTAAATTTCAGAACGTGAAAGGGCATTTTTTAAACCTGTAGCAGACGATACCGTTGAGGCACCCGTAGCAGACGAAATATTCGGCGAGAGCGGGCGGCGCGGTCGACCAGCGGCGCAGCGGAGTGATACAAAAGTGCAGGCGAGATCGCGTGACAATTGCCGGCGTGTGATTGGCTCCGGCCACACGTAGCTTTGGCTGCGCTCGGACGGAAGCTGAAACGAAGTAGTTACACTACCACGTTAGTCTGTCATTAAGGAAACGATTGTTGCCACCTCCCAACTGTCATTGAGCTCAACTAAATTGTCTGTTGTTACACGGTATATATGCCTAACAACCCCAGTTGAGATGCGCGTCACGGGACCCAATTGAAACCGAAACGAAACCAAAAGTGATGTAACATTACCTTTCTTTTAAAAAGTGACGCAAATGAATCATATGCACACTTTTCCTTCATTATAAACGTTTAAAACAAAATAAAACGAACTTTTTTTTTAGAGTTAAGAAACGACAATTAGGACGTTTCACACGAATTCAAGCAAGAGAGACATAAAGCCAGAGTCACGCTGCTTTGCTATACATCATACAAAAGACAGTCGGAAAACAGATTCGAACGGGAGTCACCGCGAGATTCGCGCTTCGAATGCAGCGTGGCAATGAGTTAAAACAGAAATTTGGCACGCGGCATTCGAACCACGGTATTGCGGTGACTCGTGTTTGCAGGCTGTCTTTTGTATGATGTACGAGCGAACGTTGGTATGAGCTGTGCGAACCCGGCTTAACGAAAGTTTTATCGACACTGACATATAATGGCCGGCCTCGCCGAGTTTTGGCTTCCGTGAGGTGCCGATTGTTCTAGCGGCAGTTCTGAACTCGAATAATACCTCTTCAGACAATATTTGCTGCTACGATACTTCCTAGATACCTCCCCCAATCTTCCGTAATAGTAAGTGCTTCGCTGGCGCTGGCCATGGGCGGCAGTGCGGCGGACACCGCCATCTTCAGCTCTATTGGGGCGAATTATGCCCCATCAGTTAACTGATGTAAGCCAGGTCAGTTTAACTTAACGATCATTAGCGGCTCAATGACAGTTTGCGCCGCCATGTAACTCCGGCCGATCACGATTGAGTCAACTGCCGTTGGCTTAATGACCGTAAAGAGCGCTAGTGTAACTAGGGTATAACTCTGCCTCGTCTTGGGTTATACATTGTACCATGAATTACGGGATAAGTAATAGAAAGTTGTAAAGATCATTAATTATACCAATTGCGTAGGTGATAACCTCATTGTAAGCTCCAAAGAAAATGAACGTTTGGATCTTTCGTTCCATGCTGTACGATTATGACGCACTGGTAAGAGAACGGCACACACGATGCAGCGGTGTTCGAACCTCTCGATCACTCTTTAAAAAAAAAAAAAAAAGTGCGTAACCAAGCGGCATGTGTTACCAATTTCCCTGACTTTCGCAATGTCCCATAGAAGTGCCCAAGAATCGCCGTGACTTTTCGAGGCGATACTTCGTTTCAGCTTCGGTCCGAGCGCGGCCGATGTTATGAGTCGAAGGGCCAATCAAACAGCGAAAGTGGCACAACGTCATGGCGTGCTCTCTGCAGTTGATAAGACCAGCCGGGATTCGCCGTCTCTCTGTGCGTGCTCCTCCGCCGGCTAGTCCTATCAAACGCAGAGAGCACGCCATGACGTTGTGCCTCTTTCGCTGTTTGATTGGCCCTTTGGCTCATAACATCGGCCGCGCTCGGAGCGAAGCTGAAACGAAGTATAGCAAAAATCCCTAATACTCATATAGCCCTTCTTTCTCTCTCTCTCTCTCTCTCTCTCTCTCTGTAAACACTTCAAATATATTACCGCACAATTATCGAAGGAAACTTTAACAAAAAAAAAAGATCTATTTTGAAAAACGTTATATAAAAAAAATATAAAAAGAAAACCTGTCGATTTTTAGAATAAATTGGCCGCAGGACATAATCGAACCTTTTCGAAACCCCATCAGGCAGCGTTCGCTGATTTTTGTAACACGAAGCGTGTGATTGGGGTTGAGTCTTCGTCGAACGCGGAGGCAGCACTTGTGTTCAATCAATACATGCTTTGAGTACGTGATGAGACCATGCCGGGCTCGAAGAATGGGTGCAGCAGAATGGCGCGCACTTTTGGAACGGGTCTATTAGACGGCCATCAGTATGAGGATAGGAAGACGGCTAATGCAACTTTTCGCCAAAGTACCGGGGTCAAATCTGACCAAACGCTGCAGCCTCGTAGAACATGCCAAAGGCAACTGAGAACGCTAATTGACTGCGACTGGTAGCCTGACCGATGCATTTCGCGATTCCGTTTGCCGTCTGACCATTAGAATGGACGAGGTACACTAATGGGATAGACGCCGTGCGGTTGAACGGCTCATTATATTCGAAATTAAGTGAGCAGCGAGTCGCGTTTTCCTGGTCTGGTATCTGTAGCGTACTGCTCCTTTGAAGCGTGCTTTGATACCGTACTGCTAAGTTTGAAGCGTGCTTTGAAACGCGCGTTCGGTGCGGTGGTGCGCCTGAGAAACTTATTTCCTAAACCTCAAGTGCAGAAACTTGGAGAGTAATCATTAGTGAGTTTTAGATGAACGTATCCACCGCATACGCAAAGCCAATCAAAAACGCGCTTTGTACTGGGCGCACGTGCAGTATGTCGCTATTGCTTTGCGCTCAGAAAGCTTTTGGATACGCTATTCTAAAACGCTCTACTTATTAGAGTTGCAGCACTCAACGGTGGTCGGCACGCCCGCTTGATTATGTTTCGTGGACGACGATGTAATCCGAGGTAATTCTTTTTGTAAAGTTTGACCGCGGGACAGAAAGAACCGATTGCCGGTCGATATGTGTTTTGGTCACAACCGTTCCGCGAAAAATTGTTAACCGACTCAAATCATTCGCTGCATACCTCGATCAAACTCCGACATTCACGCTTGCATCAAAACCTGATGACTCGCGCGTATTTCGCCCTCCCAACTTCCCGGCGACGAGCGACGACGTTTTGGGCACCTCCTCGCCTCTCTTTTTGCTGAGGCATGCACGGGTCCACGTTCCCTTCGATCTTCACCTCAACTCGCGCTGACTCGATTTGCAAATCCATCTGCCCTAATTTAGGCGAAAGGGCGTGCGTCCTTTCGGCTGCCACGACACACGAAGAAAAAGAAAGGAGGTAAAAAGGCGAAACGAAGGGGAAAGAGAGAGGGAGACGGGACGATTATTTTGGGGAGCCGCCAAAAGGGAATCGATATGTCCTACATTTTGGGGCCTGGTGGCGAAAATATGTCGCCCGGGCGGGGAGGGCACAACGCCGCTTTCGTGCTGGCTTCCCGGAGCCGTGGCGATCGGTTTTTGGGACCGCTCGCGAATGGAGTCGGCGCCGCCCTCGCCGTCAACCACCTCTTTTGAACCTTTTGGTCCGGCGTTTTCTCGTGGCGCATTGTTGCACTACATATACCGGCGCCGCGATGCGTGCCGATCGGAATCGGTGAAGTCGTTAGGTGATTCCGCGTCTGTTCTACCCTCGTCTTCAGGCGCTTTTTGCACGAGTATTGGCGCCGTTCGACGGAGCCCCCTTTACGGGAGTACCTGCGATTTCTGACCGGTGTGCTGGATGATGTCATACATGATATATAATATAGAACCCGACATTAGAAAGAAGCTGCGCCGCGTTGGTGATGGCATACCGCAGAAGAGGAACAAAATAAACATGCCTATCGCGTTTCTTGTTGTGGGTTACTTCGTAATAGGACTCGGGGAAGGGAAACAAAACATAAAAGAATGAAGGAAGGAGAGCGCGAAATAATATTTCTTTGCTCCACTCCAAGTGCCCTGCGCAGTGTTGTGGCGGGCATTGCAGCAAGCGCGTGACTTTCCCAAGTGCTTTCTGGCGCAAGTATAGCTCTGTCAAAAGGCGGAACCTAGCAGAGATACGCCTGCCTCCTTGAAAACGCAGCACGCATCGTGCAAGATAGAGTTTAGGCAGGGAAGGGCTGCTGGCCGGTGCCATTTCCTGCCTCTGTACGTACGGCGCGGGCTTTGCTCGCTTTCTCCGCGAAGCGAGGAGCGTGTGCGTGCTGGGCTGTGGATTTGTATAAATACACGGGAAGAAACCTCGTTTGCTGCTAAGGCTTAGCTAAGTAACTCCACTTCGAGTTGAGAACCACGAAAAGTGAACAGTAAACCGGTGAACGGCAATAACGACGAACAAAGACAGCGGAGGAGCGTTTAATCTCCGTGCCATCGAGAATCGGTACACCCTTACCACGGAACGTGGCGCCTCTAAGAGATATAACAAAATAAGCTAGACTTTTGAATAGCGACACTTGAGCAATATTCGTGCTCCAGATGAATATTTCCAGGTATCTTAAGCTTTATCTGAAATCGAAGGAAACGCTTTCCCGTCCTCCGGGATTGTTCAAACAGTCCGCGATAGAGAAAAACAATGTTGCCTGAGCTTGTTGACACCGTACACCTAAAGCGCGACAAGTCGCATTTTTTAATCGCAACGATCGCCAGTAGCGCCCTCTCTACACTAACCTCGAGAGTTGGACAAGGTGTTTGTTCGACAATAAAGTTTTTTTTTTTCTCTCTCTCTCTTTATGTGCACGAAACACAAACACTACGGCACCCCACCAAAAGAAAAAAAAAAGAGTTTGGGAAGAAAGTTTTGATACCTTAAAGGGGCACTGAAGTCGATTCTGAGATCTGCCTTTTGTGGTGACAACCGAATCCGGACGCTCTAAGCATCCCCAAAAAACCCGAAATCACAATCGTACGTAGCTTATTTCCTCGTTAAAAGGGTGTTCAAAGATCGCGACACGCCCTTTTTGGGAAGAATTTTCTTCCGAGTGAAGTGGTCGACGAAGGGCGCTTGTCGGCGAGTTGCAAGCGATGGCTTGGCCCGTGGTGAAAAAGAGGAGTCTTATCCAAATGTGTACCTGTCAGTATCTCTTCGAAACGAATTATAAACTTATAATCAAATCATTCGGAATCTGCGCGTATTGCAGGGCTTTCATTGGTCCACACAATGTAGTCCGCGAAAAAAAAAGAGTCCACATGTTTTTCTACTGCCCTGAGAAGAACTACGCGGTTTTGTAATCTAGCTAGGACTTGGTACATGTGGGAACTAACACATTTTAAACAATATAAGATCCAAAACGACATTTTTCAAAAATGACTTCAGTGCCCCTGTAAAGGTGCTCTGACTGATATCGCCTAAATATGGCTACAACTCACTCTGCTGGCTGTAAGCATCTTGGAAATCCCCAAATCATGACGATACGCTGCGGATTTCCTTATTAAAAAAACAAAAAAAAAACAATCAAAGATCGCAACACAGCGAGGTTATCTCCGGCGATGGGAGCAGTAGGTTCCGAAACCAAGACAACTATCAGCCAATAGCGCGCCTCCGACCGGTGGATCTGCGGACTGATATCTCGCATGCCTGCGGTTCGTTGCCTATACAGCGAGCGCGAACTCGAGAGCAAAAAACAGGACACATCACTCCCGAAAAAAACAAACAAAAAAAAACATGGGGCGCGGTTTTTGACACGATTATTGCAGTATTATGATCTCTCTCCGCGAAAAAAAAAAGAAAAAAAAAAGCTTGTTTCGACTACTCTTATTTTCTTTTATCATCTACAGAAGCATACACTTGTTGTAATACAGAGTTTGCAATCTTAACAAAATGTCGCGTTTTTATTGGTCACATGTCACGGCTGCCGGAACACTGCTCCTCCCATCACCGGAGATGACCTGGGTGTGTTCGATCTTTGATTGCCTTTTTAATAGAGTAATCGGCCACATGTCTTAATGATGTAAGGATTTCTAGGCTTAGAGCCCGCAAAGTGAGTTATCGCCATAGTTAGGCGATCTCAGAAACCTCCTCGGGGCACCTTTAAGCGTGGCTTAATTGCTGGGTATAGGTGCATCCCGTTTATATTTATAATTATGAGCAGCACATTCGCTTGTAATATTAAACATTTAAAGGTGTAACGAGAAGGTTCGAAACGATAAAGAGACATGTTAAGAAAACAGATAGTATAGACCTAAAAGATCGGCATTTGTGTGTGTGTATATATATATATAGAAAATAAGAACCTTATTACGGAGAACCAAAAACTAGAAATCAGAATATTTACGAAGAATAGTCGGGTTTAATTTATTATGAGTCATTCCAAGGATCCAGGGCACTAGGGTGTCTCGTGGCCAGTATGAGGGTTGTAATGTTTCTTCGGGGAGTGGTGGTGATGGAACGTGCACCGTAGTGGGACGACGAGGTGCGGGCGTTTCAGGTTTCCTCCGGGTTACTTTGCCGAACAGGGGTTCCGCAGCGCGCCGACGACTTGGCTCTGTGAAGCCCGTCCTCTGGGAGCCTAGATGAGACGGCGCCCCTGTTGCCTGCGACCTAAAGTCACTGGATCCTGGGAAAGTAACGGCATTGCCTTCCCTGCCTGCTAGCCGGGCACAAACAGATACTAACATGCAGATGACCTCGCATGGTGATTGGCTGATCGGTTTCTGGTCCAATGGCGATCGTTGTTTCGGTCCTTTCAGGACTTCGAAGCTTCGAAAGGGTCGTTCTGAATCAGTCGCGTCAAGATCGTTATGTGGAGCTTCACCGATCCAGTTACTTTAGGTCTGCCTTCCAGACTCATCCTCTCGTGCGCTCGTTTTTCTTTACACGTCTTCGTCCTCTCTTCTTCTAATCATATCCACATTATCACAAATGTCTCGCTTCACGAGCAAAATGTCGGCTAACAAAGCCACGTAAATACGTGGAGACGAAAAACGTCCGCTACTGGAAGCGGGCTTCATTTCCCCGTCAAAAATATCCGAAATTCGGTTCGACTTTGCAATTAGACGACAGTAATTTTGGCAAGTGGTCCCGACCGCTATAGCGCTGCATCTGGGCAGGCACTGAGCGGCCAGACGCAAAGTTTTCTTTTCCTAAAAAAAAAAAAGGCTCTTTGTTTTTAATTGGGATTTTGCAGATGATACAATCCATTGATGCAGTGTGTAGACAAGGAGTAGTCAAGTGACAGGTACAACTCGCGTCGCTCGTCGCTTGGCAACTTCAATTCACACTATTAGCGGCGAGATGTTTCGGTGGCGCCCTCGTTCGGTTACCTTTCGGGACGTCATTACCTTGTGAACAACAAGTTCGATGGTGTTTGTAATGGGCATGGTGGAAGCTTGAAATCAGAGCGCTCTCAAAGCAACACTGCCAACACCGTCAAAATAGAAGTTCTTACATTCCTCTTATTTCCGTCGACGAGACATCCTTTGCTGACGTCATAGTCAGCATTCGGCCAATTGTGGTGGACCGACCACAGCGACGCTTTCGATCACTCACGTCACCAATACACCCTTCCAATATTTACGACGTGCAAACTCCTCAGCGCAGCACGCGCGGCGCAAGTTTGTCGCTTCGCAAAGCGGCAAATCATTCGCCATGCTCACAAACACTGAAAATGAAACAGGCCAGGAGCCCTTTTTTTTTTTTTGAAAGGTCTATAGATTTTTTCAATGTTTATAAAATCACAGTCCAGCGTGCGATCTTCACAGCCCAGCACGTGCGTGTTCGTCGCTTCGGAAAGCGAGCAAAGCACGCGCCATACGCACGAACGCTCAAAATGGCACCGGCCACAAGCTCGTTTTTGGAAAGGTCTATTGGAGACGAGATGTTTTGGTGGCGCCCTCCTGTGGTTACCTTTAGTGACATCATTACCTTGTGAACAACAAGTTTGATGGTGTTTGTAAATAGCATGGTGGAAGCTTGAAATCAATTTCCGTCCATGAGAAGTCCTTTGCTCACGTCATAGTCAGCGTTCGGTTTATCGTGGAAGGCCGATTACAACGACGCTTTCGATCGCTCACGTCGCCAATACTCCGTTCACCCTTAAAGGGGGACCAGCAGAAATATTCTTCAGCCTGGCGGAAAGGTCCTCCTCGCCCTCTTTTTTAGGGGCGAAGCGCCTTAGGGGCTAGCCATGTCCGTATGTCCGTCCGCCGTCGGGTGCTCGTGCTCCTGCTCGTGAGCTCACGAGCAGGAGCACGAGCACCCGACTGCTGGTCCCCCTTTAAGCTGAAACTTGAGCTAAAGCTACAAGCGCGAGCTATCCCACGCTCCTTGCTTTGGGGCGTGCATTTCTAGCGTGAGTGCTCGTTCTGCGGAAGAACGCTTCAAAGCAGCGCCTTCGAGCTCTCGTGCTTGTGGCATTGGCTCAAGTCTCAGGTTAAGGGTGAACGGAGTATAGACCTTTCCAAAAAAGAGCGTGTGGCCGGTGCCATCTTGAGCGTTCGCGCGTATGGCGCGTGCTTTCCTCGCTTTACGAAGCGACGAACACGCACGTGCTGGGCTGTGAAGATCGCACGCTGGACTGTGATTTTGTAAACATTGGAAAGGTCTATAGATAATCATCGGAGATTGCATCGTCTAGGAAAATGACAGTGCGCGTTGAAGAGAGCCTCCTTTGACGTTTAAAGGGGCACTGACACACCAGAATCATATTTTTTATTATTATCCGAAACGATTGAAAACGATGCCGGGACATTACCCTCAAAATTTGAAACTTTAAAATTCAGTATTTGTGAATTAAAAAAACAATTTCCAAATGCCGAATTTGAAGTTCCCGCGCGATCCGCGCCAGTGCAGTGAGTCAAATTTTGCGGTCTCCTGCGACTCGACTTTCTTTCGGACCTCTGCCGTTGTCACGGCGACCCCAACCGAGGAGGAGGTGAGGGATAGAAAGGCGCCGGCGGGAAAAAACCGGTCTTTCTCCGACTCGCCAACGGGCGCTGCCAAGTTTTCCGAGGGAGGGTACAAATCTATACTCAATTTCACCTTATGATGTACCGCAGGGAAGGCTACGAGCGCGAGCTCCTTGCTTTAGGGAGCATCTCGGCGGCACAAGCTCTCGTGCATTAAGGGCAGCTGTCAACGCTATGAGCTCGCGCTTCTAGCCTTCGCTGCGGTACAACATAAGGTGAAACGGAGTATAGGAAGCAACATCACACCGAACTCTGATTTCTGGTATTTCAAAAAGAGGGGCCGTAGTGCGTTCGTAATTGCGTTAAAAAACATGTTTTACGATTGCCGTTATTAAATGTTATAGAAATGTCACCTACGAAGCTTCTAAATTTCCTGATTTTTGACGTCACCGGTCAAAAGAAGCGAGGAGGTGAGCGCGGGAAATACAAATGCCAAAACTAAAAAGGCGCGCGCGCGCGCGGGAAAATTTTTTTTCGCGATGCGGTTTTTTTTGCGTGTCTACGACTACAAGTAGCATCGTTTTAGACAATAAAAAAAAATACGATCTTTGGGTTGTCAGTGCCCCTTTAACAGCCATCTTAAAAACTGTACGAATAACGATTAATTTGCGTGTGCGTATATGCGTGCGTGCGTGTGCTCTGTCTCCTCGCTTTTTCAGAGCACACGCCTAGGACGGTTTTTATCTGATGAACCCCTAGCTTTAAGTAGTCTGCAGGTAATTAAGTTTACGCACGACACGAAAAGATGTAATCTCAGGAGCCAGTGCACCGGAAGTGGTGTAGAGAGAAATCAAAATGAAGGCAAATTAAGTTTGAAATCGAGTTAAAGTTACCGGAAGAAGTGCGAAGCTAACGACGTTAAACGAAGGAAGGGGCAAATAAAATCAGACAGAGCCAGCCGTGAAAATATAAGGAGTTCAGGTGCTTCCTTTTTTATTCTTACTTAGTTATCCGATTTTGTATACGGTCGGTTATGCACCGCGCAGTAAGCGCACATTCTTTTATCGCAGCTAAGTTGTTCGTTTTTCTTTTTTTTAGACTGAACGTGGCCAACGTGAAGATCAGTTGACAAAACAAACCCCATATATCTGCTGCCCTTCGCTCGCGTCAGTCTCGGGAGAATTCATAAACAGCGCGGCTATTACTCGAGTAATAGCCGCACTGTTCATTAAAAAAAACCTGAGGGTTCGCTTTTCCGCGAGGCATGCGGCTTGCCAATAACCGCGATCGGCAGCATGATTCCAGTGGTTTACAGGACAGAGATAACGTCTTCGCGCGAAGATACCATCTGTGAAGATTGCATCTATATGGAGAACCATGTTCTCGATGCAGTTATTCGCTATGCTATTTTTTCGCAACGCGATGATTGGCTGTATATGTGCTCTGCGGGAAAGCAGACGCAAGGGCCTTGTTCATAAATAGTGCGGTTATTACTCGAGTAAATAAGGTATTCCCGAATCGCCGGCGTTGTCGATTGAAATTAAAAATATGATAATCTCGCGTTGTCCCCGGTACATCACAACACTATCATCCGTTCACTCGTTTGATTGCATAATTGTCTGTGATCTGTCCAGAGTAAGTTCTAAACTTGTATATCCTTCATATTTTTTCCCCATAGTGACTGGTGTAGCATTGTTTAGGTTTGGACGAATAATGCTCCGAATCCAAAAGCGCTGCGTCATTTTTATAACTTCGACGCCGCAAAGAGCCAGCACGTCGTGGCTTTCTTTGCAATGTAAAACTGTTGAGTCACTCATTGCTCGATCCGAACCCCTGTCCGCCCATTCCTATCAGTGATCCGAGACGCGGGCACCGATAAGTGCAACGAAGCGAAATACCACGCAATGTCTAAGTGGTTCGTGATTGGACCTGGCGGTTCGTAGCTTCTGCCTTTAATCCATCGTAGGGTGAGACTAGAGTCACTAAATAAAGCTACGCTTTCAGAGTACCGAAACTCCCAAACTACGCGTCTGAAGCGCGTCAGGCGCCGCCATCTTGGGTCCGCGGCGCAGATGGAGGGGTGCCTGTAGCTAAGCCAAGCCGAGCTGTAGCCGTCGCCTGCGCCAGCTGCCGTAGCCGCAGCTGTGGCAGCGAATCAAGGTCGTGTTGTTCGTATCTCGTCATAAGAAGGAAAAAAAGTGCGTGCTGAGCGACGGACTTCGGCGTGCGCGCGCAGTAAACAGTAAAACAGCAGCAGGCAGCGGATCGCTGGACCCAAGATGGTGGCGTTGAAAAAACGCGATGATGATGATAGCGACTCACGTGACTGCCACTGTCCAATGATGCCGCAGCGAACCAGAACATTGTTGAATAGAGCGACTGTATTGTCGGCAAAGTGCCGAAGAAAAGGAATGCGGTACTCTGAAAGCGTAGCTTTATTTAGTGACTCTAGGTGAGACGAAGTATAGTTGTGCATAGTTGGATACTTTTCTCTACGCAGCACATTGTGGACGAAGCCATGCAGTGTCGCGCTCCGATGGCCCTAGCTCCACCGATGACGAAAACACTCGCCCCCTATATCAGAAATACGGTGCACACTCCGGTCGTCGAATCGAACCAAATGCTCCATGGATGGCCCGAAGATTGAAGTTTTTGAATTGAAAGTATTCGTCCAGACGTTTCAGGGCGTCCAAGAAAGGGACACAAAGAATATTCCGATTCTGTTTTTGAAATTCAATTTGTCCGGGTAAAGCTTAGTCCGTGTTGAAGAAACTGGAACGTTAAACAATGCAAGAAGAAAATTGTCGCACTCTCTTTCGTTTCTTGTCTCAAAATATCAAGAAACACACACGAAAAAAAAAGAGAAGCAAATTGTAAATTGAAGCAATCCTCTTGAAAAAGCTTGACCGTCTGTATAAAGCTCCCGATGCTAGACGGATGGAGGGAGGTTCACAGGCAAATCCAAGAAAGCGATATTTCACCGCGGCTTTGTACGCTGAAAGGCTTCAGACTGAACGATCTATTCTATTCTCAAACATTTTTGTCGCCTTTATTTTTTTTCTTTTTTAGAAACTATATTTCAACATTTTACGGTATACGGGAGGTTGCCGCGACGGGCTTTGTGACGTCATTGCTAAGTTATCAAGAAATCCCAAGTGTAAGCGTGCGCACACAGGCCAAAGAAAAAAAAAACGTAAAAAAAAGTGCTAAAACAACTTGGCAAACGCATTCGCAGCGTGCACGCTCCGAAATCGATCGAGAGAGGTACACGTAGGCGTTCTCAATTGCGACAGATGATGCTTCTTTTTTTTTTCTCTCTCTCTCTCTCTCTCTTTCGTTTAAAAGCCGACGTACACTTCGCGCTTTCAACTTTTGCCCGCCTCCTCCTTTCCTATATCCTCTCCACGTTTTACCTGACCCCAACTAGAGTCACTAAATAAGCTACGCTTCCAGATTACCGCATTCCTTTTCTTTGGCATTTTGCCGACAATACAGTAGCTCTATTCAACAATATTCTGGTTCGCTGCGGCATCATTGGACAGCGGCAGTCACGTGAGTCGCTATCATCATCATCGCGTTTTTCAACGCCACCATCTTGGGTCCAGCGATCCTCTGCCTGCTGCTGTTTGCTGTTTACTGCGCGCGCACGCTGAAGTCCGTCGCTCAGCACGCGCGTTTTCCGTGTTACGTCGAGATGCTGCCACAGCTGCGGCCGCGGCAGCTGGTGCAGGCGACGGCTACAGCTCGGCTTGGCTCAGCTACAGTCACTCCTCCTTGCGCGCGGACCCAAGATGGCGGCGCCTGACGCGCTTCAGACGCGAAGTTTGGGAGTTTCGGTACTCTGAAAGCGTAGCTTTATTTAGTGACTCTAACCCCAACTTGGCTCCCCTCGCAGCTCAGGAGAGGGGAGCGCTAAGAGGATTATCTTCCCTGCAGAAGACCGAGGTTGCACGTCGGTCTTTAACCAATTGGTCGTATCGACAGGCTCGGCGCAGAAGTCTCACTAGTGCGAAAGATAACAGCAAAATGAACACAACAAGCTGACTGCTTAAATGGACTGAAAGCTATATTGATGTGATCCTGATCCAGTCGGAAAAATGAACCGAAATCCGCGCAAGCACGTCGAGTTTAATGACTTGGTTTGTGAATAAAAAACGCGAACATTTCACCCGAAATCAACAATGTGTGGCATATATAAATTGTTGATTTCGCGCGAAATGTTCGCGCGATTGTCGTTCACAAACCAAGGCATAAAATACGACGGCTTGCGGAATTTTCTATAGCTGTCCTTGTGCCGTCACACAAGAATATTGTAATAGCTACGGTATACTTCAATTTAAACGTTTAAAGGGGATCAAATCAACGCAAAAAAAAATACTCTACTAGATATTCCTCAGACTGACTGGCGGGCAAAACAGACGCTCCGATGTGCACCCCAGACTGACTTTCGGGCACATCTCGGATTGTTCTATGTGCACACCAAAATAGATGATATCATGATGTTTTGACGTGTACACCACTAATCGGTTTGCACGTCAGAGTGTCTCGAGTGCACGTACCATTTTCTAATATCCAGCCAGGATTTTTAGGTGCTACAGAAAGAATGGACGTTGTAATTTTCAATAGGAACACGAATTGAATTGAATTCCATGTTTGTTATAACTGTACTTTACTTCGCTTCACCTTAATTCTGGGCTCAACCGGCGGTACCAGCCAATCTCTAGTAGCACGTCAGAGAAGCGCCTGTCTTGGTACAAGCTTGGCAAAGGCTAGGGGCCTAGATGGGACACGGTTTTGCTCCAAGGCGTTAGTTGGTGCCAGAGTATTTTTCTTTGTCATTTCTATGTCTTTTCTCTGGATCTCGACACATACATGCCAAAGTGCCAGACTTGAGTGCAAAATGTCACTCGTGAACCGAAGAGCCAACAGTGATGCCTAAATCTGGCACTTCTTTCGGATATTTTGGGCCAAAAGTTGCCTCACGAAAACCGAACCACCAAAAGTGAGTCCTAACTCTGGCACATGTCCGGTGATTTCGGTCCAAAGGTGACATATGCCAGTCAAACGACCAGCAGTAAAGCCTAACTTCGGCCCTTACTTCGCGAATTAGGGCCAAGATACCCAGACTCTGGCGAAAGAAGGTCAAGTTTGGCTCTACCTCGACTTCTTCGATCCTTTTAGGACCCTAACATCTCAGATAGCTTTTTGTGCCAAAAAGCTATCTGGGATGGGAACGGTCGAACAGCGTAGCGTCAAACGGGCAACGTCAGGGTGATCCTCATGTTTCTGTGCATGCTTGATCGCAGTTAAACAGATCATGCACAAGGAAGGCCCGGTGACTTGCGCTTTTAGTATGCCGGAGGCGCGAGGATCCTTTGCTTGCTATTGACTGTTGCAGAACATGCCTGCCCCCCCCCCCCCCCCCCCCCCCGTTCCCATCGCCAGAGATGAAATAGGTGTGCTGCGATATTTGATTGCTTTTTAGTATAAAAATGGGCCGCGTGTCGTCATGATTTAGGGATTTCTAGAGTGCTTAGAGCCCGCAGAGTGAGTTATTGTCATATTTCGGCGATCTGCGAAACGTCCTCAGGGCACCTTTAAGTCCGACGCAGCCGCCGATACGAGCTAATGAAACCAATCAACCGGAGTCAAACGCAAAAATCACTGGGCCTCTCTGGTAGATTGGTTCTGCGATAATCGAGCGCGTCGAGAAACATGACCAACACCATAACGGTGCCCTTCTGACGCTGTTTCGTTGGCCCCATCAGCTGGTAGCGTCGGCTGCGTCTGGACTTATTGTGAAACCAAGTATCGATAGTATGAGAGAAAATGCTTGACCATGTGGCTTCATACCACACCCGCGGTTACCCGAAATCAAAGTTAAAAAATTACGATTCCTCCTTATAATAAACACCAGAGCTGATTCGGAGTTTGGCTTTCGGCACCAAGATGAAATTGTCTGCCAGATCATCTTCATATTTACTATGAAGATGTGCTCATGTGATCATGTGCTCACTGTCACATTCCGCTAGGTTCTACGCCAATGTGTCAAATTTGCAGCAACCAAAAAGCGCACGTCACTCACGACAAAAAAAAAAAATAGACCACGACCTTCCACACGGAACTCGAGCTCATTCGTGTGTTATCATGTAATGTACTCTTAACTCATCTATAAATGTTTCGAGCGAGAATTGTTGCAATAGATGCCGTTGGCATAGCTTGTCAAGCTTTCCGTGAACATGATCTGAACAACGCCCCCATTAAACGTGTGGTTTTAATTTACGGACAGATACTCTCTAAAAAAAAGCTCGTGCGTCTGTACTTTCACGCACAACACACGGAGAGCCATTCGCCGCAATTTACGGAGACAGCTCGGCGAATGACGATGCCGAAACGTATGTTTAGACCGGAGAACGCAGTCTGAGTTGTGGCCTTAAGCTATGCAAGCGTGACGTTTTGCATTGCTTAATGTAAAAACGCAGACTGCGTTTTTCTGTCTAAACATAAGTTTCGTTATCGTCATTAGCTGAGCTGCCTCTGTAAGTTGCGGTGATTGGCCCTCTGAGTGTTGTGCAGGAAAGTACACGCACGGGCTTTTTTTATAGAGTGTATAGAACGTAAAGCACTACGTGACAACGACCATCCACCTCTCAAACGAATGGTACTGGAACTCTTCGTCAAGTTTTGTTCACGCTCTTCCGTACTTCTTTTATGCTCATTTAATACCATTTCCAGGCGACTCCGGCTAAAGACGGGTCTCCTTTCATCGTAGCTGTAAACGGAAAACGAGGCCTAATGGGTTTCTACTATTTCACCCACCATTTCCTGAATTGCCTACATGAACCAAGAAAGATCGACGATCAACCTCCTTTCAATGATGTCAATCTGCGTGAAATGCATATTTAGAGGCAATTTTAGGACACGCACGTGTTTTGATGTCTGGCGCGCCATATAACTTTTCTATGGCGCGCGCGTGCGTTCGACTTGGACGAAAAAAATATTGAACCTATAGTCCTCTTCGGACGAATTTAGATCTCACTCCCGTCTCTGAAGTAAAAGGTTCTTTGCCCCAGCCGCTGCAGGGACATAACATAAAATCACGTCCGCATCGTTGGATCGGGCTCGAGTTTCGTCGGGCGCGACTCCATTCCTGACATCCGTCGAACGCACGCGAGAACGGTTCCTTGATAGCAGTTTCTAAAGGGTGCACATCGTTCAATGCGAACTCGATACGGCAATCAAACAGTGAGGAAATAAAAAAAAAAAAAACAAAGATGCAATTTCAGTCGAGCCTGAGGAAAACTCTTCGCATTGAGAAAGTTTGCGGCAATCTGCCTGAAAGTTTGTTTGAAATCCGGCGCAATATGTGCGTTTATTGACCCTAGAGTCTATGAGGCGTTCTTGAATTGCCCCCTTCTCTTAAACTTTTCCGGCAACAGGGGCCCGCGTTTTCGGCAAACACCGAGTTCTCAGCTCTCACGCTTTTCTTTTGTACTAGTTTATATGTGTCTGTGTTTGTGCGTTCGGGGGTTTTCAATTATAACTTAAATTCCGATGCGTTCCAAAGGGAATTGCGCATCGAATGGGACGTCATCCGGGTGGCGAAAAGGATCTGCGTATAAAACAACTTTTAAAACTCAAAACACAAAAAAGAGCGCACCCCAAAACAAACAGCTCTAGCACTCGAGCTTGGTCTGTACAATAAAAATATATATAAATGGGCGGGACAGAAGTGTACCTTATGAGTTATATTCGTTGAAATTAAACAATAAAATAGGACAGCAAAAAAAAAAAAGTAGACGTTGCAGATGCGGAAAGGCCCTTCTCCCTCGAATCGTGTTCTTGGTTTATGTTTGACGAGTTTTGTTGGCAATTGGGCCGACCGGTGTTGGTCTTTCAGAATAGTTTCACTGAACCGAACCGGTACGTTTGTTCCGCGTCGTCCGGGGAAGCGCAGTTTGAGTTCCCGATCGAAGGCGCCTGTTCTCGGGCACAGTGTACATTAGCTTCTGGAATTTTCGACGATCTCGTTTAATATTGGAACAGCGTTTTTACTTATTGATATCTTTTTTTTTTTTCTTTTCCCTCTGGCTCGGTTTGTCGTCTCGCACGCTTTGTTGGTCTCTTTGAGAAACGTCTTCCCGGTCGAAGTAGAACGCTTCCCAAAACGCACCAACGCGGCTCCCTAAAGAGCCTCTGACATGCCAAAAAAAAATTTTTTTTCATGCAAGGCGTTAAAATGGCATATCAAGACATTACAAAAAAATTGTTTCACTATAGAGTTGCGTAGTTTTTTATAAAAAATAGAAATATGAGGCCCAATTCAAAGTTCCCGCCGTGCACTGTGACGTAACAGTGTACCGCAAGGTGTCGGGGCGGTCAGAAGGGAGGCATCGTCGGAAGTCACGTGAGTTGTATCCCTCCTCGTGCTTACCGCGAGCGCGTGTAATATTTTTTTAAATATTTTTGTTATTCTCCGCACCTCCACGAGCGATCCAAGCAGACAAGGTTTCTTTTATTTGTTTTTCATCGCTTAATGTTACTGTAAAGGTAGAAGAAGCGGAGTCAGTGAATTGACGTGATCAACTACAATGCCTTGAAGGTTCTATGTGAGGGACTGTCCCGGTATTTCAGGAACTGAAGAAGAGATCACACTGCATGCATTTCTGAGAGACATACATCGGCCGCATGTACACCTAGTAAACAAGTTCTACTCATGTTCTAGACAAAATACGTACTTTGTGCTCGACGTTTACTTGTGCTTGGTGCACTCACTAGTTCGTATTCTTTAGACGGCAGGCATCTTCAGCCTGGAGAGTATCCGATGATTCAATGACCTCGGTGTCTGAACCTTCAGCAATGCGATCGGGCGTGTCGTATGCTAGCAATCCTAATTTCTGCGAGCGTTCTAATTTTTTTTTTTTTTCAAAACTTGATAGCTTATTTTGCGCCCAGTATAGTCCTGTATCATCGGACTGACGGCATGCACTCGTACACTGGCTTGTACTCGCAACGCTTTCATCATTGACCTCCATCACGTCGATCTACTGACTCTTCGTCCTCAAATTTTACAGCACGCAAACTAACCAACGGTGCAGGGATAAAGAGCTAGTGGAACTGAAACTTCATTTTCTACGATCGCTCGTACGAAGAGCAGAATAAAAAAAAGAATAAAAGTCTTAGGCACGGTCGTGGAGAGCACGAGGAGTGAAACTCACGTGACTTCCGGTGAACCCACTTTTAGTGACATAGGTCGATGCCTCCCTTCTGACCGCCCCAACACCTTGCGGTACACTGTTACGTCACAGTGCACGGCGAGAACTTTGAATTGGGCCTCGTATTTCTATTTTTTATAAAAAAAAAACTACGCAACTCTATAGTGAAACAATTTTTTTGTAATGTCCTGATATGCCATTTCAACGCCTAGCATGAAAAAACAATTTTTTTTTTTGGCGTGTCAGAGGCTCTTTAAATGTTGCGTGAAGTTTCAAGCATGACTCGCGACTACAAAGAAACAATTATTAAACTGGAGTAATATCGATTCGGAAAAAAAACATTGAGTCGTTCCTCGTCATAGCTTGACGTTCGTGTTTATACAGGGTAAGCTCGGTCTGCCCTAAAGATGCGGCGACACTGGTTTACACTGGTGGGGGAGAAATGTAGCCGGTACAACAGCACTGCCAGCCTGGGGTCCGTCACTTGCACAACAAAGCAGTGATACACGACCGGACACGGGTACGATGCTCATCCAGATCGAAACGGGCACGGGTGGGGATTGAGCCCAGGATCTGCACCACGAGCTCTCGCTCCATGTGCTCTGAGCTGTGGTGTGCTAACACATCCGCCACCGATCCCCCATGGACGAACATAAACTTGCATCTTTGAGAAGTGGTCAGCCCCGTTCAGATTCCAGAAAACGTTGAAGCGGATAGCTTAGCTGAACGTACGCACACTTTGGGAGAAAAGCAGACGAGCTCTCGATCTAAGAGGAACACGAGGGCACGCCAAAAAGAGGACACGCCGAAAAATACCAGAACACACACAAAAAAAAATTTCCCCACGCGCGCGCGCGCCTTTTTATTTTTGTTGTTTTTTTATGCCGCTCCTTACCTCCTCGCTTCTTTTTATTTGTGACGTAATCGATATTTAAAATTTAGAATTTTTGTAAGCGACATATCTATAACATTTAATAACGGCATTCGTAAAACACGTTTTCTTAACGCAATTTCGAACGCACTACGGCCCTTCTTTTTGAAATGCCGAAAATCAAAATCCGGAGTGATGTCGCCTCCTGGCTTTTTATTCTCCCTCGGAAAACATGGCGCCGCTCGATGCATATAGCACAGAGGATGATCGGTGAGTCGGGGAATCGGACGAAGTTTCTTTTTTTAGGGGCCCGACGACCTCTTAGACTTCGAAGATGAAATCGCCAAACGGTCAAAACAACTGGGTTTGGTGTCTGTGTATCGTAGTTTTGGTTGTGACTACTCCGGGGCAGCCATTCAAGCAGAACCGGCGCGACGTGGCCACTCACGTCGCTCAACAGTCCACTGCGCGCTCTCTTCGACCTCACACCGTTAAAAAAAAAAAAATTGATATCACTGAAGGAGCCCTAAAAGAACTTCAAACTCAAAAGTGAAGCGTCGTCCGCTCACAGCGATAGGCGGCACGCACGGAGCGGTTGATCGCGGGACGCGGGAGAACACGACAAGGACGCGTGAGAGAAACTCGAGTTAATTGCAGGACGACCCAATCTTTCACGTCACTGCACCGGCGCAAATCGCGCGAAAACTTTAAATTCGGATTTTGGAATGCTTTTTTTTTTCTACTTCACAAGTACTGAGTTCCCAAGTTTCAAATTATGAGGGTAATGTCCAGGCGTCGTTTTCAATTGTTTCAGGTAAAAAAAAAAAGTGATTTTGACCTGTCAGTGCCCCTTTAATTACACAGAAATACAATCATAATCTCTCAAATTAATCCGAATCTGCGTTTTTTTTTTCTTCTTTATTTTTCTACTCAGTCGCGAGAAAGGGATCATTCTTCGTTTCGCCATAACTTGACAAACGGCGAAAACTACGGGCCAATAAGAGCGTCAAAGCGAGGCACGTGACAGCGCCTTAGATAAGTTCACTTCGGCTATGCGATATCACGTGCCCCCAATCAAGGATCTTATATTAATTCAATGGGTTCTTAGCGTCCATCGCTTGCCAAGTTACACAGTAAAGCGGACCTTTACGCTGCAACGCGTTATAAAATGTATTTTATAACTTTCTCTATATTGTAAAAAAAAAGGAGGACTTACTGTTCTCATCGATTATATTTGATTAAACTTTCAAACCCAGTCGGTCGGAGCTTCGAGTGCGCCTCTATACTCTTGATATCATAGTTTCCTAGGTGAAACTCTGGGACCTTGGCTCAATTGCATCATGCGCATTGGCAATGCCTACGAGCTGCTCGTTTCATGAAATATTGACCTGTACGGCGACACAACTGCTTTAGACCTTGCGAACGTAAGTCTCGCGAAAATGTGGCAAAACGTCTTACAACCTGTAACTTTTTTTTTTTTTTTTGCTTTGGACATTGCGGACGCGAGTGTCCGCACAGTCTCGCACACATTTATTTTCTTTTGGATAATATAAATAATCCTAAATGTCAAATGTGACATTTTACTTGAGCTAAACAACTCTGATATTCTCTTGTGCGGCTTATAATTGAAGTAATAAAACAAGAAGTGGCAGGACCTTTACCTTCAAAATCCTTTGATGCATAAAATGCATCATGGGGAATCGGTGTGTAGCGTGACATATTTTCCCGCTAAATTTAACCAGAAAACTGAATGGTTGTATAGCTCACAAGACTTCACGTCACGTGACGTCGATTTCCCCCGCTAAATCTAGCGGGAAACTGGATTGGCGTCTGGGACACAAGACTCCAGTCCACTCTGGATTGTGTCGGGGTAAATTTTCCCCGCTAAATTTAGTGGGTAACTGAATTGGTCTATAGGTCACGTGACGTCCATTTCCCGCAGCGGGGAAACTGAATTGATGTTTTGGCCACAATACGTGAATTCTCACACTAAATATAGCGGAGAAACTGAGTTGACGTACGCCGCTTTCCCCGCTAAATTTAACGGATACTGCACGTACGGACGGAAGAACGGACGAACAAAAATTCGGGATTTAAGGAGGGTGGGGCGGGGGGGGGGGGGGGGGGAGCGTTAAAAAGCTTTTTTATGCTTTCATAGCCCCTGGGCCTCTTCCTCGTCTAAGATCCTAAGGTTTACTCCTTAAACGCCGACGACCAGACACGAGATTCTGCAAGGCAGAAGATCCTCCTCACCCTGGGGGAGGAGGAAACAGGCAACGGTGGAAAAGGTAGATGGGCGAGAGGAGGAAGCGAGGGAAAAGTGGAAAGCGCGAACTGGTCGTCGGTCTTTATAAGCCGGACTCACATTGCTTACATGTTTTACAAGAGACAGTCTGCACACAGATTCGAACGCAAGTCACCACAAGGTCCGTGCTCCGGTTGCCTTAGGGTGGCGATGTGGGGTAGTTGGTTCATACTTGACAAAAGGGAAAACAGCGCTCAATAAACAGGGACAAAGTAGAAGTGAGCACATGACAAACGCTTGTCCTGTGTTCGCTTGTAGTTTGTCCCTGTATATTGCACGCTGTTTTCTCTTTCTTTGATTGCCGCATGGCAACGAGTGCAAGGAGAAACGTGGTACGCGGCATTCGAACTACGGATATCGCGGTGACTCGTGCTTGCAGACTGTCTTTTGTATGATCATAAGCCTCCTCTATGCTGACAAAACCTGGCAGATCGCCACGAGACGCGGCCGCCGAAGTTGAATAGGTAAAGCGGCAGACAACGGATGAGAGGAGAGTCAGGTGAAGGGCGCCCCGCTGCGGCGAGACGCCGAAACACACTTCTCTCGAGCGATGGAATGTCCACTCGTGCTCCTCGCGTTCCTCGCGATACCGCTTCTTTCCCCTAAGGTTTGAAAACCATGTTTCGTGTCCTCGCCGCTGCAAAAGCTGTGCGCTGACGACCAGGTTCCACAAGAAATTCTCTGTGCTACCAGATCCTCGCGCTCCAAATCTGCGACCGGGCACTCTATGGCTTCGTCGTCAAACTGCCAGGCTTTGTGAGTATAGAGGAGGCTATGGTGTGATGTATAAGCAGTGTGACCCCGGCCTTAGGAATGGGAAGATTGAAATCACTTACGTCGAGGTAAATCTATCAGGTTTAGGCGAAAGAAAGGAGAGGGGGGGGGGGGGGGGGGGGCTGGTTGTTACGATCACGAGTGCGCTTTGTATGGGTGGGTGTGTGGGCATCGGGTAGACTGTATATATAGTCCCTGATATCTTAAGAAATGTGTAGCGTGGTTTATTATGTTCTCGCCTTCTGCGCCGTGATCGGTTCTTCGACGTTCCCGTCAGCTAACGCCGCAACCTCATTGGCTGCCGGGCGACAATAAGAAACTTGGGATTCACCATGCCCTGCCGTTCTTAAGCTTCTAAGTTACTATAGTCGCTTTCGCAGTAACTGCTACGTACATACGTAACCATCTAATGAGACTATAGGGTAGCCAGCTGCATCTTTCTTATGGCCAATAGTTTCCCTTTATTTATTTCCATTCATTAAAAAACGAAGAGCTTCGAGCGATCGACACAAACATTATGTTTAAATGTTTGTTTGTTTGTTTGTTTGTTTGTTTGTGTTTGTGCTCGAAAAAAAAATAGAAACAAGCTTCCCTTAACTTTCCTAAAAACAAATCACTTCAGCTTTTTTTTTTTTTTACGCTTTTTTCGGAGATCGAGAAACCAGTATATTTCAGAAAGCCTGAAATTGTCTTCCGTGTCTCATTAAACAAGAGAGCAAAATCGGGATAACAACAAATGCCCCAATAAAAAGGAAAATAGACGCCGCCTACATCGCTTTTATAGCCTGTAGCAAAGCGCGAGGCGAGATTCCATCTGACCGTGCTCGAGTCACAGTGCTTTGCAAAAGTGCATGCTCCAGCTCGTTAGTCAAGAGAGAGAGAAAAAAAATAAAGAAGGAGGAAGAGAAGGAGAGGCTTTCACACGCATCTCGGTCACTTCTACGCGGAATGGGCCTTTTCCCTTGTTCTTGATTCTCGTTCTCGTAGCAACGGTCCCAATTTGCATACATTTGAGCTAACTGCTCATCTCGGTCCGCTCAACAGGTAATTGGGAGCCAGGCTGGGGCGAGGCAAACGCTAGGGTTGATTAGTTTGCTGAAAGTGCGAAAGGAGGCGAAACGCGAGCCGGAGGACCGGCGCCGCTCATAAGTATGAAAATTCACTGCCAGAAAATGGACGGCAAATGAGTGTCAGCGTCGTACGTGTAGGGTGAATAAGCTGGACAGAAAAAAAGGCGATTCCTTCGCAGTGGGGGTTGAAGTCTGTCTGCTGTTTTCCGAGGTAGGCAATTTACTTTTTGCGTGCTGCCGGTTTATATCCGCCGGACAAATCAGTTATACCAAAGCTCTCAACGTATGTCACATCTGGGGGTTATTACGTGCCAAACCAACCAAGAACGTCTGGCGCGCCCCAGAGGAGGACTGAGGATTCGTTTAGACCACCTGTGGATCTACTGACGTGCAACTGAAATCTCGGTTGCACGGCGCCTTCTCCGCAATAAACCTCCGTCAAATTGCGGGCAGCTCGGCCGGGATTCGAACCCGCCACCTTTCGCGTTCTATCCCAACTGCTAGCGTCACAATCGCACGGAATTCAAGCTTTATGCGATGCATAGTTTATTTACATGGATGGGCAAATAAACACGGTTTTCTTTTCTCGGTAACTCGCCGTATTATCGTAGGAAGGAATCTCGGGCTGAAGACGAGGCAAATGAAAGGCATCTTCCTCCCTGCCGATTTAATCCTGTCAGCGACTACACCGGGATTTTTTGGCGGAGGAGTTCAAGAATACAAAACTCAAGTCGAGAAACTAAGCTGATGATTGCAGTGGCGTTTATGCTTAGACAACTATGAGAATGGAGAGTTGTGAGGAGTGTCCAACAGACACGCAAAGCCACAAATTCACGCAGTTGGTGTTTGGCGTTCATGCGTTAACTCACTGTTCGAAAAACGAGCTCCTAAAACAAAACATAAACATAGCATTTATTATGCAATCATGCATAGTCAAGGTGTAGCATGTCTTTCTGACTGGCTACGCCGTAGGCAAGGGTAGAGGGGAAAAGAGGCATTTAGGAGAGACGCAAATCAAACAAGCGCAAGCGCATCATATGCACGCACACGCACTGAAAGTTGACCTAGATGTCCAGTACCTTCGACGCACATTTGGTGTCATATAAAGGTAATAGTTTGATGCCACAAATTGCTTCATGAACCATGCGTATTTTCAACGTTAAATGGTCGTGGGTTTTAGTTGGCGAATCGTACTTTTAATGTATTATCGTTCAAAACTGACTAAAAAAAACCCTTAGCGTATGTTTTATCAGACACATATGGCCGTCTTATTTATTTCTAGAATGAAACTAACCGAGCGCAAGTCGATGGATGAGTATCGCTGTAAAAGGTTTCGCCAAACAAAACGCCTCGGTATGAATTTTATCAAATAAAAACCTGCTTCATATAGTTGGGGATCCAAAACGGCCCTTTTCCATCGCTCCCTGTATTCTACCTTCAGATTCGATCTTAGCGGACCCTAAACTGCCTGCGAAACGTGGTTACAAGACCTTTGACGACATTTCTCTTCGACGGTAAAAGATGTGATCCTCTTTTTGTAGCTTTTTCGTCCAACAACTACAAGACTCTCGACATGGCCTCGGCCACCGCCATTGCCATCCCGCTAGCACTTGGCCGGTCGCTTACAGCCTGATCACCAGCCCTTTTTGGCCTCGGCTTCCAGCGCAGGCTCTAGCGGTACCCACCTGCCACGAGCGGGTGGGTACCACACGTTTTCTGCGCACGTCTTTATCAAACGTGACGCGTCTTCATGGCAGTGGCATCTACACCGCCAGTGTGATCGACGTGCCCTGTGCGAGGCACGAAGGCCTCTGGGGCCAAGATGTTCGGCACAGGTGGCTTTTGTTCACGCGGTGAACACATTCAGCGGCCTGCATGTTGTTCTTAGTTCTTCGTGGCTAGCCGACTCTACTGTCTCCCTCTATGGAGACGTCGCATCAAATCTGAGACCTTGGCACTTCATTTGCACACGCTGCACGAAGCGTCTTCTCGATTGCCAGACTGCACTTTGTTGCGACTCCTGCGAGATGTGGAATCATCGTGCTTGCGTGTACTCTTTTTGCTCATATAGAGCAATCTGAGTTCCAGTTTTGACCCGTGGTACTGCTTGGGCTACCTCTTGCCTGACTGCACTTTGTTGCGACTCCTGCGACATGTGGAATCATCGTGCGTGTGTGCACGTCTCTTTGCCCATATACCACAGACTGAGCTCCAGTTGTGACCCGTGGTACTGCTTAGGCTGCCTCCTGCCCGACTTCACGGACGACTTGTTTGTCGAATCTACGGCCCCGTCAAAAGAACCCCCCGTAACACCTGTCTCCACTGAACTCAACACTTCCACCAGTAATGCAAACAAATTGGCCACATTTTGGTACGGCAACGGTCGAAGCATCCGAAACAAGATAGTCGACTTTCAGGCGCCTGTGTCCTCGCTGCCGCTCGGTTCAATCATGCTGCTAACAGAGACATGGCTCGATGATAGTGTGACCGACAGCGAACTAATCGACACAGATGCCATCGCCGTGTTCCGGAAGGGTACGGCCAGCGGGGGCAATGGCGTACTGTTGGCTTTCCCGGCCTCTGCGCACGTGACCAGGCGTATGAACCTTAAACACCATGCCCTTGAAGCCCTTTTTGCGGAGCTCGGCCTGCCCCACAGCACAACTCTGGTATGCTGCGTCTACCGCCAGCCATCGATGCGCGGAAAGAGTCGTACAGGCATCCTCACAAGGCGTCACAGACTGACTGTAGCATGAACTACACAAAAGTACTGGTGTTCGGTGGTTTTAACGCACACATCAATAGGGTCACTCATGACAGCCCAGTTCCCCAGGATCAATCGGACGACCTCCTGCTAGATATCAAAACGCCAGCCGGCCTTACGCAGGCCTGTTTGGAGCCAACATACAGAATTCATGATGACGCTCCCAGCTTCTTGGGCCTTCTACGTATGTAAGGCTAACCCAAACCGGATCATTTTATGTGAGACTTCCCAAGGACTGCCCGGCAGAGACCACCTCGCGGTTTAAGTTACGCACTCTGCAGTGCTGCTTTGCCGGTGGCATCAGGCGAACACACTGTGGAAGTTTAATAAGACTGACCATGACCACCTAGCACACCTAGCGCACCTTGAACCATGGTGCATGACAACGACCGGGAAGGAACCACTCGAAAATTTCGACCTGTCGTGCGACCTGGCTGAAGCAACTCAGGAAGAATGCATACCCTTCTGCACCCGTTCTACACGACGCAAGTACCCTCCATGGATTACCCCTGATCTCATGAGGGCAGCAAGGAGAAAGAGAGCCCTTCTTAAGAAAGCCTTTCGGACTAACTACTCACTGCTCTCCAGATCGCGAAGGATCATCAGCGTTCCCTGAAGGCTGCTATTCACGTTTCTCACCAGCACTTGCCGGAATAGCCGAGAAGGCAAGGGATGACCTGAAGGTATTGTAGTCTCCGTGAGCCGTCTTGGAGCACCTGGCCGCCGTCCTAGCTTCAGCGCAAGCAGGAGAGCGACTGACGCCCCCGGCGAAGCCGCAAAAATTCTTGCAAATCGTTTTTCATCTGTGTATGGTAGGTAAAGCCGCTAGACGGTGGCCTTGCTGCCCCCCCCCCCCCCCTTCCCCACTGCCAGTGCACATGCATGCATTGATACTGACAACGCCCTCCTCGAGTCAGTCTCTTTTACTGAAGAATCACTCTGTACCGCCATTTACAAAATCAAACCATCTCAAAGTCGTGGCTGAGATGGCGTGGCGCTCGCCTTTTTAAGGTGATAGCGCCACACACTTTGTCATCGCTAGCCAATGTACTGCAGGCCCTTGACCAAGGTACCATCTATATCACCTGGCGACGTGCCCTCGTCACACTAATACACAAGTGGAAGGTGAAGCCTGCGGATGAAGTATAACACTATCGCCCAGTCTCCATAACAAACATTATATGCCGCACCTTCGAGCGTCTTGTGAACACCCAGATTCTTGACTTCCTGGAGCACACTGCATGGTTACCTGTCACAGACGCAGCACGGCTTTTGGCACAACCGTAACTGTGACACGGCCTTGGCGACCCTGACTCACTACGTGAGCAACAATATCGACAATCACAACGAGACGTACCTTATCCAGCTAGTCCTAAGTAATGCTTTTGACACCCTTGACACCGGTTTCCTTTTAAACAAAGTGTCAAAAGCCAGTGTGCGGGGCTTGCACCTCAAGTGGATTACATACATCCTAAGGAACCGCAGTCAACAAGTTGTCTACCGTGGTGCGCGCTTGGCTGACATGAGGGTTCACTACGGTGTGCCTCAGGGATCATTCTTAACTTTCTAATTTTATCATTAAAAAGAAAAATTTATGATTTTCGTTAACGATATACCATAAGACGAAAAGTATCTGCTCGTCCTATACGCAGACGACACTTCAGTCTTGGCGACACTTGATTCACCTGCCAGGCACCTTCCTCTACTGAACTACCTTACCGAAACTGGGTGCTGGGCAACACAAAACCTCTTACAACTGAGTACGGCCGAAATCTGTGTGATGGCTTCAGCAGTTCACGTAGTGTGTAAAATTCTACGTACCATCTCTAAGTGATGTCCCGCTAGCCGTGCCGGACTCGTTAAAAAATACTCAGTGTCACTTTCACACGAACACTCGACTTCTCCGTCCAAGTCACTGTTATTGTCGCTTAGTCCCGTCGGACTACGGGGTTCGCCTTCCGCGTGTTCAAGTCATGGGGCTTATTGGCTTTCCGCAAGCTGTGCACAACAATCGTGCTGCCCACACTGGAATACTGCAGTGCGGTGTAGCCTCATCCCTTAACCACCTTACGGCTCGCATCGAGAGTGTCCAAAGAAGAACTGGCACTCTATGCGCGCGTGCTACATGGGCTGACGAGACCCGATTGAAGATTGCTGGATGGCGATCCCTCGAGACACTACGGAGCATCGCCCGTATGCGTCTATTGTGCTGCGTGTTTAATGGCTCTGGAATCCGTCAATCCACAGCCGTACGTATGAACAGACACACCGACCAACGTGAACAATTGCACTTTCGTACGAAAAGGCACGGATATGTCACTAATCCTCGCAACCATCGTGGAGTTTATCTCTGTTCCACTGAGAGAACGTCTGCACCTTCTACGGGACAGAGAGGAGTGCCTAGGGTTATGCAAGAGGTATGGCCACCTCTTGCATGCAAGGGGAGGACCCTTATTCTTCAACCCTCTTCGCTCCGGTGCGCGTCGAGATGACATAATGTACAGCAAGTTTACGTGTGTGAGCGTGCGTGCGTGAATGTATATGTGTGTGTGAGCGTGCATGTGTGTTTGTGTATGCTAGTGTATCTATATGTGCGTGCGCGTGCATGCGTACGTCTGTATATATGCATACCTTTGTGCGTGTGAGAACTGTAGAAGGGGGGACCCAAAAGTAACCGGAATGAATTTCCGGAGGGCGCGCCGTTCGTAAAGTTCCATCTTCCGCCGCTAGCAGCGGTGCTTGTTTTTGCCGACCGGCGTCGTCTGCTAAAGTTGTATTGGCATGTTGTAATTTTTTTCCCCAAGCGCTTCAAAATCATTCCTCGTTTTTGCAATGTCTGATTTGAAGGACCAGCGTGCGGCCGTGGAATTATGTTCTATTTTAGAAAAAACGGCGGCGGAAACTCTTGTAATGCTTCAGGCAGCTTACGAAAAAGATGGTATGGAGAAATCGCAGGTCTATGAGTGGTTTTCTTGCTTCAGGGCCAGTGAATTATTGATCGATGGCCAATTTCGTTCGGGGCGACCCTCACCTCCTCAACTGATGAAAACATCAAGAAAATTACGAATTTGGTTTTGGCGAACTGTCGAATAACAAATGAAGTACTTGCTGAACTGAATGGAGTGTCCTAGAGTTCGTTTCAACGCATTTGAGCGAACATTTGTACTTGAAAAGAGTTTCAGCGAAATTTGTTCCTCGTTTGCTCACTGCTGATCAGAGACATTCCCGAGGTAACGCTTGTCAACAGCTGAAAGAACATCTGGAAATTAACCCATTTTTTTAAAGGTCATTACAGGTGACGATAGCTGGTGCTACGGATACGACCCTGAGATAAAGCAACAGTCAAGTCCGTGGAAGAGTACAACTTCGCCACAACCCAAAATAGCGTGTCAGGCCGAGCAGCGAGCCACCACGGTCGGCCAATGGACGTATCTGGGTCCGGCTTCGTCCCGGCCCCGAAGACCCAACCCCCACAAGACCCGGAGTGCCACGCCACCTCTGGGAAATGCGGGGTCTGCACCCTAGGTTCAACAGCTTCGACGCTTCGATGCTACGATCGAGCGAAGACAGCATCCTGCCAGACGCTGCGCGCCACGCCACACCGGTGATTATGCACCTGACAATCTTCTCAAGTGATTAACTTGTTCACCGACACTACATGTGTGCTTTTTTTTTTTGCTTTTGTTTTTGTACAAATATATTCTTTTCCTTTCTTTTTTTTTTTTTTTTTTTTGCTTTAATCTGCGTCACCAATTCTCCTTCCTCGCCCTCCCGGACGAACGAGCCTGACAGATTCCCTTATTTGGTTTTCATTTTTTAGAGTGATGTCATCCAGACACTTTGTATCTTACTACAAAATCCTACTCGAATCAGTCGTCGCTTTTACAACCGTGATTTAATTCCGATTACCGCTTCCTTTTCATCCCCATTTTCTCGGGCATCCAGGCAAAAAGTAAAACACAAAGGACCCGGGGTAACGAGACCGCGAACCCTCCTCACTTATTTTCAAATTGATGTCTCAAAAAACTCTGCACGTGACGGGCCCCGGTCGTTACAATGTCGACGTATGATCAGAACGAAAAAGAAAAAAAAAGGCTTCGATATAAAACAACGGAGCCGCTACAGCAAAATTTCTCGAAGAAACGCCCAACTTGGAGTCATCAGCGAATCGGCGCTATTGGGGTCGGCGAAGTTGCGGTCATTTTCCTTCGACGCTATCTCTTACCCGGTACTCTCATTAAACTCTGTTTAAATCTGTTTCCTCTTCCTAAAATGGTTTTAACTTTGTTTCTCTTTCCTTTTTAAGTTCTTAGCTTTAATAGTTTTTTTTTTTTTTTTTTTTTTACTTGACCTCAGCATATGCTGCTTTTGCGTTAAATTCGGGCTTCGAGGCCTAATCGACAACTCCCGAATATTCTGCAGGGCGGGAGTCCAAAATTTCTAACGGCTACAATGAAGAGAATAAGAAAAAACAACAAAAAACATAAGAGACGGCGGATCCGCGGACTGGGAGAAACAGACACTACTCGATAAACGGGAGAGAGGTTTCGGTGGCTATAGGGCAAAATAATGTCTGTAAGATAATAAAAAAGTGGCTCTTTTTTGTTTTTAACTTTGGCGCACATTTTGATCAATCAATCAGGTTCATTAGCATAAACATCAAAGGCGCGTGTGCTCACTGACGGTTTAAGAAGCGCGGGGCGCGGCCTATAATGAACATGCTTAATTCTCCCTTCGTGATTGGTTCCTTGGCGTGCTCATCACCAAATTCCACAATCTGATTGGCTGAGGAGCGATAATGAGATGCGAGGGTCACACCACGACTCGCATTTCTTTAAGTTGTCGGCAACTATAGTCGACAGCCTGAAGCAGCTAATAGATTTTTGCATGCAACCACGCTTCAAAAAGCTAATCTGTCCACCGTGGATGGATAATGCGTTGTTTGGGCGCCAGTCAGGCAACCCTGGGCAAGCCTTAGCAATTAACTAAGAGGAGATTGGAAGATTGGTGGAAGAGATCTAGGGAAGGATAAAGAAAAAAATGCAGATAAAAATAAGCAATAAATTCACTTGCAGACGTCTACTTGCGGTGAGTCCGACTGAGTACGAGGGTTGCTATGGCGACAACTGCGTTGTCTCCAACGAAACGGGACAAAAACCGGCTTTATTGCAGCCGACGCAGCTGTTGCCGTAGCAACCCGTCGTCGCAAGCCGCTGCAGTTTCACCCGGTCGGACTCGACTTAAAAGGAAGCTGAACAGCTTTTCGAAAAAAGAAAAGAGTTAATGGTTGATTCTGACGTGCTTGTGCCTGCTGAGTCCAAATATCACAACCGTTTGACCCAAAATAATCCATAAACGCGAAAAAAAGCAAAGAAATCAGAAGCGATCGCCGCAGCGGCACGCCATTGGCTAGTGACGCGTGACGCGCCACTACGTCATAAAAGGACCATCTCGATTCTCGTTTGCTCCGTCGCTTGCGGAAGAAGCCGGGAGCCGGGTCTTCTGCTCCTGTAAATCGGGTTCGGCTTCTGATTTTTCTAAATCTTTCGGTGGATCCGAAAGAGGAATGTGTCCAGACGACCCTCGACGGGACAAAGTACGCGTTCCAGCCGTTGGCAAAGTAGGAAAATGACCCCCCGCAGTAATAAAAGCAGACACGAGGAACCGCTTGCGCGGACGCGACATGGCCGGCTTCATACCTTCAGAAACGTACTGACTGCTACTTATTATAACGTAAAACGTTGACAATAAACGGAGTGCTATTGACGGGACGCCTCAAGCCGGATTAGCATGACCCTCCCCGAAACGGTCGTCAGAGGACAAGAATTCTGCACACATCGGCCTTCGTGCTTGCCAGCTGCTGGACGCGTGAGCATGCAGGCTGCATTGTTCATCTAGGCTGAAGTGGTTTGAAGGGATAGTATAAGCGGCTTCGGGCGACGGGAGAGCTTCCCCTGAGATGAGACGGGTGATAAGACAGGGTCGCCGTTCTGCCACCGCCATGTCCTTGCGCACTATGCGAATAACTGCGCAGAAGGTCCATCCTTGTGATAGCGGTACCCTCTGCTGCGTTTAGTTTGTTTGCCATAAACTATTACGCCATTATAGCTTTAGAAAAAGCGGGGATGTGTGCCCGGCAGCCCTTAATTTGATGTCGAAATCGTGAAAGCTTCCTGGGCCTCTACATTCGCATACTGGTGCCAAGATTTGTTGACTGCATCACACCACCACCAAGCATTATCATCGTCCGATCGCATTTCTACGGCACAAAGAATTGTTGCATGACACAAACTTTATACGGAAAACACTGCGTAACTTGTAAAAAAAAGAACTCAATTCAGAACAGAAGGTCACATGCTTAGTATTTCCAAAAAGCTCTCCTGAAGAGAATATGAACCTTTGGAAGGAAAATTTAACAAAATGTATGTTTACGTTTAAAAAAAATGAAAGCCGTTTACAACTCCCTGTAACGCCGAATTAGAGCGCAGATCTTGAGGAGGGGGGAAGGCGCGGAGGGGAGTCACGTGACCTCGGGGGGGGGGGGGGGTGTCGCGTGACCTGGGGGTCACGTGACCGGGGGTTCACGTGACCACGGGGGGTCACGTGGCCTAGGCAGTCACTTGACCTTGGAGGGTCACGTGACCTTGGGGGGGTCACGTGACCTTGCGGTTACGCCGACGCCGACGGCGACGCCGCTCAAGCCGGAAACGGGCGCCTAAGAGCTGCGCTCTAAAAAAAAGTTTATGCTAAAACAAGTTGCATCGTGAAAGTCGCATTATGAATTGCATGATCACTTATAAGAGCAAGCCCTCCTCTCCCAAGTGACTGGGTAGCCGAGTAGATTAAAAGCAAAAGAAAATAATCTTGGGCTACCCAAGATTGTTTTCTTTTGTTTCCCAAATTTCCCGAACCGGAGTCGGTCCGGAAAATATGGTCACTTCAACAATATAAGAAACCAACACTAAAACACTAATATAAGGCGGTTAACACAAGAGAGCCAGTGGAAACCCGCTATTCGGCTAAATGATCGCGGCTTTTCTAGCACACTGCCCAATTCTAATAACGTAATAGCTTTTTTCTAGAACAGTCGACCTACAATTCCTACCTAGTTACGTTTCCTCTTTGCTTGTGAATTTTCATGCGCTGAATTGCCTTCTTACCTTCAGAGGTGGTCGGCAGAGCGTCGGGTTCAGGCGAGCCTTCTTCAGACCCCCAAACCCATACGTACATAGTTTTCATATGCGCCGTCCGAAACACGTTTCGAACAAAAAACGGTGTACTTGCTAAAACCCACCCACCCCTTTAAAATCTCGGTGACGAAGTGGAAAAGACGGTAAGCGGGAAGAACAACTGCGACGAGCGCTGTTTGTGAAAGCTGGCGGCTACACATGAGTACGGCATCGTGCAACAGCACGAGTCAGTTGGTTCGGTGCCACGAGAATTCTGCAAACACATGAACAAACAAGAGAACAATCAACACGTCAGGCGATTGAGTCAATAGCATGACCCAGAGCCGTTTATACTGAGAGAGTTTGGCCAATGGGCGGAGCTTGTTGGCCGCTAGAACAAGCGGATTTCGCGGTAACACAATATGGCGTTACTTCTTTGTCTTGTTCATTCCTGAGAAATCGCGTAGAGTTCCTATGAGTCAAAGCCACAATATGGCGGACGGAAGTAGTCATCCCCCGGTTGTCGGACTACGCTGCTGTGGTTGTCAGGCTGTCAAAATCTCCTTAAGAAGGCCAAACTCTCTCAGTATAAACGGCTCTGGCATGACCGGTCAACGGATAAAAGCAAGCGGTATGCAGCGGCAGAACGACGACGGCTCGAAAAGACACTAGAGCAGCCTACGAGGGAAGCGCGGCCAGCCGCGGCGGGGTCCCCCGGCCGGTCCTTTTGTGACGCCGGCTGACGGGCTTCCTCCTCTCTCCCCTTTCCCTCGGCTGCGGAGAGGCGTGGTTTCGGCGCTACTCTGAAGGCGCTTTTCCGGTTAATCCGCGCAGAAAATGACCAAACCAATACGATATTCGTGATGGCTGAGGTCTCATTAACTAGGCTCAGGTGTTTTTTCTCATATTTAAAACCGCTTCAGCTTCCCTTTAAGTGTAGGAGGAATTAAGCCTTAAGAGTTCAGGAGAAAATTCTCTTGCCTCTTTCCACATTAGCAGAGTGGACGGGGAGAGGAGACGACCTCCTCTCCAGCGTTCGCTCTGCTAAAGTGGAAAGAGGGGGAGGGGGGAGCTTCTCCTCAACTTTTAACCTGTCACCGACTATATATGTGGTAATATGTTCCTTTAAAAAAAAAAAGGTTAAAAGGACCCGCAAAAGATTAATACAGCTGGTTTTTCGTTGTTTTTTTCGTCTTCTTGGCGTTGTGTGTATTCCGAAAAAAATTGGGTTGTGTCTATGTTTATACAGCCTAGAACTTGGTCTGCCTCAACGTGCGACGAGTCTCCCAGCTGTAGATGAGAAATTAGCCAGTGCAGTACAACCGCTAGCCTGGGGTCTTTAACGTGCACCACGCAGTAGTGATACACGACCGCACGCCTGTACGATGCTCATCCAGATCGAAACGGGCAGGGGCGGGGATTGAACCCAGGATCCCTGGGTTCTGCAGCGCGAGCTTTCGCTCCACATGCTCCGAGCTGATGTGCGCTAGCCCACTTCGGCCACCGATCCCCCCGTGTATTCCGAAATTGGTCTGTGTCAGTGCTGTGGAACGACATTCGGGTGCGCATGCCTGCGCATAAAAAAAAAAAACAAGATTGAGAAAACGTGCGCGAAAAATAAAAGCGGTTTTGAGGTCACGCGTGCGCGTGTATGTCGCCTGATTTACTGGCAACGTTTTAAAACTATAGGCCTAGGACACGTGATGCGTATGAGCGATGAAAGTAGCACGCAAGGCTGTGGCATGAATATTCTATCAACAAAAACAATACTTGTTTCTTTTTTTTAATCTTTCTATTTGATTTTAGTTTATGCTTCCCTTAGATCTTTTTCTTTTTCGAAGGGTTATTTTGGAGGGACCAAATTGTTCATTATTGTTCGTGCGAGGTTGTTCATTATATTATTTTGGACGTGGATACATACATGAAAACATACATGATTAATACCCCTGTCAGGCAGCGTTCTAAAGATCCTTTTCACTAAGCTCCTTTATAAAATCGGCAAACCAGCGCACGCTGTAGAGCACGTGCGCACTCCACATTGCGAGCTGATTGGCCGATTTTATAAAGGAGCTTAGTGAAAACGATCTTTAGGACGCCGCACAGGGGTATTACTCATGTATTTTTTTTTTCGGCTGCTGTTAGAAGCTTAAAGCCTGGTTCAGACAGTTGCGTTTGACTGCATTTGACTGCGTTGCGGCGGCGAGAAGCCAGGACATCCCTGGTGCTTCTATCGCGTGCCAAGATGATTCCTTGAATTGGATTCCACGCTTCATACGAAGCACAGATGTACCGGTGACTTGCTTTCGGTTCTCGACGCAACGCAGTCAACCGCACTCAAACGCAAGTGTCTGAACCGGCCTTAAAGGGATACTGAACCAAGGAATTTAGTGTCCATAATAAGTGGCGCACGTTCTTGCCACGAGCCAGCAGCCGCCGGTGTGCGCGAGCACACGCATCAAAAATGACGTCAAAGACCTTCATTTGCGGTTAAGATGACAGTGATATGTATGGGTTTCGGGCCAAAGGAGAATAAAGACAAGTTTTTCATCTACACAGTGGTGTCTGGTGTAAAAGGTAAGCGATTAATTGGTCTAACAAGCACGTAGCTTTCACTTGTAGAGATGAAACGCCTGTATTTATTCTCCTTTGGCTCGAAGCCCATGCATTTCGCTGTCCTCCTAAGCGCGAATGGAGGTCTTTGACGTCATTTTCGTTGTGTGGGCTCGCGCACACCGGCGGCTGCTGGCTCGTGGAAAGAACGTGCGCCACTTATTATGGGCACTAAATTCTTTGGTTCAGTATACCTTTAACCCCTAGCAGGTGTGCAGTGTTTTTTCTCTCTCCATCTTCACTGGAGCAAAACAATAAAGTTCAAGGTTGAAATCTGTAGCAAATGACAACATACAATGCCCATACTGACCGTGTGGCGTAACTCTTTCTAAAGCCTGGTTCAGACAGTTGCGTTTGACTGCGTTTGACTGCGTTGCGGCTGCGAGAAACCAGGACATCCCTGCTGCTTATATGGCGTGCCAAGATGATTCCTTGAATGGGATTCCACGCTTCATACGAAGCACAGATGTGCCGGTGACTCGCTTTCGGTTCCCGACGCAACGCAGTCAAACGCGCTCAAACGCAAGTGTCTAAACCGGCCTTTAGTCAGACGCTTGCTCTTCTGCGGAGGTCAAATAGAGTAACGGAATATTTCCGGCCATACTATGATTTTGCACACCTGGCAAATAAAAATGATGACGGTAACACAAATATCGCCTGCGGCCGATTGTCCTGATATCGAAAATTGTAGTCGGAAGAGTGCGAGGCCAAAGCTTCGGCGGCATTCATCGATGTTTAACGATCCAAAGAAAACGTAGTTGTAGGCACATCCTGAAAAACGCAAAAACGTTCTGGAAAGAGTTTATAGCGGGTAGTGACAAAAACTTTCTCTTTAAATAGACATACCGGCTGTCAACTTCATTTTGCGTAAGTACAGTTTTAGGTTCTAAAATAGACGCCGAAATGCTCAGCAACCTGTTTCTGACTATTTCGTGTCAATAGCCTTTGCAAAGGCTATTGAGAATAAACAATATTGAGCAATACTGAAAACCTTTGTAGGTAGATATCGTGCTAAAAAGAAAGTGTCCTGTTAAAGAGCTGTTATCAAACGTGAGCAGAATAAAATGTTTAAAAAATTTGCGGATGCTTTTTTTTTTTTTAAGTAATGAACTGATTATGGCCGAACTTCTATCAAGAAGAGTTGATACAATGCTACGTAGAGTCGGTTTCTGAAACAGGTATGAGACCAGCATGAAAAACGCGGTGGTGTCACTTAAGAAAAGGAAGTTCGGTTGACCTACTTTGAATAAAATCATCTTCGTTTTCGTTAACTGGAAGTAAATAACAAAACAAATCTGATTATTAAACTGTATTTATTAAACGCTATACTGCTTTGCATTAGTAAATTCCTGCCAACCACATTGAGCATCACCGTTTCATTGCAACGTTTTGCACAGACTAACGTGAAACCGAAAGGTTCGTGTGCAATGTACCCAAGGAAAATGCTGATTTTTGGGTGGCTTGCCATATTTTGATTGCTGTACGTGGTATTCCATTAAATTAGACAGTGCTTTTTATTTTATAAATGCTTAAGTCGTGTTGTAACCTACAGTCCAGTCATGTCCCCTGAGACAAGTACAGCATAAAGTTTGCACCACGCACGACTGTACGAAAGTTCCTCTGACCGTCGAAAGTTTCCTTAGGCTAAGCTAAATATTTTATAGACGTTTCCTAACTACTATGTACAGTAATTCTAGAAAACGTTCGCACTTTTCTTGATACGTTCTCGACCGTTAACAAATCTTCCGTAAATTGCAGATAGCAACAAGAAACGATGTGAATCCATTAACGAAAAGGTGTGTCAGACGATGAGGGTAAATAGTCACATTTGTCATATACATGTTGTCGCACGAAGGGAGAAATCTATCCTGTGAAATATGGCTCGAGTGCCACGTAGTAAAGAGGAAATCTGCCCTGAAGGGTCGCACGACAGATACTGTAGGCTCTTTAAACCGCATAATAATTTCACCATCTTTCTATCCCCTTGCACATTTTCTAATTCTGTTCTATTCTACTATTTCCACATCCGTTCATTGCACAATGCGGCAAAGCGGCACTGGACGCTGGTTGCCCTAGTTGTCTAATAAATGCCCGCCTACTCTCTCCTCGTGTAATTGCGTTTTGATGATTACACGAAGGCACGTTTCATAGCTTCTTGCAGAGCATTTTCCTTTCGGGCGTTTACTCGTTCTTTGACACAGATACCCTCGCTTCCTCCTTTTTTTTTTTTTTTTTTTTGTGGCACTTTGCCTTGTCCTTTTTATTAGAAAGAAACATAATCGATATCACCAGGAGTAGCTGTACGTTACATCATTAGTTATTTGTCCGTGTATCTATACGACTAGCTCTTTATTTTCTTGATATGAAGACACATTAATGCAAAACAAACGCCGACTGGTAGCTGGAAATACGAATAAGCGTGTCCTAGCTGCATGATTACTCCCGGCTATCCAAAGAAATCTCCCGAAAAGGTCAAAATGGTCGCGAATTCGAAGCTCCACCCAATTAATATTCCCCTTCCTATTTGTTACCCAATCTTCGCGAAAATATTGCGGAAATGTTTTTCCCCGCGGAGCCACGCGTGCCCCCATATACTTCCTTTTGTCTGCGTGTCTGTAGAAAGTGGCTGGGAAGGGGAGGAGGGCACGGAACAACACTACTGATTTACCTAGCAACGCGCGAAGCACGGAGGGTCAGACATCGAACACATTCTGAAACACCGTTCTCTCTTTCCACGGTCCATCGACAACGGCGTCGTCGCGGCGTTCGTCGCTCTCTGGTTTCCCATGTGGTGACTCACTCGCAGGAACCATAGTAACGGCGAGTGATTCCAGGCTACGTCCGACAACCGACGCGGCCCTCGCTGCACAGGGACGCGCCCCCGACCACACGCTGCGCGGAACTTACCCTATATACCCCTTTGGGGCACCGTATCCATCCCGTCTTTCGTGCCCGCAAGCCGTTGAAACGCTGCACGGGCTGGTCAAAGGTCGAAGCGACCACGTATAGTAACCGGTGCGAAAGCGTGCACGCTACAAACCTGTCGGACATCACGGGCGCTGTGGCGTTGTCGGTAGCCTCCGCAGTGTCTCGCCGACAGCCTGCGTCACCCTCGCGCCGAAACCAGAGCAGCAGCAGATCGACATCTCCGCGTCCGGGTAATCCACGCACCAGCACGGACGGCACCCGTAGCCCCACCGGCGTGCACGGCGCCGCAGAGCACGCTGCAGCCGTCCGCCGCGACAACGGCGGCAGCGATCTTGGGGGCGGTGGCTGGGTCGCCGACGGCGCGCTCGACGAAACGCCGCCAAAACCACGCACGGCAAGCGCACTTGAGCGGGGCCTGCACTCGACGAGAAAAAGCACGACGGTGTCCCTCGACGAACGAGACACCGCGCTCGTCGAAAAAAAAAACAACTCGGCGTTTTGTTTCCGTAAGAAATAAATAAAACAAAAACAATACGAGGCGAACACGCAGGCACCACGAGTAGAGGTTCAACTCTCGAGTTTCGAAGTGGGGGTGGGCTTGCAGAAAATGTGCTTTGCCGCGAGGCGGCGAGGCTCGCGGCTGGAGCGGCGGAGACTACGGCGCTGGCCGCTCGCCGCCGCGCGGCGCCCTCTCGAGGCCGGGCCGTAAGTTAAATTGATCATATCTCCTTTCTCTCTCCTTCCCCGCGGGCCACCTTAGCTACCTACCAACCTGCCCAAACATCCCTATCGGATCGGGCTCAGGTTTGGGGAATCGAAGCCGAGCAGTTGCGTCGGTGCCTTCTCGGTGGCGACTGTTGGAGACCGGGAGGAAGTGGGTCCAGCGATAATCAGTGGCTGGGGGCTCCGCGGGCCAGTGGAAACACGGGGTTACACGGGGTTGGTGGACGGTGTCCGTGCTTGACGAGGGTCGGAGGCGAGCGATCGCTGTCGGCGCTGACGGGTCGCTCGATTAGCCGCCCCGGCGGGGATGTACGCGACACCGGGCAAGGAAGACGGGGTCGAAACGAAGGATGAACACGTCGCGACACTTGTCCTCTCGTACCTGGCGTAAACGATGGACCGCATTGAGTTACTGTCGAAGGGTAAGATGTGAACGTAAAGACACTATTGGAAGGCTGGCAAGCTGGTCGAGTTGGGGATCGTTAAACACAAAAAAAAAAATTTAAAAAACAGCGCGCGAAGGGGCTGGACAAGAAAATGGACACGTAAAGAGAAACAGCGCCTGGTTGTCCTGTGCTATAGTTCCCTTCGTTCAGTTCTTCTGCGCGCTGTTATTCGTTATGTTTGACGGTGTCGGAAGATGAGCTACAGATGATATCGCCTGTTCATGTCGATGCCGCATGCTCCCTAGTCACGGGTTTTCTTTATCGTGTTGGCTAGGAGTAAGAGGTTAAACTTTTTTGCCTTCTCAGATGGCGCCCGAAAAATGCAGCAGGCGGTTTCAAGAATAAGAACATATTATGGTAACGCTTGCCCCTTTGTGGTGGCGTTTAATATGTAAAAAAGAAAATCTCAAAATGTAGGTCTGCACGTGCATTTTAAAAGGGCCGTCATAAATATTCAGTTACAGGCCACTTGGGCACTTCCTATGGTATCTCCCGCACTGCAGCCGCGTCTTTGTATACTTTATTTCTTGCTAAATAAATTCGTTTTAAACATCCCAAACTATCGTTTTTATCCCGTTTTTTTTTTCTGTATACATTTAAAAACGTACACGATTTTTTTTTCTTTATAATTTCTTTTTTAGCCGCGTAATATTTCATCTCCCGACTTTTGTGGGGCGTTTTGGTGCGTGCACGGACGCAGCTACGAGGTTCTAGGAAATAACTTTCTTGCTCGAGTGCACATGTAGAGCAAAGCCTTTTGCAGAAATTTGCTCTCCCTCTAGTGCCTTTGATGGCGCTGCCTGTGAGGACCGGGGAGAAGATATACAGCTGTGGACAACCGCCTGTTGGTTTTGCCACTCTTCCCCCGTGCGATGTGGCGAAAACAACCAACGCGCCTATAAATATTGGAGGTTTCGCTTTGCGAGCATAAACGTTGTTCATGTGAAATGCAACATGTCTTGCAAACAAACATGCTGAACCCATGATTTTTTTTTGTGACAGTTAAATTTACAGAATCGCCCTGTTTTACAGGGAAAATATAAAATCTGGAAATGAGGGGGGAAATAAAAGGTTGCATCTATTTGTTTGCAAAGGAATAAGTTTCAGTAGGGTAAAGACTTGGGCGAGTTGGTTCTGCATGTTGAAAATTAAAAACAGCGCGAACTAAACTAAACGAACGACAAGACGACATGTAGACAGCACTCTGTCTGTCTACGTCTCCTCTTGTCCTTCGTCTCGTTCGCGCTGCTTTTAATCATCAATGATAAGTTTCAATTTCAAGGTTATTTGTTCTCTTCACAGAAGGCAATCGAAAGAGAAACAAAAGCTGAAAGTGACGAAGAGAGTTTGGATTGACATTTGGCGATTCACTATTATCACTCAACGTATTTCTACGCTCTTGTTCTGTATTTTGTTTTTCTGATTTGCAAACAGCACGATTCTGGCGCGATTAACCTCGTCACATAACTGTTAGCATTAACTATTTTTCTCAACCATACCTAAAAAAAACAAAAACAACAAGAACTGGGTTTTTAATGAGTAGCAGTGCTTGTTCTGTAGCTTCTCGCATATTCTTAACGGGAAAATGTGAATAGTAAAAATAAAGAATCCTAGCTGTGCTCCTATAATCGCGCAAGAAAGCGTTCATAGACAAGGAAAGCTGTCAAACTCAACTTCAGCGCGTGCGAATAGAATAAGACGAAACAAGCGCTGACCCCGTGTGTCCGGCCGACATTAACGCAGCTCATGTTTGTCTTTTTTCTCTTCTACTTGCTCAATAAAAATAGCACAAATACACGAAAAACCAGAAGTTGGAAATGGAGAAGGAAGAAATATATACATGTTTTTTTTAATGATGAATAGGCTTCTTTTCCACTTCATCCCTGTTCTAGCGCGCTTGTCTTCAATTTTTTTTCTTGCAATGATTTTTGTATAATGATGTTTACGCATGCAATGCACCGAGCGCCGGCATTGCTACATCATATAACGTACGAGATTGGGAACAGCGCGCAAAAAAGACGAGGGCAACGAGAGTAGAGCACAGGACAAGCGCTGACTATCAACTGAAGTTTCATTAAAGACGGCTCAAACAAGAAAACACCACAAAGCCAACCAACGCGGAAACAACCAATGGCGTGTCGCTCACCATGCATCTATAAAATCGATCTCTTTTTTGTGAAGATAAACCGAAGGCTGGCTGACGCAGTGCCCAGAGCCAGCTTTTTCGACAGCATGCGCCTCCAGCACCTCTCTTTGCACTTTTGTGCACCCCCCGCCAATGATTATGGTATCTTCGAAGACGAGGTGACAGAAGCAGTCTCTGCAGTGTACGTATAAGTGACCTCATGTCATTGATACCATAATCATTGGCAGGGGGCGCACAAAAGTGCAAAGAGAGGTGCTGGAGGCGCATGCTGTCGAAAAAGCTGGCTCGAGGCACTGCGTCAGCCAGCCTTCGGTTTATCTTCACAAAAAAGAGATCGATTTTATAGATGCATGGTGAGTGACACGCCATTGGCTGTTTCGGCGTTGGTTGGCTTTGTGGTGTTTTCTTATTTGAGCCGTTTTTAATAAAACTTTGGTTGATAGTCAGCGCTTGTCCTGTTCTCTACTCTCGTCGTCCTCGTCTTTTTTTGCGCGCTGTTCCCAATTTCTTACGTCATGAACCAACTCGCCTGCATCGCCACCTTAAATCATATAATGAGCGGAACGAGTGCTATGCGAGAAAAAAAAAAAAGGTCTCTGTGTTACTCGGGGGGACAGGTTCATTAAGCGGGGGTCATTAGCAACGCGCTCAAACTTCCTAGAGCCGAGCTTGTCGTGACGCAAACAAATAAAATACTCACTTTATTATATTTTTTTGCCCTCGAGAATTCGTGTGTTTTAGCGAATTAAAAAAATAAGAGACTGATATGAGCAGGTATAGTTTGCAGGTTCAGTTACTTTTTCTTTTATTATTCTGAGTTTATTTTATGGGTGATCTTTATTTTGTCCCCTCTCATTAGAATGGCCTTGTAAAGCTCTCAAATGGCCACTTTCAGCGGGGTATTCAAAGGGAAGCTGAAGGAGAGGAGGATATGGGAGCGCGCGGTGACGTCAGAACGTCGAGCTCTGATTGGAAGGATCAGTGGGTAGACGCAAAGGCTAGCTGCCTGAAGCCGAGCCTTCCCATGATGCAGAAAGAACAACAAGCGCCTGTGGGCTCGCTCACCATGAGCGCTAACCAACGTTACTAGAATACTAAGTTGGGAAACTGCCATAGGAGCCTGCTTTGAAAACGTGGCTCCGATTTGTACTCGAGAACCAAACTAGTGGTGATCGCAACGCCGCCATTTCTCTCGCAGCGGCCACCCCGGGAACTGCACGGCTGCACGTACTGGCTCAGGTCGAGTCGCGGAGGGGCCGGTGATGCTAGAGTTCCTGTAGAGGCTCCCTACGGGAGCCAGAGTTGCGCGTTCACGTGATGAGCCGGATCAAGTGCCGTGCAGGAAAGTAGACGTTGCGCGCGCCCCGCCGAACGTTCCACTGCTTTTGAGCAGGAAAACGTTCGGCGAATAGCAGCGCGCGGCGCTGCTATTCGCCGAATTCAGTCACGTGAGGAGCTGGATCAACATGCCATGCAGGAAAGACGGCGCTACGGGAATGAACGCGCAACTCTGGCTTCCGTAGGGAGCCTATACAGGAACTCTATACTATGTTTCATACTAGCGTGCAACGCTGTCAAAGCTACTGGCGCGAGCTCGTGGCTTCATCTATGGTTTTGTTTGCGCGAGAACGCGTGCCAATGATCAACGAGATCAAGCCCCACGCTCGCGCCAGTAGCTTTGACAGCGTTGCACGCTAAGTATGAAACAGAGTATAGGGGATGCTAGAGTTCCTGTATAGGCTCCCTACGGGAGCCAGAGTTGCGCGTTTGATTCCACATGCCGCGTGCCACCCTCGCCGCTATTCGCCGAGATCCGATCACGTGAGGAGCCGTATCAAGTGACGTGCAGCAAAGTAGACGTTGCACGCGCCCCGGCTTACGTTCCCAGGCTTTTGAGCCCGCCGCGCGCCTCGAACGCGCGGCGCTGCTATTCGCCGAATTCAGTCACGTGAGGAGCTGCATGCCATGCGTGAACGCGCAACTCTGGCTCCCGTAGGGAGCCTATAGGGTGTATTCACTGGCGGCCATATCTGTGTGCGCTAATGCTGAGCACGTGCTGATGGCGAGCTTCCACGGTTATTTTGCAACGTGCACCCCGCACCATCAAGATTGCTGGTCTTGGCAGCCTATTAATGCGAGCTCGTTCTGAGCATGCGCTCTAAACAGTGACCTCAAATATGGCGACCAGTGAATACCCCCTATACAGGAACTCTAGGGGATGCCATCCCACAGGGCCATCTCGCAGTAGCTTTATAAAGCAACCTTCATGTTTTGACTCGTCGCTAAAGGGTGGCGCTGGTATCGTATTTGGTTTGGTCTCGGTGGACGCCAGCGGAACAGGTTTCAAGGGAGAGTTTCCCAGCTTAGTGTTTTAGCAACGTTGGCGCTAACCAAGGCTGAGCATGCGCACTAGCTATTTTTGAATTGTCACAGAAAGCTGTCTTCTGTTACACTTTTGTCAGAAATCACCGGTTCGAAGAGTTTTGTCAGTGAAAACGCGTGCACGCCATGAGTGCCGGCGCGAACTTCTCGCTTAGAAGCGTGCAACGAGTGCTCGCGAGCACGTGGAACGCGAGAATATTTTTCTAACAAACTTTCCGGGAATTATAAATTTAGAAAACGTTGAATTGTATAGGAGGCAGCGTCTGACCACGCAATAACGGGTGGCACTCCACGCACGGAGAGATCTTGTGCAGGAGAGGCGCTTGCCTAATGCCCACAATTTGAGCGAGAAATGACCGGAAAGGCGCCGCATTCTTCGGCCCCTCCAAGCGCTCTGCAGCCCCAGCAGAAGCATCGCGCATTCTGCATTGAGCGAATATGCTGCGAACAACCAACAAATTTCGCCCGGCGGCACGTTCGCTTTGCGCTTGGCGCAACAGCAGCTGCCAAGACATCATTTATTTTCTCCCTCTCTCTCTTCCTTTCTCCCTCGTCGCTTGTTCGCAGCATATTCACCCCATAGAGTCCAGCCTTTAGGGGTCCTAGTAAAACGTTTAAGCCCGCATGAGCGGGTATTTTCACCTAGTAAAACGTTTAACCCTGCATGAGCGGGTATTTTCATTCTTCTGACTGATGGAAAAAGTAAGGTAATATCCTCCCTCCTACTTACTATGCATTGCGATGGACGCTACAATCTACCCGAGCCAATCCATAGTTCGTAGCTTGTCTCGTAACTTTGCGCTAGCCGCGTCGCTCCGCCCAACCGGGAGGACACGTGACATCCTCTGAGCTGTGCATTGACTCCTGTGGCTCGTAGCGTCGTATGCGGTCCATCGTAACGTGAAACATGCATGGTATACATGAGCAACAATACCTCATATCTTATCCCCTGCTTCCGTCAGTGCGCTGTTCCACAAGACATGACACCAGCTTGGAAAACTAGAAGCGAATTCTATATGCTCTTATTGATTTTTGTTTTGTTTTAGCAGACACTGTTTGGGTTTTGATTTTTGTTTATTTAAGAAATAATGAATATGGTTTTTCACCATTCAAGCAGGAGAGGATTACATCAAGTTCTGAACAGTTGATTCAAAACAGTCATCAATTGGAGTGTGCACGCAGTTGAAGAGCAGCAAATTTTATTAATCACAAACACGCACACGCACACACGCACGCACGCACACGCACACACACACACACACACACACACACATTTGACATTTTTCAAGTGGTTCAGTCTTGCTGAGCGCTGACAGGTTTTTGTCTAAACCGCATCATTATTGAGGATTTTATAATAAAAACTTAACCTTCCCTTTAGACTCCAGCGATTCGAGAGCATATTTACGTATCATATAAATGTGCTTTCTGCACTTGCAGACAACTTCACTGGTCGTCGTTTCAGGGCTCGAACGTAATTTCTTTTACGCAATAGTATGAATATCAGCAACGCCACGGAGAATGGTGTATTATATAGAGTTTACGTAAAATTTACTGCGCAGGCTCAGGACGACCTGAGATCTCGATCTTGGGCCGACCATGTCATTCCATGTTTCACGTCATGTTTCATGTGACGCATGATGACGCACGTGACACTTGACACATAATGATTCATGTTAGAGTGTACTAGAAGGTACGAGTGAGAGCTATAGGTTCCGCTCATGCTTTCAGTTGCACCTCAAAATGTGGAAAGCGATCAGGTGGAACCAAGCCACCTCGATCGCAGCGCCACCTTCGTCTAGGTTGTATAAAAAATATAGTGCGACGTTCTAAAGTTTCTATGACCTTGACCAGTGTGCCGGTCGAGCTTGGCGTTGGAACGAAACGCGTTTTTCAGAAAATGCAGCTAATCCGAACCACTTCGCTCGTGGCGCCCGAGAGGGCGCTACGAGCGAAGTGGCTTCGATTAGCCATTTTTTCCCCATGCGGAGGTACCGAAATAGCACTCCGGTGGCCCCACTCGTCCTTTCTAGTACACTCTATTCATGTTTCACGTCAAAACGCCACACCTCTCGTGCCGCTACGTTCCAAAAACGATGTGCGTATTTTTTTTAACTTTATAGTTCATTTATTCGGCGATGAGAGAGATAAGCAATAAGCTCTACGTTCGAGAGACCACTTTTTTTTTCTGTGGCAACTGTACTACTCCAAGCTACGAGCACTCGTGCACCTCTACACCTTGACCGGTGTTGCGGAAAAAGCTTTGCCAAGACCTTCGTGAGTGTGGGAAGGGAGGGGAGGGGTGGTCTTTATGTGTAAATTGAACATTGTGGAATCTACGATATGACAATCACGGATAAAGTGGCTTACTAGAAAAAAAAAATTACGCACACACTTAAAGGAAAACCCGCAGCCCCGCTACTCCTACAACACAGAAACAAACACAGTTTCTCCGCAGACACGATGATGAAATTATCTATAGACACTTTTCAAGCATGTTCCAAGCATGTCTGCTTCATACACATGCTTCCAACATGTCTGTCTGCATACAGTTTATTTACAGCGGAGCTGTTAAGGGTTAGGTTCCCAGGATCGTGTCCGTGTATGTCGACACAAACCTACCTGGACAGCTACCTCCATCTATAAGCGACGGCGGACAAGCACACAACCAGTATGGTTTCCGCCGTCGCTCGTAGATGGCGCCAACCTTTCCAAGGAGCGGTCGCCAACGAGGCAGTGCAGGGTGACCTGGGCTGGTCCTCTTTTGAGGCTCGGGAGGCTTCAAGCAAGATTGCGTATGACGGACGCCTTCGACTTATGGATAGATGCCGTTGGGCGAAAAGACTGTTTATATACACCAACTTGACTGGGCTGCGGACCCGCTGGCAGAAGCGCCTCTATCAGCTTCAACACAAGTACGGCTTCTTCTCGGAGCCTGTTGATGCGTCCACGGAGACGGAGTGGACGTCGGAAGTTAGGAAGAGAGTCCGAGACTCCGAGACCCAACAATGGCTCCAAGACGCCCAAACGAAATCGGCGCTGGGGGTGTACCTCGCCAACAAAATAACCATCGCCTCGGAAGTCCGGCTGTACGACAACAGCCTGGGTAGCCGCTTCTTGTTCGAGGCAGGTGCCGGGGCACTGCGGACGCTGTCTTACAGGCGTCGTTTCGACACCACTGTTACGTCAACAATGTGTAGGGTGTGTGGGGTAAACGACGAAACGGTGGAGCACATTGTGCTAGACTGCGCGAGACTCAAGCCGTCCCGGTCACAGGACAATGGCCCAAGGCGTCCGAGACCCTTAGCGCTCGCTGAAGCGTTGGGCTTCACTGACAGTGAAATCGGACAATCCACAGCAGCCTGCCCAGCTACGGGGCTGAATGTAGCCTCCAACGAAACAAAAAAGGCTTGTTGCAGACACGAAAAGGAGACTGGAGGACTGGTGGCAGAAGATCCACCTCAGGGAGCATTAAGACACCTACGCTCCCAGGCTTGGGCACAAACCTTGTTTGAGTCCTCCCGATTCAAAGGGAAATAGCCGCATCATCATCATCATCATCATCATCATCATAATAGAAGAATGGATAGTTGGGCGCGTTGGTGGGAATTGATCGTAGGAAACAGCGCGAAAAACAGACGACGACGAAGAAGAAGCACACAGTGTATCGAGTACAGGTCCGCTGGTCTTCCTTCTTCACAAGAGTGGAAAGGCTGAACGCTTTTTTTTTTATGAGCAATGTGACAGGACAGTCATACAAGGAAACGACATTCCTCAAAGCTTGCATGCGGGCTGTCTTTCGGATGGTGCATACTAGCAGTGTAACCGGAGCGATTTATCACGCAGGGTGCGGTACGTGCAAGCAATAACAATTTTGCTTTGAATGTACTAAAACGATTTCGTAATTTTAAAAGTATTGTGGACATTTTCCATAAAGTAAACGTACGTTGTGACTTTAAAAAGAAAAAAGGTTTTCCAACCAATTAATTGGCGACACGTAAAAAAAAAAAAATGTAAGATGATGCCTTCGAGTGTTCGCTCGAAATATACAGACGGTTTCGGTAGTCAGATATTCGGTTGTATACTTCGCCTGGGTTGTGGAATGGGCGAGTTGTATATTTTTTCTTTTAAAATTACATGCTCACTAAGGGTGCTCACATTGGCGAGAAGAGCGCGCCCACAGGAAGCTGGCTAGAAGAGAGACGAGGCAAAAACAAGCAAAAGTATGTGACCAACAGCAAGAAACAACCAACAGAACGAAGTGCCGGATAATACTAGCACCTTCTTTTTTTTTTATTTGTTGTATTTTTTCAGTGCCCCTATACAGCCCGTGGGCCTACATAAGGGTTCACCGTTGACACATACACGCAGTGTTGCATAAAAAGCGGGGCACACAGAACGCAGGCATAATATCAAGGAACAAAAGCGTGAACTGTAAATGTAAAATTAGGAAAAAAGTGCATAATTTTGAAAAGAACACTGTTTGCTAAAAAGACTGACACAAGAAAGCGTCACATTCTAAAAGCTTGAGCAGAAACCGCATACTAAAAGCTTCTCGCAATGAAATATCTACTTTGGGCCCGTTTACCACATTTGGCATGCTAAAATTATTAGAGCCCTGCATATCCATCCGCGGATATGCAGGTCCGTAGTAAACTGGTGGATGCGGATAAAAATGAATTCGAATTGGCGGATTGCAGATCGGACGCGGATGCCGGGGGCTGCGGATCCGGATCGAATGTGGATATCCGCGGTTTCGTATCTTCATTTTCGCCGAGGCGGCCCATAAATGTGTGCGACCGCAGAGTGTAGTGAGTAGTGATACGGACACTTGCGAAAGCACGAGACTCCGTATCTCACTCTTGTAACGCAGTTCGTGTATGAACTCCCAGCATCAAATGCATTAGCGGAAATAGACTTCTCATTAGCGGGTCTTAATTTAAAGAGAGGCGAACCGGTCTGAATCCGCCCATGCTGACGATTGTATGTTTCTTCTACACAGCAACCTCGACAAGTAAAACGTTGCGTATGTAATCGTGTTTTTGTTGGTTTTTTTTTTCTACAGTTGTCAAGTTGATATTACGTATGTGGTCCGAGCATACAGTTGAGGGTTCGTGCTTAAAACTGAAGCCGATAGGAGGAGTTGATATTAGACGGTTTCTGGTGGATCGTACGCAAAAGCTTTGCGTATACGCAAGGAAATCGCGGGTGGGGAGTGCGTGTGGGCAGAACGCAATAGAAGGGCTAGCGTGTTGCGTACGCACGTAACGCAACGCTAGGGATTTTGCGTTGTGGGTTAGCGGACTTTGGGAGAAGCTCTCGAGAGATCTCGGGGCCCGCGAGAGTACTAGTTTCAAGATGTCGGTTACCTCTACTGGCGCAGCATGGGCGACGTGGTGTTCCCGAAGTTCAGTGTTACGTGAAATTACGTTGTGTTCAACTCGTCAATTATTTCCGAGACTTACCGCAGTCGAGTCAGACGACCGGAGTGCAGCTCAAGGCAGTACATACAGTGAAAATGCTCACCACTTGAAATGCGCGTATACGCTGCGATCTGCTCAACGCTAAGCCTCTTCGCACAGTTCATCGCTGACGGACGAACGACTCTTCGAAAATTCGCTCAAGTTGTCGCTGTGCACTGGACATCAGTACTCAGTAGCTCATGAATCTCTTCCTGCGATAGCATTGATAAAAAAGTGCCGTTTTTCACGCGACGATTGACGGAGGCTCCGTGATCGAATTTGTCTACGCACCCGTACTCGTAGCTTCCGTACCCCGCAGAAAAGCGAGCTGGACCAGGCAGCTGCGGCTTGGCTGAATTTTAAATAAAACGATTGGAAACGTTTTCAATTTTATATATTTCTTTTGAGGAGCATGGTGGCGCTGTAAGCACGCGGAATTTTACGGCTGTGGCAAACTGAATGAAGATGATCATGCAAGATGTTTACTCGGCAACATTTACGGAACGCACAACTAAAATCGGTCCGAGCAGATAGCGTTTAGCGTACGCTATACTATTGCGTATTGCGCGCGTACTTAAGAGTCAGCCACGCTATGATAAAACTATATATTTTTGAATATTGTGATATTTTCCCGGTGGTGTACTCGCGCCTTATTGTTTGGCCTAAATAAAATGACGCAGTGTCCTTTGTTAATATTTATGTCTAGAAAATACACGTCTGCCGGACAGGAATTTTACGAAGCAAAAAGGAAAACAAAATTCTTTCCTTTTGAGTGCCTCTTCTGGACCGAGCGTCGCTGAGCCCCCAAGACGATCTCATAACTGCGATCATCTTCTCAGCGATGCAAAGTGTCTCTAGAAGCATGATCGCCAATAGCATAAATACTATAAAACAGAATACCATAAAATTACTCGCATTGTATTCTTACACGAAATGTTCTTTGTACAAAGATAAGCAGACGGCTTATAGCAGGGGTCTGAAACACGCGGCCCGCGTGCCGCATGCTAACCCGCGACTCGCTGGGACGTGGCAACCAAGCATCAAGTGGTTGCGGACCTTCGTTCCCAGCTTTAAACGCTATAGGCGCCATAATTAAGGGTCTCGTGTCCTCAGTTTATTTACGCTTAAAATGTAGCTCTGCACTTATAACGTGTTCACAAATTTTGCTCTATTCCGTTTCTTTTAAACTTAGTTTGTTTGGCCTTCATTTTTGATTTTCAGCTCTACGTCAAGTTCATCACCTGGACGACAATCCCAATACTACGCTACAAGCGCTAGATCTTTAGAACGCACCTCGGCTGCACAAACTCTTGCTCAGCATGAGAAACTTCAAAAGATATAGCTATGAGCTTGAGTTTCTAGGAGCCGAAAAGCACAATTAAAACACAATTGATTAATAATGCTCGTATAAAAATCGTCAGGCAAACAAAAACTGTAGTATGAAGCTTTTTTTTTTAATCTTGATTTTGATTTTTTTTATCAAATTGGGCTTTACGCAACGAGAATGTGCTTGCCCTTTTCTCCCACTGAGAAGTGTAAGCAAGTTAGCGGTGTGGAGTAATGTTAAGCTTTTTTTTATCACATCAGGGATGGGAGTAGTCACATTACGAAATCGAAGCTGATGCAAGCTTACGGAAAACAGTTTAGCGCTAGGTCCCCTTCTCTAGGAAATCTCGAATGTGCCACAGAGAGATTCGGCTACTTCGTAAAATAAAAACCACCGTTGTTTTTTTTTTTGGTCCTAAAACATAATGTTTCCCTCTCCCCTACCCCCCCCCCCCCCGCCTTTTCCGTCCCCTCTTTGCGTTCGCCCTCGAACCTTGGGGGGTTGGGCTCTCTGGCCCCTGGCACCCTAATGAGTTTGAGAACCTTGGCTTAAGAAACCATCCAGATGTTGTTTTTTTTTTGTTTTTTTTTTAATGCTCGAATTGCGAGTTGGGTGCGGTTCCGAATTTAGCGGATGCGGATCGAATGCGGATACAATATTTTAAGAATATTACAGATTCGCTTCGGATGCGGACACAAAGTCTGCGGATGTGGAGCGGATGCGAAAAATGATCAAACTGTAATCCGCGCCAGGGCTTTAAAATTTTACTAGGTACGTTCAATGGGTCTTAAAATTTTTGACTCAAAGGAACCGAAAACGCGATGGGAGCGAAGAGCCCTACCAGGTACAGCAATGAAAACGGATGAGGTTAGTTTGGGGCAATCGATCAAACCATGGAGATATTCGCGTAAAAATATCAAGACCCGTGCTTGCCTTTTTTCGGAGAGGCAGTGAAGGTTTAAGATCTTCAACAATCGCTCATGGCTGAAATAAATTCGCCTGTTAAAAATAACGATCTTAAAACAGTCGAACAAACGTCTTCTGTATATTTTCAAGAACATCCGAGTTTGTTGGTTTAAACAATTCCAAACAACGCTGGAAAATCTAGTAGAAACAGGATGTGGGATCGATAAAGACACAAAAAGTAAGAGTATCCCCTGAAATTGCGCCTCATCGTGGTAATCGCGCCCAGAGTACGGTAACACATGCATTGCTCAAATATGCCACATCATTAGAGAATTTTAATTCACTGTCCACGAAGACTCCTAGATCACGTGCAACTGGAACGCGCTCCATCGATCACTTGTTCAAAGTGTAGTCAAAGGTGTTACAAAATTGTTTTTTTTCAAAAAAGATATAACTTTTCTTTTAGCCGGGTCCAGAACCAAGTTGTTGTCTTTGCACAAGGAAACGAACGCATTCAGAAATGTCATCAATAGCTCCAAAAGGCTTAACGTCGTCGGCGAACTGTAATATTTCCGAGTGATTTACGCTTGAGCAAATGTCGCTCACGAATATGTTGAAAAGCGGAAGCGACAGGTTAGAACCCTGCGAGACGCCCGATCTGGAAAGGTGCGCGGTTGACTGCACTCCACAGTATGAAACAGAATTTCATCGGTCAACTCTGAATCCATTCGCAAAGTGATAAAAACAAAAAACATAAAAAGCAAGTTTTGTTTTAATTGTTGTAAATAGCTTACTAAGTCAAATTCTTTTTTTTTTTATCAAGGTCAAGTGCATTGACCCTCCTTCGATCCTAGTTTGGTACCCACAAACTCTGTAAACACAATTAAATTTGTTTCTACAGAACGATTTGGTATAAGACCATGTTCTTGAACGTTTATACGTCTGGAAAAAAAAAAGGCGCATAATATGACAATTCATGGCTTTTTCGAAAACCTTCGCAAACGAACAGACCAGTGAAATTGGACGATAAGTAAAAACGTAAATTGGTGCGTTTATGTTATTTATCTTACTTAGTCTGCCTCAACGGGCGACTTGTCTTTCAGCTGTATATGAGCAATATAGCCGGTGCAGTACAACCACTAGCCTAGGGTCTTTAACGTGCATCACGCAGTAGTGATATACGACCGCACGCCGGTACGATGCTCATCCAGATCGAAACGGGCAAGGGTGGGGATTGAACATTGAACAATAATTACTGACGGAGAGTGCTGACTCATCTTTGAGTATTGGAATTGGGCACAGCTAGTGAAAACTTCCATGAAGTTGCAAAATTCCTATCTTTCAGTGACCTATGAAAAATAAAAGTTAAAATCGGAGCCAACACGTCGCCGTACCCTTTGAGTATAAACAAGGAATTCCGTCGACTTCAGTCAACTTCTTAGGTGGTAACGCCCGAATCACCGCAAAAAACGTCGTCATTGCTGAGCTTGGGAATTGATAAGTATACGTTTCTCTAGTCCGGCAATGTGCAAGTTTGAGACGTACTACTTCCCGTGGAATGAAAGCAGTGGAACAGAATTCTGTAAACGCTCGATAGACGTCGCTCAGGACTGCTTATAGTTATGTTCCGAACCGTTAAGTAGTGTTATTTGCTGTGCCGTCTTCTTTTTTATTCGAAAAGTTCCTCGCATATTTCCTAACACTTTGCGTATTTTGCTTTAGGAGTTAACACTTTGAGTGTGGTTCTTGTGGTCACTACGATAAAAAAAACGCTTCGCCAAAGTGCGCTCCGACCTAAAACTTTTCGTACCACAACAGATTATTAGTCTGCTTGTAATGTCTGTGATAACGTAGTTTTTACCTCGTTGTATGTTTCAGTTAATGAAAAAAAAAAAAAACAGGGAGGATAATGATTTGTGAGACAGCGTTTGAAAACCTTCACATTCGCAGAGTAAAATGAAGCAGCTTCTGTTTTTATTGTGAAAGAAACGAACATTAATTTAGAAAAGGATCAAGAAGGCAGTGTTATTGTGCTTGCCAATATATGGTTATTTGCAACCCTATAAAGCTGCGGGCTCACTGCTTATACATCGCTCAAACGTGTGGGAGCCACTGGTTCCCCTCCCCCGAGAAGGCTGGACGTGCCGGCCGGAGTTGTCTGGCTTCGAGCTGGCTCGTCCCGTATCGTGTTGGAGAGAGTGCGCCACCTTGCTGGCCTGCTCTCTCGCACTCCTCCGCACGTCTCCCCGATTTTGGGGAAACAGCGAGATCGCGCGAGAGAGAGTCGGGCCTGCCCTCCGAGTGGACGGCCGTGTGGTCGGGGAGTCCATGATTGGACTCCGGGCAACGGGTCGAGTCGCGGCGCGAGCTCGTCCGACCGGCGATGACTCCACGCTATGGATTCCCCTGGCTCTGGCAGTCGGCGTCCGCACTACCTGTGGACGTCCGGCTGCCGAGAGCCCTGGCCCCGAACTCCTGCGACGACGGGTAGCGGCGTGAGCTCGTCCGACCGGCGATGACTCCGCTCACAATTACCCCTTTGGCTCTCAGGTCGGCGGGCGCTGCGGGCACACTGTGTCCATGGCTCGCTTGACCACAGTGTCTTGTTGGGGACCCCTGGTACTTAATAAACGCTGTTGGATACCGGGATCATCGTTGTTGGCATGGCGTTGGCCGAACCCGGCGCGGCGACCGCCCTCGCTGGTAGCCGTCGGCCGCGCGGTGGGACGGGCATCGGATTCCCCTTTGAGCACCGGTCCCCAGACGTAAAGTTGCGTAATCCTCCCTCCTTTATTTCCAACAAACAACAGTCTGCAGGCATTGGCTAAGCGTGTTTCTTACTTCTAGGACGGTGCCGCCACAATGGGCATACGAAAGCTGTATGCAGACATGTTCGAAGTATACGTATGCATGGAGCCCCGCGTGTCCGCAGATGACAAACGGATCACCCGCAGATATCTGCAGTCCACTGGCGGATGCGGATAAAAATGAATCGGATTTCGCGGAACTTTGGATCGGGTGCGGATCGGATGCGGGTATCCGCGGGGCCGGTTCTACATATTTTTTTTTTTTATTTTTTTTTTTTTGCCAAGGCGGTTTATTATAAACGTGTAAGACTGCAGAGTGAATATTGAATAAATGAGTGATACTATGAAGAGCATCATTAAATGTTTTGCGGGAGCAAGTTTTTTTTAATTGTTAGCTGTGGAGAAAAAAAAAATGAATAGGCAAGTAGAGCTTTTTCAAAACGTCTGTTTTCTGTCTTACATACATTTATTTAGAGATAATATTTTTCACAGATATAATGATTTATTTTCGCGATTCAACAATCTGAAATTTTACAAACGCTCGACTATACCAGTCTCACTTTGGCGCAATATCCATCAATGTCAGAATCGCCGGTTCGATAACCTTTTTTGTCTGGACTGGAGCACGTACGCATCTGGCATGTGGGAGATTTTCTGAATCTCATAGCGTTCTATAGAGCAAATAGACGGTATGATTGAAAGCAAGGTTCGCGCTATTTCTAGCGAATAGCGCCGAGCTAGCGCTTTGCCGTTTGTGTGAGTAGGTCTCACTCTCACTCATCGTTACGTGAACCGCAGAGGTGGGATAAACAAGCGCAAGCGCCTCGCTGTAGAAAGTGGCTGCACGAAGGATCGTTCAGCGACAGCAGCCAGCCTAATTCCTCCGCTCGCTCTTGTCGTCTTTCGGTCAGGTTGATGCGGGGCAGAGTGCCTCGAGGCGTTCCGAACGCGCCTGTTTCTGATCTTTGATTCATGCGCAGAGCTTGCCGAGTTTCCGTGCACTCTTCGCTTGATTTCGCAAAAGCCGCCGCGCCGCATAAATAAGCGATTAGCCATATTTCCAGCGGGCTTTCGTAAAAGCGAAGCCCGCGCTCTTTTTTTCTTTTCTTTTATTTTATATATTTTGTCAAATAATTTACGCGTTGCATTAGCCCACCACATTAACGTTTCTGTCGTTCGTCCTTGTTACATAAGCTTATGTGTGTGCGTGTGCTTGTTGGTGTGTGCCTCCGTGTGTGTGTCTTTGTGTGTGTGTGTGTGTGTGTGTGTGCGCGTGTGTGTGTGTGTGTGCGCGCACGCGTGTGTGTTTGTGTGTGTGTGTGTGCGCGTGTGTGTGTGTGTGTGTGCGTGCGTGCGTGCGTGCGTGCGTGCGTGCGTGCGTGCGTGCGTGCGTGCGTGCGTGCGTGCGTGCGTGCGTGCGTGCGTGAGCGTGTGTGCAGCAGACAGTGGCCTACATAGGTAGATCCCTGCGCGAAAAACAGTTTGTTCATCCGCATCCGATCCGCATCCCGCAGACTTCGTATCCGCATCCAAAACGCATCCGCAAAATTCGGAACCGCATCCGACCCTCCATCCGCGCATTCATTCTACATCATGAAATCAAGCATAAATAAAGATGAAAAAAAAAAAAAGCATCTTTATAATATCCTATAAGCCGTCTGCTTTTTTTTTTTTTTTGTGCAAAGAACACATTGTGTCAGAATACGGTGAAAGTCATTTTATCGAGTTTTGTTTTATCGTACTTATAATTAATAAGCGATCCTCCTTCCAGAGACACTACTTCGCATCGGTGGAAAGATGATGGTAGTTATGAGATCGTCTTGGGAGTTCGTTACCCTGACACTCTGTCCAGAAGATGCGCTCAAGAGGAAAGAAATTTTAATATTTATTTTCCTCTTTGCTTTGTGACCCCCATTTCAAGCAGAAGCATATTTCATGAACATGAAAATTAACGAAGGACAGACTACTAAAAATATTGTGTCATTTTATTTAGGCCAAACTATAAAAGTGGTAGAGGAAAGGTGCTCACTTACCGCAGTAAAGTGCTCGCGTTTGTGTGATAATACGTGCATACATACAACTGGGAAAATATCACAATATTCAAATATGGCCGCACCTCCTAGCGGTTTTAGTTTTAAACACTATCCGTAAATTGCATGCTCGGAACCATATACTAAACAACTCAGTGCCAAATATCGAGAAACAAAAAAACGTACACACACCTAACGTTTCTCTTGTCAAGGTTGCTGCAGTGTGTTGAAGAAACAGAATATCGTCAGCACGGAAGGATTCAGACTGGTTTGCCTCTCTTAAGTTAATACCCGCAAATGCGAAGTCTCTCTCCCGTTGGTGCACTTGATGCTGCTGAGATGGCATGCACACACTGCGCTACGAGAATGAGGTGCGGAAACTCGTGCTGGCGCAAGTTCCACTACTCCAGAGGATCGAATTTAGTCTCCTCAATATATACTTGTAGGCGAAGAAGTCACTTGCAGGCTTCTTTTTTTTTTTGTTTTTTTTTTGTTTGTGGCTTGTACGTTTTGCTTTTTCTTTAACCAAAATCGTTTTCCGCTCGTTCCCTGCCAAACAAGAACACGCTTTCCAGGGACGACTGATGCCCCAGCATTCTTTACCTTTTCTAGGTACAGCATTTTTGTCGAGACAGAACGTCCTAAAGCGACGTTTTGTGAGAATAAAATCTTTCTCGACGTAAAGAACAATTTTCTCCTCGATTGACACCTTTTATCTAAGAGTAGTTTGCTCCCGCCATACATTCGATGATGTACTTCATAGTGTCGCTTACTTATTCACACTGAACTGTGCAGCCGCGCACGTTTACGGGCCACCTCGGCAAAAATGTAGATCCGGACCCGCGGATATCTGCATCCGCTCCGCATCCTCAGCCCCAAGCATCCCCATCCTATCCGCAATCCGCCAAAGCTATTTTTTTTTTTTCAAATACGCCAGTTTACTGTGGATATCCGTAGATAATCCGAGGGTAATCCGCGGATATGCAGGGCTCTATATATAGGTATCTCAAAAAATTAATTTTACAGACCGTTAAAGGTAAGAACTATTATATACAGTCCTGCATGGTATTGGTCGCGTGGCATTAATATATATATATATATATATATATAGGTCAGCCTTCAGGTGATGTCGTGCCACGTGACGTCATTCGTCCCGCTAAGTTAAGCGGGGATACTAAATTGGTGAGGAGTTCACTGGATGTCGTGTCACGTGAAATCGATTTCCCTAACAAATTTAGTGGGGAAACCGAATTCATGTATAAGTCACGTGATATCAATTTCCCGCCAAATTTAGCGGGGAAACTGAATTGGTGTAAAGTAAATTACAAATAGCGCTAAGACATGGACAGACGAAGAAGTGGACAGGACAGGCGCTAACTCACAACTGACGGTTTTATATACAACGAGTAAGACGACGGTGAAGGAAGTGGCTGGTGTTGAAAAAAGGAGAAGAAATAATTCTATTTCTAGCCGAGGCGTTCTAAGAAATCAGCTTGTTAGTCTAATAGGACTAAAACACAGCTGACCAAATGCAGAAATATTAAAAATTAAACGAAGGTAATGAATTTGAACTATATTCGATATTATATTTTGAAGGGATATAAAATAATATTTAGACCATAATAGACGAAAATAAGAATCAAAAAAATTAAATGATCGCTATAAGCCGGCCTATTAGTGCCTAGTACAGCCTATAGACGCTTTCAGGCAGCTGTGCATGGGCGCCGCCATAACCGACCTTCAGTTTTTGTTCCCTCTTATTCCGTTCGCTTCACTCCATCATTACCACAGCAGGACAGGTTATTGCCGTTTTAAGTATTGCCGCGTCCTTATCCCCAGCAGGCCCTTACAGGAGAAGGTCGGCTATGGCGGCTCAATCTGGCGCGCGCTGAAAGCGTCTATAATCCGTTTTAGACCCAACAGGCACCACAGCCAAAGCTATACCGGCACGAGCGCGAGGACCCACCCGGTGACCCACCTCACGCGCTTTCGTGCTAAAGTAATTGCGAAGACTGTCATGTATAAAGTACTGAAACTCTTTCTCAGTCAGCGCCAAAGATGATGTGGAGACGCATTTCCTTCCATTGGCTTCTATGCTCTTAGCTTCAAAAATTTCTCTGATCCTCTTGTCTTGGAAACGTCTGATAACTTTTGTGTCCGAAAGCAAAGGTGTGCAGGAGCAATCTCGCACGTTCATTGCTAAATGTCCAAAAGGTGTTGTCTTCAAAGTCAGAGCATGTTCTCTCAGTCGTTTATTTATGCAGCATCAAGTCTGTCCTATATATATATATACAGTATCTCCTAGGGTGCCTCAATGTCCTTCTGTTTAGGGTGACGCCACCCTTTGTAGTACCCGATGCCGATAGCACGCGCTCACGGGTAAAATACAAAGAAATCGACGAAAATAAAATGTCGCCATAGCACGGTCAGTGCCACAAACGCGTGCAGGGACACGCTCTTTCGCGCGCTTCTGAACAAAAAAATAAAAATAAGCGTGTGGGACAAAATGGCCAGATGTCTCCACCCTATACTTCGTTTCACTTTATCTGCGAGCGAAGCCAAAGCTAGAAGCGCGAGACCAGCGCTTTTTGCATTTCTCCCCAGCTCGCGCGCTCGAGCAAAGCCTGAACGCACGGAGCTTCCGTGCTCGCGCTTCCAGTTTTGCCTTCGCTCGCACATAAGGTGAAACGAAGTATAAGCAAAGCGCACATGAAGGCACCCTAGCATGTCCTATATACACACGTCTTATATGCAGCGTCCAGTCTGTGCTATAGACCTTTTTCGCATAACCTCAAACCAGCCAGTAACTGACGTACCCTCGACCTGGTGAATTTTTGGATTGCCCGCTGAGACAGGGTATGCAACCGCCAAGGGTATGGGCGAAAAGGCTTAAAAACGGACGTCGTCCATGAGTTAGTTCCGAGTGCTCCTTTTTACGGTGCTGCAATTTCCGAAAATCTACGGTTGTCTCGCTACCACGGCGTGGTCGTCGGATGGATAAATAATTTTAAAATGCATAAGAACAATAGCAGAAAGTGTGCCATGAGCACAAGAAGCTGCAGCGCGAGTGTGGCTGCAGTGTTATCGAGCTTCGCATTTTCCCCAAGAATCCTTATTTATCAAGTCAGACGTTTGCGAGCTTGAATCGCGAGACATTCGTATGAGACTCAAAGTCACGTTTAAGCTCACGACCACTTCGTCTACGACAAGATGACCGATTTTAATTCCCGGTGCAGGTGGTCCAATTAGGTTATCACTGCAAGCCCCATCGTATGTGAAAGGTATGAAAAAGTCTACATGCCACCACTCAAGATGGAGCTATCAAATGCCGAGGGCTTACCTGCATAGCATATATTAAACTGCAAATATATACTTCGCTGTGGCAACGTTGGCTGTGGAAACTCAGTCAAAACACCCCAACGTCTTCGTCCTCGTTCTCTCGAGGAGGCAAGGTGATGGCCTGTGAGTAGCCAGCTGGATTCAACCGGACAAGCTCTAACCAAGTTATTGCAGCCCACCATAGCCAAGTCTAGCCAAGTTCCCCCCATACCCACACCGTTGCCTACCCAGATAGCTGTGCTACCAGAACTAGCCGGTATTTCTTTTTCTAAGCCGCTAGACGGCGTCGTCGGCGCCGCAATTCTCAAAATGGCGGCGCCGTTAAAGAAGAGGTCTATAATAAGACCTTTTCTTTAACGGCGCCGCCATCTTGAGAATTGCGGCGCCGACGACGCCGTCTAGCGGTTTAGAAAAAGAAATACCGGCTAGTTCTGGCAGCACAGCTATCTGGGTAGGCAACGGTGTGGGTATGGGGGGAACTTGGCTAGACTTGGCTATGGTGGGCTGCAATAACTTGGTTGAAGCTTGTCCGGTTGAATCCAGCTGGCTACTCGCAGGCCATCCCTTGCCTCCTCGAGAGAACGAGGACGAAGACGGTGGGGTGTTTTCATTGAGTTTCCACAGCGAAGTATACATGGCTTGCACGTGACGTCAGAGCCGTCCTCCTTGCTGGTGGTGGACGCCCGCCATTAATGCGCTGGAAGCTGCGCTGACTCGTTTCCGCTCGCTCGCAACGCTCGTTTCCTGTTTGTAGAATTAGTACAGTAAAGGCTACGCTCCACCACCAGAGAGGAGGACCAAATTACGTCAATGCAAGCTATGTATATATGAGCAGTTTAATGTAGTCTATGCAGGTAAGCTCTCGGCATTTGATAGCTCCATCTTGAGTGGTGGCATGTAGACTTTTTCATACCTTTCACATACCATGGGGCTTGCAGTGATAACCTAATTGAACCACCTGCACCGGGAATTAAAATCGGTCTTCTTGTCCTGGACGAAGTGGTCGTGAGCTTAAACGTGACGTTGAGTCTGATGCGAATCTCTCGCGGTTCAAGCTCGCAATCGACTGACTTCATAAATAAGGATTCTTGGGGAAAATGCGAAGCTCGATAACATTGCAGTCACACTCGCGCTGCAGCTTCTTGTGCTCATGGCACACTTTCTGCTATTGTTCTTACGCTTTTTAAAATTATTTATCCATCCGACTACCACGCAGTGGTAACCAGACAACCGTTGATTTTCGAAAATTGCAGCACGGTAAAAAGGAGCACTCGGAACAACCTCATGCACGACGTCCGTTTTTAAGCCCTTTCGCCCATACCCTTGGCGGTTGCATACCCTGTGTCAGCGGGCAATCCAAAAATGCACCAGGTCGAGGGTACGTCAGTTACTGGCTGGTTTGAGGTTATGCGAAAAAGGTCTATACGACACCCCTAAACTTTAGTAGGGCGTACTGCGCACTGACGTTGAACCGAGGCTACCAACTTTCACAAGCGGCTTGATAGCCCAGTTGTACAACTTATTAAAATAGCGTACGTAAGTGTAACTGACTGTGAAAAAAGTTATCGGGGTTTTCTTGGCCCTACTGTAAAACCTCAGTGTTTTCTTTCTGTACTATTTGGTGCGTACTTTAGCTGTTTAACATCTTATATCGCACCGTCATCAAGCCTCTCGTAAAAGTTTGGGCCGCCAGCTTAAAACCTCAGTGTTTTATTTCTGTACTATTTGGTGCGTACTTTAGCTGTTTAACATCTTATATCGCACCGTCATCAAGCCTCTCGTAAAAGTTTGGGCCGCCAGCTTAAAACCTCAGTGTTTTATTTCTGTACTATTTGGTGCGTACTTTAGCTGTTTAACATCTTATATCGCACCGTCATCAAGCCTCTCGTAAAAGTTTGGGCCGCCAGCTTAAAACCTCAGTGTTTTCTTTCTGTACTATTTGGTGCGTACTTTAGCTGTTTAACATCTTATATCGCACCGTCATCAAGCCTCTCGTAAAAGTTTGGGCCGCCAGCTTAAAACCTCAGTGTTTTCTTTCTGTACTATTTGGTGCGTACTTTAGCTGTTTAACATCTTATATCGCACCGTCATCAAGCCTCTCGTAAAAGTTTGGGCCGCCAGCTTAAAACCTCAGTGTTTTCTTTCTGTACTATTTGGTGCGTACTTTAGCTGTTTAACATCTTATATCGCACCGTCATCAAGCCTCTCGTAAAAGTTTGGGCCGCCAGCTTAAAACCTCAGTGTTTTATTTCTGTACTATTTGGTGCGTACTTTAGCTGTTTAACATCTTATATCGCACCGTCATCAAGCCTCTCGTAAACGTTTGGGCCGCCAGCTTAAAACCTCAGTGTTTTATTTCTGTACTATTTGGTGCGTACTTTAGCTGTTTAACATCTTATATCGCACCGTCATCAAGCCTCTCGTAAAAGTTTGGGCCGCCAGCTTAAAACCTCAGTGTTTTATTTCTGTACTATTTGGTGCGTACTTTAGCTGTTTAACATCTTATATCGCACCGTCATCAAGCCTCTCGTAAAAGTTTGGGCCGCCAGCTTAAAACCTCAGTGTTTTATTTCTGTACTATTTGGTGCGTACTTTAGCTGTTTAACATCTTATATCGCACCGTCATCAAGCCTCTCGTAAAAGTTTGGGCCGCCAGCTTGATGTCAGTGCGCTGTACGGCGAACTGAATGGGTGTAAGTGCTACATCCCTTTTTTTTTTTTTTTAGAGTGCAGATTGCTTCTTTAGCTCCGAATCTCGTAGCGGAGGTTGTGGGAACCATGGGGTTCCCCCTATCCCTATCTAGGCCTAGCTTCAAGCAGGCCGTTGGAGTCGTCGTCACCAATGGCGTCGGCCTCCCGGATACAAGGAACCACGAGGCCGAATTCCCCGAAGGGGCCGGCTCTCCCTTGCCCATTTTGGGTGAATGCGCCATCGGCACAGCCTTGGGAGTGATTATGGACGCGTTCCGTTTTCGAGTGACCTTCTACCGGCGTCCCCGGGCGCGTCTATTTCCCGCAGGCTACATAAGCCGGCCACCACCTGTGGCCGGGGCTCTTGGTTAGGGGGGCAGGGCTACGCTCGACGGAGCACTCATCGTTGTTTTACCGCTCCCCCTTCTCCGTGATCCTGCCAGTTACGGCTGCGCGGACCCACCTCCTGGTGATCCTGCCAATAGACCTTTTGCAATTTTCCCAAGCGCCCCGGCCCGCGCGCGAGGAATTGTGGGAGAGACTGTCCCTCGCCTGGCCGCTCTGCCTTGAGATCGCATTGCCTTGTCGCTTGCCTCCTCTTAATCCTCTGTTTTTCGATTCCATTACCTATTTTTATTTATTCCAGTGTATTTTTTATTGCTTCTAAGCGTTTCTATTCGCTTCTGCGCGCGATATTTCTTATATATAGATATATATATAGTATTTGTACCTTTATTTTGCCTTTTTCGACGGCAGTGCCGACGGACAACACGCGGCTTCGCACGTCGTTCCCCGGGTGAGTACTACCGTTGCTACCGATTCCTATCACGCTGTTAGCTGTTCATTTTGGTTCATTTGACCCGCGTGCAGTCGAGAGGAGCCGTTTATAAACACCCGCGCACATGTCATAGGGGTAGGCAGAGCTCTGAATCAACGATCGCGACGCGAGAGCCGAGTGCACTGTGATTTGGCCGCCCGCGCTCGCTTCGTTGACTCGCACTGTAGCGATGCCTTCAAGTGCCGCTTACTTGACTCAGAGCGCCGCGACGGCAAAAATCGCGCCGCTCTAGGGCCAAAATCGCTGCATGTGAAACCCGCTTAAGATACAGCACGCCGCTTTGCCGTCGCGAATCATTTGTCTGAATGCCTGCGAAACCATAACACCGTTCGGCATATTCAACGCTGCGGCGCCTGACAACTGCACGCGGCGGTGCCAGGAAACATGCTGTGCGCCGGTAGTATTGTTTGCACAGCCTGGCACACAGACAACTGTACCACCAGGCATGTTGCTGCTGAAGGTGACCGAAAGAAATAAAACACCTTGAGCTGACATCTTGACTAGATAAATAAAATTATCGAAGGAACTACGAGTTTCAAGATGACTGCCTGGGTGACAGCGCACCTCTGCACTTGAAAAAGGGCGTCTGCAACTGACAACCGCTTAGCAGATGGATTAAGAAGGCATACCATAAGCGCAGACAAGCCGCGACGTTGGGCCACCGGCGCTTGCGAAGGGCTCGCGCCGCTGCGCGCAGTTTGTCAGGCACCGCAGCGTTGCATATGCCTCAGCTTCGCAAACATTCAGACAAATGGTTCGCGGCGACTAAGCGGCGTGCTGTATCTTGGTCAAGTAAGCGGCACTCGAAAGCATACGCTACAGTACGAGTCAACGGAGCGAGCGCGGGCGGCCAAATCACAGCGCCACGGCCGTGACAGCGCACTCGGCTCTCGCGTCGCGATTGTTGATTCAGAGCTCTGCCTATCCCAATGACATGTGCGCGGGTGTTTATAAACGGCTCCTCTGGACTGCACGTGGGTCAAATGAACCAATATGAATAGCTAACAGCGCGATAGGAATCGGTAGCAACGGTAGTAATCACCGGGGGAACGACGCGCGAAGCGGCGTGTTGTCCGTCGTCACTCCTGTCGAAAAAGGCAAAATAAAGGTACAAATACTATATATATCCAAGAAATATCGCACGCAGAAGAGAATAGAAACACTTAGAAGAAATAAAAAAATACACTGGAATAGATAAAGATAGGTAATGGAATCGAAAAACAAGGGATTAAGAGAAGGCAAGCGACAAGGCAATGCGATCTCAAGGCAGAGCGGCCAGGCGAGGGACAGTCTCTCCCACAATTCTCGCGCGCGGGCCGGGGCGCTTGGGGGATTTCGCAAAAGGTCTATTAAGGCAGCGCCAACCTCATTTCTCTTTTGTTTCGCCTACGGGCGCAAAGCGTGTGGCGTAAGCCCAATAAACACGTTTCTACGATATCCCTGTGTTTGGTGTGGTCTCCCGCCCACCGGAGCCTAACGGCAGTCAACGGACGGACCCCGCCGTAGCCGCCATAGCAGCGGCACTACGGAGTGGGTGTTGCCTCACAGCGATCAGCAAGGTAAGTCGAAACCCACTTTATTGCAACCGACGAGTTACGGAGTGGGTATTTGCCTCACTGAGGACTTTGGGGTAAACTAGAATCCCACAAGGTAGACGCTGCTACTGAGCATGCGCACCAGTAGCTTTGTCCGCACAATTCCAGGGATCATTTCCGCAGGCTATAAGCTAGTAGAATGTGGTTGCAGCTTTGCGTGCCATGACAGCTTACAGGTGAACGGAGTGCAGCCTACACTCTTTCTCTTAAATACAATATTTTATTTTTAAAATCACTACCATATTACAGGCGTATGAGAAATGAAAAGTAGTGTTGCACAACATTTTTAAAAAATATAAAAATTGCTTTCTATTATTTTTGGAATAAGTGTACGGAAAAAGTAACGTGAAAGTAATTTGTAACGTAACGAGTAAAGTAATCTGTTCCTTTTCAGCGAAAGTAATTTATAACGGTAAACCATTACATTTGAGGCTCAGGAATTTGTAATTGTAATCCTCCTGCTTTGGCCCTTAACAAGGCTGGGAGTATTGTGAAAACAAAAATTGCATTTTTCAAGTAACGAGCACAAGTCTGGCGCTAGCCTACTCGGCCATCAATGGAACTCCAACATCTAAGCAGAGTATATTGCTGCACAGGGCTCCAGCGGTACAGAAGTCATGGGGATGGTTAAACGTTTATTGAACGATGAAATGCTGGGTGGCGACTATTTAGTACGGCCCAGTGGGGACAGTGGTAGTGAGATATGATGGATAAAGTGTTATAAAATGTGACTGCGGCCCGTAAGGCTGCTTCACACAGCCCCGATTTTTTACGTTACGTTACGTAAGCTTACGCACAAGTCACCGGGATATCTGTGCTTCGCTTCAAGCGTGGCTACCAATTCAAGGAGGTATACCCATGGCACGCGACATTCGAGACACGAATGTTTCGGTGACTTAGACGTAACGTAAGAAAACGGTGCTGTGTGAAAAGTTGAACCGAGCTCAACTCCTTACGTTACGTTACGACGAGCGTTGTGTTCTCGGTTGCCACGGTAACTTACCGTCCTAGCTCATCGTCACCGAAACGTTCGTGTCTCGAATGTCGCGTACCAGGCCATCTCCTTGAATTGGTAGCCACACTTAATACGAAACACAGATTTCCTGGTGACTTCGACATGAGCTTTCGTAACGTAACGTAAGAAAACGGGTCTGTCTGAACATGCTTCTTTGCATAGAAGACCACGCACGCTTCTCGGTGCCTTAAGACGGACGCTGCAGGTGCTGGCATCGTTTCCTGGCTGGCTGGCACATGGGTGCAAGCTTGGGGACTTTAGAAAAGCTTTCTTTGAGCAAGTGCTCCCGCAAAGAACGCATCGTGCACGGCTGCGCACTCTCACCTGTACTTTCGATAGCACACAACTTGTGAGATGGAGATACGGAACTGTCCATGTTCGGTATCAAAAGTCGTTTGTAGTGATATCCAACGCACGTGCGCAAGCGTTTAATTTTAAGATTACTTTGCTTCGGATTCGTGCAACTTTCAAAAGCACTTCAAAAGTCAGTGTTGAAACCGGATACCTTTCCCGTCTGGGACAGCTGTCTGACAGCTTTCCAAAAGCAACAAGAAAATTACAAACTTGAGAAACGAGATTAATAATCACAGGACATGCCGACAATTTGAGGGGGGAAAAGGGGGCACTGGCAACAAAATGTATCAATGAGTACAGAGCTTTATATATAACACAGTATACGCCACGTTTGACTACTAAAATAAAATTAACGCTACGAACTTCCAGTTCACTTTTTAAAAACAACCACAGAAGTTCATATTTAGAAGAAAAAAAACTATACATACTACGGATAAAACAGTCTCGCTTCAGCGTCTCGGCAGTCCCATCTGCCGAGACGCTGTTTTCACCAGAGCGACGGCCGCAAGGCAGCTGCGGTGTCAGTGGATTCGAACGTCATGTTGTGTGCCTCGCCAGCTTCGAGGAAGCCACTTTCCTCGATCCTGTTTCGATGTTATCTTCGGCGCGATGAGTTAGTTACGTGGCAGTCGATTGAAAAGCACTCTTCTTTCCGCGTAGCTCGCAGTCGCTGCATGGTTCAGCGTGATAGACGACCCCTGGAGCTGCTGAGCAGTCGCGATGCAAGACGCTTTTAGCCCGACGCTTGTAAAAAAATGCGGGCATCGAGTAGGGTTGTTTTCCGCGGGTAAGCCCCCGAGCGCGATGGCGCGCAGATTACGAGGCTTGGAGGTACGCTACACGAAACTATTGGCATCGAATATCGCTGTCAATAGCGTGGTCCCGTAAGCATGTGTAATGGCAGTTTTCTGCGCACCACGTGATGATTTTCTCGTGCTCGCACGACAAACATACTTTGGGAGACTATTTAGTTTTGTGCCCTCGAGGCTAATTCCGTAAGTGCACACTACGAACTGATGGTTGGTTTTGCTTGAAATCAGGCGGTGAGATGCAGTCGTACTTTTATATAACTAAACTAAATTGATTCAATTCAATGAATATATATATATTCATTTTTTTTATAGGATGCAGCACAGATGCCTCTTGATGGGAATCTATCAATATAAATCGATTAAGAAACCGTTTCAAGTAAAGTTTAGTATCAGAACAATCGAATTCATGATTATACTGCTTTCAGAGCATGAGAGATGAAGTGTAAAAAGAAACTTTCTAAACTAATCAGGTTTCATTTTTCGTTGTTCATTTTTACGCTGTTCTCGACATTGTTTTTTATTGCTGTTTTGCGTACATACCATTGATTGTTCTAAAAGCCCCGATTGTATTTCTGAGCTTTTACACAAACTATCAGCAACTTTTAAATGAACTTTTTTAAGTATAGCCGTTTCTGGCACATTTGAGGCACTGCTGAAACCACACAAACTGAAGCAGAGCCGGCGTACTGCGCGATGAAAATATAGGTACATACAGCAGTGTCTTCGTCTCAGACGCACTGCCTCCACGCCAATGAGCAGGAAGTGACGTCAAACAGGGAACGACTAGCACGTCCCCATGTGCCTCAGCCAACGTTACTAGATTACCTCAGTTGTGGAACTCCCGCGGAGGGGGGTACCCCGCCTCACTCACTTCAATCCGCCTGGCGTCGTTCAAAGCGCCATCTATAGCAGGGATCTCAAACACGCGGCCCGCGGGCCGCATGCGGCCCGCGACTCACTGGGACGTGGCCCGCAAGCAACCGGCTAAGGGTCCTGGTTCCCCTGTCTCTATCGCTAGAAATGGCATGTGCCATATTGTTCTCATCTCGCCGATTCATTTCCGCTCGAAAGGGATAGCTCTGCTATTTTACGTATTCACATAGTCTGTACTTATCCATGTTCATTTGTCTTTTGTTCTGCTTTATTTTATGCCCTGCTTTCTTTCATGTTAAACACCTGTACAACAATTCTGCTACTAGGGTGCAAGCGCGAGCTATTCGTTGAAGGATGCATCTCGGCTGCGTGAACTCTCAATAAGCAGGAGCAACTGCCAAAGATAAAGCTACAAGCTCGAGATCCTCGCCTTCAAAAAAATATCATTATTTAAAGACAGTGTTGGAATAAAAATCACCAGGAAAGCAAGAACTGTCAAATTAGCTGATTGTTTTTTTTTTTTTTAGATACATATTTCAGCTGGGTTACTTACCACCTGCTATAGATAACGACTCGGCACTGTAGGCACGCTGTCAAATACAGACCAGCAAAGTATCCTTAAATTAAAACTAAGAATAAATAAATTTAAAAAAAACACGGCGCTGAAGCATGCGTTTTTGTTTCCGTAATGGCAGAACAAATTTTTGCGTCCGTAGAGAGCGCCGTAGAGCCGCCATTTCTCTTTATATGTACGCGAACAAGGATAGACTCACTCTTGCAGATCTACGCTGCAACAAAGACATGCTTACAAAGCGCGAACGCTGCCACGATTCACGTGGACATTAGACGGCGTTTTTACTGACAACGTGGAAGTGTGGGACCTGTAAACGATCAATATATCTTCTAGCTACAATTATTTCTAAAAACTAATTTTCTTTTTTTCATTTTTGCGTGTCGGGAAGGCGGTTAGAAGGGTGGTAGGTACTATATTAGTTGTAGAGGAGTAATGTTCACACACCGTAGCCTAAGAGGTGCATCCGACACTTGGCACTTCAAATTTCGAGACTGCTAGTTTTCGCTCGCGGTGATCAAATTTCACCAAACCAGCTAACCGACCAGCTTGTGTTTCAAAAAGCGCGTCTTTGGCGCACCAGAATGACGGGAAGGGCACGCCAATTGAAGGGCAACATAGAGAAGGCGCAAAGAATGCGCGATGACGAGGCAGGAAAGCGAGCACCTGTCGTTGGCTGAGGTAGGGGGAAAACAAAAGCACGAGGAGGACGCTTCTATAGGGCAAGCGAACGCACGAGGCGCGCAAGCAGCGGACGAGCTTGCATGCCGTACAGCCACTGGGTCGTGGTTGCTCCTGCGTCATTCGTGACGGCTAATGCTGCAACCTCATTGGCTGGGGTACGATAACGAGTAGCTCGATTGGCACACGCCTCGCCCGGCTGTTCTTAGCTCGGCGACTGTACTTCTCTGCTTTAATATGTCAGAAATTAAACGCCATAGGCCAACGAAGCGTGACGTATTGCAGATGCCGCAATCATCGCGGCCTACGTTTCTGATATTCTAGGCTGGAAATATTCGCTCCTCGAGTTTATACTTTGCCTCATCGTATAGACCTTTCCAGCGGCAGTCTCCAACGAAGCGACCGGGCAAAAAATGCTGAGTCACTGAGCTGTGGACGCATGCGCAGCGTTTGATATACCGCACAGCAGAGCAACAGCGCATGCTCAGAAGGCGTTCCACAGCCCAGCAGACAAAGATGGCAGCGCGGAGGAGGCGATTTCTGCAAAGGTCTATACGATGGACTAAAAGCCAAAGCCGCAGGCCTCCAGATAGGTCAAATCACGTTCCACGCTAAACCATGACATGCTTATCATTGACTAGGGGTGGACAAATAATGCTCCGAATCTAAAAGCGCCGCATCATTTCTATAGCCTCGACACTGCAAAAAGACCGTATGTCGTGGCTTTTTTTTTATGTAAAATTGTTGAGTCACTCAGTGCTCTTCATTTCGAACCTATGTCGGCCCATTCCCATCAGTGACCCGCGGGCACCGATACGTGCATCGAAGCGAAATACCACACAATGTCTAAGTGACTCGGGATAGGACTTGTCAGTCCGTAGCTTATGCCTTTAGTCCATCGTAGGGTGAGATGAAGTAGGGTATATGCCACGCACTATTTTATGAATAAATTGCGTCGCATACCACTTCCGAATCTTGAAATAGTTTTAGCATCCGATATGACGAGAAGCTCGGTGAAGCAGCGTACACGACCCTCGAACAAGGAGCGAGCGTCGGGAAAATATGCCGTCGTATAATTAAAAATTAATAGGTATAAAAACTGCGTAACGTTTAATGATCTAAATAGGCACGATGTCGTAATACTGCTCCGAAAATCGCAGTTTTGCTAAAACTGAGATTTTGGCAGGTGCCTTATATGGTTCGTAACGCAGTCTACAAAGGGATTTCACGCAATCTAGGCTGAGGCACGACATGTTTCAAAGGCCAATGAAGTTCAATTTGAGCTTGCAATGGACGACGGCTACTTATCAATGGCATCGTTCTATACTTGATGATATGGTTCTGAGACCGAACTCACTGCATCTGAAACAAATGAAAAGGCTCTGGGAATTAAGTACGGTACCAGTAACGACGCCCCCTTAAGATAAAAATGGCTATAACGAGTGAAAAATTAAACGCTAGACGTTTGAGAAACCCGAGTTCCGCCTTTTACGACGACCGCCTTCGTTGGCGAGGTTTTGCAGCGGTGGTGTAGAAAGCTAGCCCCGACAGAAATGCCATATAGAGACGATAATTGGGAAAAGTAGAGTCATATTTAGTCGCATTATATATATGGTCATATATGGCCTCATTCCTCCAATCCTTAATATGGCCATTAATGGAATTTTTATACGGGATGCATAATTGATCGTTTCCACTTCTTACACAGAAATAAATATTGGCGTGCTGTACACCCTTATGACTATGGTTTCTGCCCATTCGGGAAGCGTATGAAAATGTTAATTTGAAAAAAAAAAAAAAGAATTTGTTCAACTCAGGGTTTTGTGGCAAACGAAAACAGCATTCCAAGAGAAACCGTAGGCACAGTGTCATTTACGATTACCTCCGCTCGTTTAGTGTGGAATTGAATAAATATAAAATATGAATAAAATGGGATGAGATCTTGCTGGGATTATACAAGGAGAATAGCGAGGCAAGTGCTCTGTATATGCCAGATGAGAAATTACTCGAGGCCGATTACCGTGAAATATCACAAAAATAAATATAATCGGTACAAATTCGGGAAGGGGACACGCAGTTCGTAAGGCTTAGTCGAGAAAGATCTGAAACAATGCTTCTCAAAGTTGATGATGGGGACTCATGATACAACCAATTGTTTATACAATGCTGCACACATATTATATTTGTGTGCATGGGGTAGATTATGAAACGAATGGAGGAACACGAGGGACATACGTTTGCTAAGGAAGAAAAATTACGTTACCATGGGATTACAAACTCTATTGAACGAATCGAGATTTCATTATTTGGTGTCATTTTTGTTACCTTTAAATCGCCCGTCTCTAGACTTTACATAGAGGGGAAGGAATAGTAATATGTTGAAAAGAACGCTTACACAAACAAGTTACAATTCGACACCTGTCCTGGTCGGGTTTTTTAAGCGCATCTCTGAAATCAATGGCATTAGGAAGGGCCGTTCCACAGTGCGGTCGACAGCTGCGATGGCGAATGTTTGTAAAGGCTTGTTAATAGAGTACCTAAGGCAATGCATTTCAGTAAGGCGGTCCCGGTCTTGAGGGAGCAACTTAAATCAGTCTTAAAGATCAGTCTTAAAGAACAGTCGAAAGAGCGTAGGCAGGTTGGCATTTAGGGCCGCGTAGAAATATACCAAATCAGGAAGTATAAAAAGATATGGGCTGCAGGTATTTGAATGGTAAGGAGTAAATGAAAAGACGCGAATAGCCATAGGTCCAGGATACGAGATAATTCTGCACTTGCGGTGTAGGAACTTTCTCCGTAAAGGTCTCTTTTTCAAAGTATTTGATCTGTGTCTTATTTTTCTGAAGCTTCGCGTTCGCTTTTACACGATAATCTGCCATCTGTCAACGGTAACATCGTCATCTTTCTGTGGACAGGCAGACTCTACACAATCCGTCGTAAAACAGCTCGAATCTTCGGCGCCACTCTGTCATAGCGCTCACGAGAAATCTTCGAACTGCTGGATCTCCCATCTCACTGAATTATTCAGCAGAGTTCGGGGGACAATGGCTGCGGCGAGCCTCGAGTTTACACATGGTCTCTTCCCTACTGTATAAGAGACAGCTGGGCGCAGTTTAGACTTCGCGAAGCGGAATACTGCAGGCAGCCACGAAATTGCCGAAGCTGTGTGTGAGTGATTCGAACACTGCTTATACTTTTTTTATTTGTCTGTTCGGCGAACGTGGTCAAACAAGCCGTTTCAATGTGTCAACCGCACAGCAAGTCATTGTTTTCTTCTTCCATTCTGAGTCTGCTAAACTGTAACGGTATTAACCGCAAAAGCCAGACGAGAGCAATAACTCATTTGTTTTCTTTATTCTATCACCACCATGCGATTTTTTTTTTCCATTTTCAGGAAATATTTGTATGTTTGAGTGTCTGTCAGAAAACCGGATTAGTGTGCGACTTTTTCTTTTACCTCCCTTCGGTGATATTTTTGTAACCTATTTATGTTTTGTTTATAAGTACTCGTTGTGCGTTTCTCTTGCCACAAACAAGCACAGCGAATGTCACCGTTAACGAGAGCCTGTCTGCCGGAGAGTTCTTATTATCAAAGACCCACCGTACGCGTTTGACAGTGCAGCCTTGGCGTGCCATCCTTTTTTTTATTTTTCACTGAGAAGTTTTGCGGGGTCGGCTTTGGAAGTCTCAAATCCGTGATGCCTTCAAAACTTTGTTAGAGCAAGTGGACATTCTATGCAGTTAAAAGTCCGGATAGTCTTTTGTAGTAGCGATTAGGTTCCTCAGAACACCGAAGTTGCCAGACGTGTTTATATATTGAGAGAATTCAAGTTTGGTTGAAATGATTACTCCGCGTGACATTTTAAATGTAACTTTTTCCCAACAATAGCAGTTCCATGTACTTTAATAAGGCGCCATGTAACCGAGTTTTCGGTTGTACGAAGAAAGATTCCGAGGTGGTCCAAAATAATCTTTAGTCCTTTGCTGGGGCGTGCCTGATTCCCGCCATTTGTAGGTTTGGCACGTGAAACGCCCAAATCTGATTTTAAATTTTGACTTCCATAATCTTCAAGGTAAGGAAGCAAAAATCAAGTACAGTCAGGTATGGCTACATACCTATATAATCCTGCATTTCCACTAACGTTCAAATCGCAACCGCGAAGCTGATCCGCTCGTTTTCATCATCAAATGCACGTGAAACTGGACTGAATATTTAAGCAACCGCGTTCGCAACTGCTTCGCGAATGCGGTTGAACCGCCAGTGTAACTGAGGCATTATACCTTGTCTCGGTTACAAAAGAGAAACGGGGTACACAAACCTTGAACCATTCTATTACCAGGCCGATCTTAGAGAAAGTGTTGACCTGGTACTTGCCCACAATAAATCCTGCAGGCTTCTTCCGGTCACTCTAATTAATGCCAACGTTAACTTCCAAGTTCCTAATCTAAAACACAAGGACGTAGATCTGATCGCCTTCTCACAACCAATAGAGTAAACGCGCCGTTATCACGTGCAAAAAGAAAAGCGTTCTCGTACATCGCTCCAGGTCGTTTTATGTATAACTGATGTCATTACTAATGGAAAAGAAAAAAGTCTCAGAAGACCTGCTGGGACACCAGCAAGGCTTTTTAATGTAAATATGTGCTGGTATTGTTCCATGCTCTAAAAACGTAACGTTTTTATTTTGACACTCTCCCTTTAAACATGTGTTTCGAAAACAAAAAAAAAAAAACATATGAGGAGCCAACATATCGAATAAGAGTGTCTTGCTTTTATTGTTTCAAGCAGTGGTTTTGTATCTTCATACACTTATTGGCGTTGCTATAGCTTTCAAAGACGTATGAAGACAACACTGAGGTTTTAAAATTATGCGTAATCTTACAGGACCTGGGTAGCTAAACTCGTGGAGCAAAACATTCTTCGCTTTTTGACGTAGCGGGGGGAGTGACCAAAAGAACGCCGCAAAGTTTCCTCCTCCCTGCGCGCGCTCAACTTCGCAACTTTTGACGAAAAATCCCCCGCGATCCCTAGGCGGTGCACGAGAGCACGAGACAGCGCGGGGAGGCGAGCGTTCACGCCGCTCGCTGTACGTTGTCTTTGAGCTCTCTAGCGCCGACAATCCCGTCATGCCTCGCCCAGGCGAGGAGCGAGAGCAGACGACGGGAGTTCGTCTGCTACGAGGCGGCATTCGCACAGCGGAGCTGGAAGAAAAAGTTGGTATTCTGCTCGAAATCGCGTCCCGCGGGCCACAAACTCAAACGCGAACTTGAATTGTAAGTGTCTGATATTCCACGAAGGGAGGAATCGACGTCCCGTGTTTTATTTGCAAAATTTGGGTCGCTTTGTTGCCGTACAGACGCTGAAACCTACCAGTGTGTAATGAAAGGCCCAGGACAAACACAGAGGCCGCGAGATCTCGCATCATCGGTGTGCAGGTGAAAAGTGGAACATTTTTCGACAAAGCTCCCACAGCAGAAACCTGTGACGCATTCACTCAGCGTCCGGGAAGGCTAAACATGGAGACGTTGCCCGAGGCTCAAGCACAGTCATATTTGAACGGCAGCTATCTTGCCCCGTCGTATTTTGTTTGAGAAAGCTCTCGTTCTCAATGCCCTCACCAGGAAAATAGAAGAAGTCTTACGAAGCGTATTGCTAAATGTTCCAAAGAACTAGATTTAAGCAGTATCCTTTCAGTGGTTCACTCATAATACTATGCTTAAAACGAAGCAAGCTTTTGCGCGTACAGTGCCATAACTTTTCTCAAGTGTATGCTGTTTTGTAGTCAGCTGGCTTCGGAAACTTACGCCGTGTGTAGATATCTCTGACAGCCGAGTTCCTTAATTGGAAATCATCGCAAATATAAGTGACACGTTGCAGCAACCAACGTTTATAGATAAACGATGGCAGCGACTGCGCTCCCGCATTCCCACCCATCACGTCGAACAAAAAGGCGCTAGTTTCGGTTTGAGGTCGGTACTTTTCTTCAACATCTATGGCGACGGCATCAGTCTGCACTAGGTGCATTCGGCAAGTTCGTCCGGGGCCTGTTCGCCGTGCAGCACTCCGCGGGTGCAATGCATTAGAACTCTCACAGTGCAAGTCTGGATCGCGGATCGGGAGCCCGTCACTGGCCTCACCAGCGGCCATTGCTTGACAACAGACAATACGCCGCGTCCTGTCTAGTTCTCCCTTCGTCTTCGTCCTTGTTGTTTTGGCGTATTACACTATGAGGCAATACACGAAAGTCTAAGGGAGAAACACGCAAAAATAGGAAGCTTGTACGCGGTGCTCGAGTGCGAGTATTTTATGACGTGCTGCGATGATTATATCGGGTGCTTGGAGATCAAATAAACATTCGTCAAACGTTCGAACATTGATTTAAAAAAAAAATATAAATGGGCCGGAGCACCACCGACTTTACTGACGTCGCTTGCTTCGGTTGCTAAATAAACGGCACGTTCAGCGACTGAACGGCACGCTCCGAGTTTCAGTTTGTCACGGAAGCCCTCGGAGCAGTTCAAAAAAAAAAGCTTTCACCATGAAGTACTATGTACAAGCGGTTAAAACGATGCGAATGTCCCCAGTAAAGGCCTTCCAACTTATCATTTGCTGAGCTCTGATGACTCCGAGATCACGGATGACACCACAATAACTCTCGGTAGCCCTTGTCTCATTAAACACATCACAGTTAACGCCCAACAAAGTCGCCCTCGGCCCTCAACCACACAACGTTTATTTAAACAAGATTGGTATACTAACGCGTTTAATATTCTTGCCCACAATATTAACTGTTATTTGCGGAAACACGATAGAAGTTTCATGATCGAGAACAACCTACTAACGTAATAAAATTGAGTTTTCCCGTTTCTCCTATAGCATGCATTAGATCGTGTCAAGCGATGGCTGCCGGTGGTGCTGCTCGACCCCAGCAATACAGGCCTCTATCCGTGACATAAATCGTGTATTTGCATCGGTACACCCATACCTGCCGGATGCCGGGAAGAGGCGCAAAACAGTACATCCGGCCAATATTGAAGCCGGTTTTCGGCCGAAGGTGCCTCGACACTCGCCAAGACGCAACGTCTTGTTAAGGCGACTCGTTTGTGTAATTTAATTTTTCAGTCATTTTATTGGGTCGCGGGCCACTGTGTACACCCCAAAAAAGGAATGTACTGCGGTAATTACACCTTCACGAGAAGGAGGCACGTAGCCAGGATTTTGTTTTAGGGGGGGGGGGGGGGGCCTTGGAGAGGAGGCCCCAGGCCCCCAGCAAATTGGAAGATTTCGGGGGGGGGGGGGCGGGCCTTTTGCCCCCCCCCCCCCTTCCCTGGCTACGTGTCTGACGAGAGGGGGTATTGTAGTTTTACATCTTTATAAAAAGGTGTAGTGAATTATCACACGTTTTAAGAAACGGGTTTAAAATATATTGCTACACTTATTAGAGGGTTAGTTATTGGACACCCCACTTACATGTATAAAGGTGTGAAAATGTTTAATTTGTATATACCTCTAACGGAAGAAAATCTCTTTCATGTGATTACATCGCGTGCCGATGAAACAATCTGTCAATGACACGTCGTTCGATGAACTGATTTGACCGCCAATGAGTGACGACTGCCAGTAAAATTTCGGGGAAATAATTCTGCCGGCTGCCGGGAGACTCGAACCTACCCAAGAATTATCCCGGTTCTTGTTTGTTTTCCAACATTCTGAATTGTATACCAGCTTATTAGTACCTCTTCGGATATTGCAGAAAAACAAAAAAAAAAACGATGGCAGCCGCAAAAACTCTGACAGCCCGGCTCACAGTCATGTGGGAGACTGACAGGTGCTCGTCAGTCGCCACCACGCCTTGAAAGCTACCGGTTTCGAAGAACCGGAGCGTGCAAAGAACTTGTGGTTCCACGGTCATGGTAGACGCGATTGTCCGCCGCCTCGAAGTCCGGGCGCCGAACGAAGCTCGTCGCAGAGTCAACGCACAACGGCTTTCGATAGCCGGTACTGTCGCCGAAAGTCGTCGTCGGGGAGTTGAAAGGCGTCCCCGGTGGTCTCAGTAGCGACGCCGACGGTGGCGGAAGATAAGCTCGGCTGCAGCGTACGGCACCGCCATCTTGACAAAGTTTAACTTCGCCTCGATCCGAAGCGAAGATCTCGAGCTCAAACCACGGCTCTCGCAATGTTCGGAAACGTCACTTTGACGTCAGCGACAACTTCGACAAACGAGGTTTCTTTTTTACACAAACTTCGGAGGGATTTTGAGCGTCAGCAGGTCGCCTAGGGACAATCTGTAAAGCATTCATTTTAGCTTGGCGTAGGGATGTAGGGACAAATGGGCGCTACGTCATCGGCGAAGCCGTTCAATCAGCGGGCTCCTCGCGCCCCTCACGCGCCGCACGCGCGCCTCGATGAACTTTGCTACATTCAGCGTTCGAATGATTGACACCTCGCTCGGCGCGACGTCAGCGTCGCGAGAGTCCAATTAGCGCGTTCCGCAAACTTCGGGCACAAAGTTGTGCTTGACGAGTTTAGCGACCCTGGTAGACTTGATGATGTTTTAATGATGGCGGTTAAGGGGTTAAGGACGTCAAGTATTTACGGCCGGAAAACCGCAAGATTAAAATTTGTCAACGGCCTGACTAAAGTGGTCCCCACTTATATCAGTAGAGATCGCCACTTGAACGAGAGTAACGCTGCAAGAGAACCGGAATGTGTCCTAGAACACCACCTAAAGATATTATTTGGACACTTAGGCTACAATACTGCCGATTAAATGCCGAAATGCCTAACGGGTAAACTACAAAGGCCGTTTTTTTTTTGTTTTTTATAGAGTGCAACGTTTGAGGGTTTACTAAACTCCAACATCATTGATAAGAACCTCTCAAGCCCGTTGCTAAGATTGCTCCCTTCGAGTCGACAAATCCAATTAGCTTATCTCTCTCAAGAAGGCCTGAGGTCCCAGGGTTGTTGACGACTAGAAGATTGCTTCCACCAGGTCTGCATGGGGACTCGTCGGTTACAAAGTACAATTGGTAAATGCCGAGTGACAACTCCTAAACCCCGTCTCTCAATGTCTGCGAGCGGTAATGGTCGTCGTGCCACAGTTTCTAGCGAATCTTAACCGGCATTTTTTTTTTTTTTAATGAATGGCATGATCCGCTTTTAAAGTACTGAAGATTTTGTTCCGGTAGAAGGTTTTAAGAATATAATCTTTGTTAGGCTTGTTTCTAATGAATGGCATGATCCGCTTTTAAAGTACTGAAGATCTTGTTCCGGTAGAAGGTTTTGAGAATATAATCTTTGTTAGGCTTGTTTCATGCTGTTCAGGGTACGCAAGCGCTTCAACAATGCGAGGCCAGATAACTCCAAAGTCTATGGTTGCCCTGTTTTGTCTTATCATGCACCAGTCAGTACGGAGGCTAAAATTCTAACCTCTCTAAATTCATGGTCAAGCAAGCGCACCCGCCGGTTCATCTACGCCAGTGGTCTCAAACTCATTTGAGCGTGGAGGCCAGATATCCCCCTCTGAGAAGGCCGAGGGCCAACGTTTGGCAAGGGGGGGGGGGGGGGGGACGTTTTAAAGACAAGAGACCTCGTGCTCTATGCTTTTTGTAAACCCAGTTCCGCCAGTGTCATTTTTAAATATGATTTGTTTATTTGGATACTTTCGGCCTTGACCTAATATGATAATATTAACTAAAATGACGTCGCCCCGCCAATGTGCTCGTATTTTAATAGAACAAGAGAGCAAGTACATTGCCGTTCCTGTTGCGCAATTCACTCAGGTATTAACCAAGCTCAACATGTCTCTAAAAAACAATGAGTTAATTTAGCAGTTCTTGCTTTCCTGACAATTTTTATTAAAATACCCATACTTGTCTTTTGATGGTGATTTTTTTTTTTTTTTATGGCGAGAATTCCGAGTGTGTAGCTTTATCTTCGGCAGTTGCTCCTACTAATCGAGAGTTCGCGCAGCCTAGATGGATCCTTCAACAAAGAGCTCGCGCTTGCAGCCTAGTAGCGAAATTGTTTTATATTAAGAAAAACTGGGAAGCTAAACATAAAGCGAAACAAAGGGCAATTTAGCACATATATTAAAAACTACGTGAATACGTTAAGAGAGCAGAGCTCGAGAGAAAATGAATCGGCGAGATGAGATTACTATGGCATATAACATTTCTAGCGCTCGAGACATGGAAACCGGGACTCATGACCGGTTGCCTGCAGGCCGCGTTCCAGCCTAGTCGCGGTCCGCATGCGGCCCGCAGGCCGCGTGTTTGAAACCCATGATTTTCTACGCTGACGAGACATTTAAAAAATTAAATAGAAGAAATAGCTTTTGCATTTAATTTAGTGTCTTACTTAAGTTCTAAGATAAATGTTTGCATGTTTATTACCAGAGTATGCTTACTGTCATTCATTTGTACCAGCTCAAACTCTACGCTCAATGCTAGCGTAATGGCTCAGCTAACCAGGAGTTAGACGTCAGTAAAATAAACGGTAGCTGTTAAAACCCGTTTGTTCTACCGACGTCAAACTCCTGGTTTCCTGAGTTGGTAGAGCGCTCCACTGGAAAGGGAGAGGTCCCTGGTTTGATACCAGGACCAGGCGGATTTTTTTTTTTTTTTTCAGTCCCGCACCGGTCACCTAGCTGTGTTTGGCGATTTGTGTTTGTCCATTCTCTCCCTTGTTGCCCCTCTTCAGGGGTTATTATCTTTAAACGAATCTTGTTTTTTCCTCTATTTAATTCCTTAATAAGCCAAAATGCAGGCTAGCAGCCGTGCTACTCCGGCTAAAGTTATCTTTTACTGCAGAGGCTTCAGATTCTCTTTACCTCTCCTCCGCGTGGCGAATTCACGCGCTAGAGAGAAAGTGGAAAGGAGGATCGCTGAGGCGCGCTGAGGCGCGCTGAAGAGAGGTGAGGAAAGGAGAGATAGCCAATGAGGATGCTACCCTTGGTGTTTACTGTGCACGTGGTGACGCGGTGGCGACGCTATGTACCGGTTTTGGGCGAGCGCACTTGAAAGTTGTAAACTAAAAGACAAGTATAGCGCTGTATATTTTTTTCTTTCAATTTTTGTGAAGAATGTATTTAGTTTTATTCGTATTTTTTAGGCTGTTTAAAAAAAAAACAATTTCTTTGCAGTGTTTTCTTCTTGTTTTTTTAGTTAGATTGCTTTTGCGAAACTAATTGTTTTCGGGACTTTGTGACGTCCGCAAACCTTTTACTCGGTAATCGGTTCATGATCTCGCGACCGAATCGGAACCAAGGTGACAACACCTACACACGATTGAGACGCTATACTTCAAAAACACAAAGTAAAAAGAAAAAGGTGACACATCATAAACAACTTCATCCTGTATCTTCTGATATTCTTTTCTCTTTCTTGTATGTCTTCCTGCACTAGCATCCCAACTGGCCCGACCAATCTCCAACGTGAATCTCCAATAAACACATCACCATCCTACCATACTCAATGTCACACACACACAAAAAAAAAAAAAGGTTTTGCGCGTTCATTGTACGCCGTGCGAGGCAGTGTTTACAAGATTTGGTTGTCGGCGCTAGAAAGGATGCCTTTGGCGTTTGAAGCGCGCACGTCTTGGTACAATAGCGAATAGCGCATCTAAAATGCACCTACATCTCTTCATTTACCACAGATAAAGGGGATAATTAGCGATGCTCTGCGAGAAGCTGGGAATTTTAATTACAGTTAGTGAGGTGAATACTACTCTAGTGTCCCGAGATATCTCTGCTGTCTACAACAGGACATTGCGGGAGTGCGCAACTCCGGCTCTTTCTATGGAGACTTAGTTCGGTATCATTTTTTTTTTAAGGGGGCTGCGATGTCCATGACTTCGGGTGCGAAGGGGGGGAGGGGGGGGGGGGTCAAAATGCATCTGTATATCATAGGGTTGACTAAGTTTCGGCCCCTGGCTACGCTGCTGGTACGGGCACGCGTGCGCTCTCCCATTTTGGGCGCTGATTAAAGTTGAGCGACCGCTCTGCTCCTCTCCTCGGAAACGAAAGGTTGTCCCCGAGTAAACCTTGGTCTCGCTCGGCCTTGTTCCATGACCTCCCCCGACCTCTATCTTCTCGACATATGCGTCCTGAAACGGCGATCAAAGGAGCGCACCGTCAATGGCCACCTTCTTTTGTCGCCCGCAGGCTCAGAGAACACGGGCGATTAAATCCCGGGCCTCGTCGATTCTACAGTGAACGCCTCATTTGACACGGCGGATTTGAACCCGTTGCCCGCGTGGCAGTCAGTCACCTTTCGCATATCTTCATTACTGCTTTCGTTGATTTTTTTTTTCTTCTTTAATCTTTGCGTTGGAAAGTACGTCAGAGTGAGTGCTCAGACGGCCGAGACAGCGCACTCTAAGTGCTCTTCAATCCGTAGAGCTTGTCCGCTGCGCTTGTCAGCTTCGTTCGATTCTCACTACATTGCGTTTGCTTTACTTTGCGGGGCAGGGGAGTAGACGGCGGGAGGATGAATTCGGAGGACTTAGAATTCGTCGAGTCTGTTTGATCCTCTCCTAGAAAAGAAAAGGGGAAAAAAAAAGAAGTATGGCTTGTAAGTTTTTTATTATTTTTTTTTTATTTTACAGCCGGTTTAAAAAGATTCCCTTTGCCTTCGGGAAAAGAAGAAGGAAAAGTAATTAAAACCTCGAGAAGTTTGGGTGGCGCCGTGTTACGGCGAGCCGGTGTGACGTCACGCCGGGGACAATTTTGCCCTCGCTGCCCTGCTCGCATTACATTAGTGGTCGACACGATTGTTTCTGTTTCCTTCTTTTTTTTTTTTTGTGCGCGTTTTTCGTAGGAAGTGGGAATTTTTATATTTGGTTATATTGAGGTATGGCCTGTAGCTGCAGGCGAAACTTCAACCAACATTCCAGGCATGGTTGACAGTGTAGGCAGCGCATGGACCACAGCTGGAATAAGGAAAGGAAGAAATGTCGCCACATTTGCAGGAGCATCACCGATAGATTTACATCTCACACAATCAATGCTGCTGATGGTCTGAATGAAGTAACAAGTTGTGTATACTATTTCGTTTTTTTTTTTTCTTCTTTGTATCTCTACATTTCAACAAAGACGCTTCAACAGAAAAACTACATGCTGCTCGAGCAATATGTTAAACATATTCTGGGCCATGGAGCGAGAATCGCAAGTGAGACCGCCCTAAGGCCTTCGATATAAATTCGATTTGACCGCCCGCAAAGCGGGGTGTAATGTTCTCCTAACTTACGAACATGCAAGGAACAGAATTAGAATTTCAGCGTCGTAAACACTTACGCCGCCACTTCGACCACCCCTCGCACGATCGCCTCCCAGGGAGCACACAGTATTGCGCCAATATTGCCGCCGGATCAGAGAAATCGGGCCAATATCATCCTGATCCTGCCGATATTGGCGCTGGATCGTGAAGATTGGGCCAGTATTACTGTGATGTGGCCGATGTCGGCGGAACATCACTTGGGTCGGCCAACGCCACGCTGATATACAGTATCCAGCGCCATTTTCCGGTAATTTGTCGGGTCTGAACCGGCTATATCGGTCGGTATTAGGAATTCTTGACCGTTTCTAAAACGATACCAATAATTTGTCGGGTCTGAACCGGCTATATCGGCCGGTATTAGGAATTCTTGACCGTTTCTAAAACGATACTGAATCGGTCAATCGCGCCGGCCGATCGCGGCGGCCGCCGCTGTTGCCGCGCCGGCAATCAGCGGCTGGAACTGGGTTTTTCCGTACAAACGAATGGAAAATACTCTTTTTGTAGTAACTTTTATTGGAGATTAGTACGAAACGGGGGGCGCTTGATGTTTTCTAAAGCGCGAGACACATGGACGGCAGAATCGTCCGATCCGACAGTCCGAACGCCGCTCCGAATTGCCGCACGCGGACACACGCTTCCGACCTTGCATGCGACAAGACGATTCGTTCGGCTCCACCCAGGAGATCCAAGCACTCCAGCGGAGGTCCGCGTTCATAGATCTCTGTTCCCAGATTGACGGCTTAGCTCGCACGAGCAAAGTTAGGAGCTCGTTCTCGCTAGCGCGTGCATTCTTTGCCGGGGCCATCTTTTTTGAATGGGTCAGCGGGATCCACACGTCCGGCTTCCCGTCACCCGTCCCGTTTTTTTATTCGTCCCGCCAGACCCAGTACGTCATCATGACGTTCGCGCTAGCTGTGCTGTCATTGGCTGGACGCTTCTGACAGTCCGTCCGCCGTGCGAAACTATCTGGCACGTTGGACGCACGCCGGATCGCCGATCCGACGTCTGAAGCGACCAAGGTTTTCGGACCAGGAAGTCGTACGACGAAAATAATCCCTGGAGAAGTGGAACAAGAGGGACAAAGGACAAACACAAATCTCCAAACACAGCTAGGTGACTGGTGAGCACCAAAAACATCCGCCTGGTCCGGGTGTCGAACCCGGGACCTCTCCATTACAGGTGGAGCGCTCTACCAACTGAGCTAACCAGAGGTTAGACGGCAGTAGAGCAAACGGGTTTTATCAGCTGCCACCAGTCTAACACCAACAAGTGTGAAACTTGCAATTTTAACCCAGGACCTCTCCACCTGTAATGGAGAGGTCCCGGGTTCGAAACTCGGACCAGGCGGATTTTTTCGGTCGCTCACCAGTCACCTAGCTGTGTTTGGAGATTTGTGTTTGTCCTTTGTCCCTCTTGTTCCCCTTCTCCAGGGATTATTTTCGTCAATCGTGTCCAGCTCGCTTGCACCTTTGCATTTAATTGCATTATAATTATAACCCTAAAATTCCAAGTTTCACCCTTGTTGGTGTTAAACTGGTGGCAGCTGATAAAACCCGTTTGCTCTACTGACGTCTAACCCCTGGTTAGCTCAGTTGGTAGAGCGCTCCACCTGTAATGGAGAGGTCCCGGGTTCGATAACAGGACCAGACGGATTTTTTCGGTCGCTCACCAGTCACCTAGCTGTGTTTGGAGATTTGTGTTTGTCCTTTGTCCCTTTTGTTCCCCTTCTCCAGGGATTATTTTTGTCAATCTTGTCCAGCTCGCTTGCACCTTTGCATTTAATTGCATTATAATTATAAGTCGTACTGCCGGATCGGACGTCGGATCGGATGGATTTTTCGCGCATGTGTCTCGCGCTTTAAATCTTTAGTTTGCAAGGTGTGCGGCACAATTAATATTGTTTTTATACAACCATGTCTCAGCGGTGATTTCAGGTAGCGCGTCCCGACCTAGGCGCATCCTAACTTCGGCAGTAACTCGCGGCGCGTCCGCTTGGGAGTCGGGGATTGCACCCTTGAAGCCCCTTCCACCGTATCTGTTTCGGAGCCTAAATGGCCGATTAAAGCCAAAATAGAAGTCACGTGCAGTTCCTCGAGTGGCCGGTGCGGGAGAAATGGCGGCGTTGCGATCGCTATTAGCTCGGTTCTCGAGTACGGATCGGTGCCACTTTTTCAGAGCAGGCTCTATGGCAGTCACCCAACTGATCGGTTCTAGTACCGTTGGCTTGGCCCAAGTCCGCTGAACCGCAGCGGCCGCGGCCATGTTAACCGATATTCGCCCATCTCTGCCAAGAACTCGAATGATATCGCCGATTCTGGCCCATTTTTAGAACGATTGTTAACCGATACGGGCCCAATCCTGGGCCGTGGTGTAAAACATGAAACTGGGCCAATATTGTGAGCAACATTCCCCCGACGCTGGCCCAGTGTCGGCATGCTGCCTGGGCTTGTGTCGTGTGAGAGGGCAGGGAGAGATTCATCGACGGAATTTCCTTCGGGGATAGCTTTCGGTACTTTTTTATAACCTAATTATAAAGGTAAACGTGACAAACACGTATAGAAAATGTACGGAAAGCCCGTCGGAATCGGTCTCACCCAGCATCTTGTACACCTGGTAAACGAAGTCCCGCTCCTCGAAGTGCTTACGGCACACAACGGCCGACGTTGACGGTGCCTTTCCCACCCTTTATGGCGCATTCACACTGGAAGCGGATCCGCGTTCGCGAAGCGATTGCGGATGCGGTTCGCGAGCGACCCCGTTCAGACACACCGAGAGGCGGTTGGCGGTTTCTCGGCGATCACGCGTGATCTTTTGAGACTTGCGTTTGGCAACCCTGTTTTACAATCCAAAATCCACTTTAATCGACGATCCAAAGCCAAAATTTTGCAATTTTGGCACTGAAGATTTTTCTCGGGGATGTTCGCACGCATCACAAGTTCAGGCAGCGAAAAAAGAAGCATGAACCCGCCAAACTCGCCTATGATTCCCTTGGCTTCGCCCACAAGCAAAGCCCAGCTATACTCTGTTTCATACTTAGCGTGCAACGCTGTCAAAGCTACTGGCGCGAGCGCGTGGCTTCATCTATGGTTTTGTTTGCGCGAGAACGCGTGCAAATGATCAACGAGATCAAGGCCCGCGCTCGCGCCAGTAGCTTTGACAGCGTTGCACGCTAAGTATGAAACAGAGTATAGGTGCGCCTTGCTGACTCAGAACAGGATGCCCCCGACCTTTTCTTCGAAGTGGACCCTTCCCGCATGAATAGCTGATTTTGTTTTCGGGATAGAGGGCCACTTTTCCCCCTTCGTTCGCTCTTATTATTTTCGAAGTTGTGAGCCGTGGGGTGGACCGTGGTGCGGGGGAATGTGTTCGGTGCTAGCCGGTCGTGGCTTCGTTGGTGGCGGACTCTCCTTTCGTCACTCGCACGTCGATCGAGTCTACTGTTTGTTTGACATTAAGCTCAAATAAACGCCGTATGGATTACCTCTGCAACGTCTGGTACGTACACTTTATTCCTTGAGTAGGTTCCCTTTATTTGTTTTGTTAGTAGTAAACTTTACAGGTCGAGCTAGCGCAGGTACCCTGCCCGCAACGCGGCAGTGCGTTGGCTACGCAATCTGGCTCACGACGTCTTTATCGGCCTTCGTGGTGGTCATGCACGGTGTCGAAAGCTTTCAAATAGTTCACGCGACTGCGTTAGTCGGTACAAAAGCTGACATTTCGGTCGATCAGGGGCGGGTTCCGACGTTCTACGGGCAGAGACTGACAAGGCAGCAAGCTTCGGGCTGTGGCGCCCGGAATAATAAACAAACGCTTACCCGAACCAAATCACCGGTGCGAAGCCCGTTAAAATTACGAGTGAATTCTTTTCGCGGTGGATTCAAGTGACGGGCGTGAACATCGCGTTTCTCCGTTGATTTGTATGCTGCAACGCTAGGACTACAGCGCCTTGGACGCCTCACCAGCGACAGGTGCCATCTTGTTTTGAAAGTCACTGACGTCACGTCAGCGTCGCGTTGTGACTGGTTGCCGCTTTGCGGTTCGTGAAAGCGGTTGGGAGAAATCGGTCCCGAAGCGGTTGGCAAAAACGCGCTCAAACCGCTCGATCCTAGCCGCTTTGCGGTTGAGAACGCGCGGATCCGCTTCGCGTTTGCGGATCCGCTCCCAGTGTGAACGCGCCATTAGTCTGATTGTTCATGCTTTCTTTAACCTCGACGTCTTCAGGTGGGGAAAGATGATACCGGCTTCTTTTGGGGATTTGCATTGCGGCATTCAACAATAGGTCGGCATGATCAGAAACCCTACGGTCGTGAGGAAACGGGCGCAGGGAAGGGAACCGGAAGCCAGAATGCGAAGCCGAGTCCTTCGCCTGACGTCACGGTACACCTCACCCAATCAAGACGCGGCGACCGCAGCGATTCTTGTGTTCGCTCTCGGTGCTATACAAAACGTAGAGCAAGACGTGGTTCCGCTCTTCACCGCAGCGTGCGTATACACGTTCGAATCTCGTGGCTTCGTACAGCTGGAAACAAGTGGACCTCGAGGAAAACTCAGACTAGCCAGAACCGAAGTCATAAAAAAATGTATTCCTGTTAACTTTGTATATGCATGTATCAAAAAATTTATTATGCCTCGCGCGCTGCTCGCATCTCTATAAATTGCAATTTTTATCGTCCGGCGGACTTGATTATTTTGGTCCGTTTGTAGAGCGAGGCATGTGGGCGCCACCTGGGGGGACCCCAAACACGTTTGTGCACCAATGTTTTTTTTTTTTTTTTTTTCTTTCCTTTTTTCGGGAGGCGGGGAGATTTGATGGTTTTACGGTTTATCGCCTCTTCAACGTGTGAGGTCCAGATTCGCTCCTCGTCTTCTTAAGGGCTGTTTATACTCCAACGTCGACGAACGCAACGCGTGCCGGCGCAGACCGACGTTCGTCGGCTACTACGCCGTGCCGAGAATCGCCCGAACGATGATGTTTACAGTCCAGCGTAGACCAAGGCTGGTCCAGCGCGCCCCGACGAACCGCCCCACTTTGCGCATAAGCGTCTCCGTGGCAACCGCATCGTCTCTACGGGTCATCTATGGGCGGTAGCTTGCGCCACCTATCCTAGATGCAATCGGTCAGTGCATGGGCGTACCAACCGGGGGGCGCTTACCCACCCCCCCCCCCCCCCGGTTCTCAGAGTTGGGGGGGGGGGGCAAGGCATGTATTACCCCCCCCCCCCTGAAACAGCCGCCACTGGGCAGGGAAAACACCGGCCGGCGGCGCCCAAGGGATACCAGGGGCACCGCCCCCCGGCCCTGGGGGGGGGGGGGGGGGGCGGGGTCTGGTTTGCAACCCCCCCTCAAAAGCAAGCTGGTACGCCACTGGGTCAGTGCGGTCCGTCCTCGTGTTGTCATGGCTTCAAAACAACCTTTCAGGGTAGCGGTTAGCAGTTCAAAAACAAGCAAATGATGGTGATAACGAGTGCAAACCAGCATTTATTTTCTCCTAAATGTCATACAAATGTAAAAAAAAAAAGCCCGATATCGCGTATGTCGAACCTACCTGCTTCGCAGGATCACCGGAATCGTGCAATTGAAGCATTTCGACGGAATGCTTCAATGACATCGATGCATTCGATATTCCACAGAGACCTCTTTCTCACAGATAGCCGGTGTGTTCTCATCATAGTTGGCTTTCCCGCTGGACACCGAAGAGAGCGGACGATGCCTAAATTACGCAATGTACACGTTCGAAATTGTAACGCCCTTTACAAAGCCTATACAAACAATACAGGATTCAGTCCAATTGTCATCGCGTACCACTACTATCGTTTACAAGCCGAGAGAGCCCAATCCACCTCTTTCGAAATCATGGTTCCAGAGTTTCTGGTATGAAAACACATGTTCGCGTTCCATGGATTCACGAGCGGCCATGGCATGCTTTCAAGCGAGATCTCGTGAAAGCGCTCGTGGTGTGCACGCGCGTTCTCTACCCAAAAATCTCGAACCGGTGACTTCGTAAAAAGGTGGATTGAAAATTTCGGGCCGGCTAAATAGTTCAGAGGTTTCACTGTGTCCGCCATTCCCGTATATTCGACGACGCATTTTCGATCGGGAACGACTGCCGGTGAGTGCGACTAGCACATGATTATAAATAGCACACAGATTAGGTCATCCTTAATTCTAATTAACCTTACCTTTGGCGCGTCATCGAGCTTCCAGCTTCTGCCGGCACCTCAACACCACGGCCCACCACCACCAGCTCGTTAGGTTGATAGGCATATTGAGAACGAAGGTAGCGCATCCTCGGAGCGGTCCACGTCCACGCACACACTCGCCCAGTCAAGCGCACGAACGTTAAATACGCACACCAACACAGTAATGCCCGTGTCCCACTAGAACGACAGACAGAGACAAAAGACAGCGACAAGCCTCAAACCGATGAAGCATGCTCGCGATGGTACCTTTGGCAGGCGTTAGTCGTTTCGGTGCTCGTGAAGTATGCACGAGGCGATTGCAAGCCTGCCAAAGATACCCTCGAGTTCATGGATGCTCGTGATTTGCGAGATAGCCTCCTTTATTCTACAAAGCCTCTCAAATCGCAGAAGAACTCTGGTTTGAGGCCGTGTCGTTTGTTCTTTGTTTCTGTATGTCCGCTCTAGTGGGACACGGGCATAACACGACAACAGCACCGGACACACGGCAAGAACGACAGGTTCAGATCCCAGAAATGCAGCATCCTCGCACACTCCGACTCTCCCCGACGGACCCCGCAACCAGATTCCCGAATGAGGCATTCCGCGCGATGGCTTCTGGGATAGCCTCCGTCGGCGCCGTCCGTCCGTCCCAACGTTTGAACGTAGATGGCATGTTCAAGTATGTTCGTAAGCTACGCTGTCACGCGTCGAGCTGCTTGCGCTGCGCACGTTTCAACTTGACGTTTAATTATAGTCCTTTCTTAACCCCATCTTGAGAGTGCCCGACGCCGTCCTAGCCTTATAATACCGGCTAGTTATCTTCGTGCTTCAAATGATTGTGGACGCTCGCACTCAAATCTCATGAAAATGCTTTTCGTCCTCCAAGATAAAAAAAAAAAAAAATGATCCGCGACAGAGCAAAAGAGTATTGACCGGGCTTCCTGTGCCTCGTGGGCACGAACTCGGCTCTCTGTCGTCACGCCATTGCGGTGGCGCTGTTGTCGGTAGTGCGCATGCGCGGACGCTTCCTGTCACGCGAATCTTCTAGTTTCTGCGCACGCGCAGTGCACACACCTGGTACGGGCAAACGCGGGCTTCTTTGCAAACAGAGTGTTGGTGCATACAAAGCTAGGGAAGTCGCATTTTCGAATCGTATGGGCCTCCTGCGTTCCCCAGGGGGTGCTGCAAAAAGGGACTCTTTAGGCCTTGTTTTGGGTAGTACAAACTTTAGCGTCTTAAACTGTCACGAATGCAGAAGCGTGCCAGCTCTGGTGCCGAGCGCGAGATCACGATGAAAATACAAAGAAACAACAAAAATTCGAACGCCGTCAAAGCTAAGACGCTAAGCGCGTGAGCCAAGAACAGCCGTTCCGCGCGTTCCAAAGTAGACATGACAAAGAAAAAGAAAAATTAAAGCGTCGCTTCACAGGTGTTTCGACGTCATCACCCAGAGATAAGAGACGCGTACCCTAGCGGTGGTGTCATGAATTTGGCACTTTTGGTTGTCTTGCGGCGTTGAGTCTGGCCGATTTCTGGCGTCCAAAAGTGTTTTTTCGTTCTTCAGGACCAGACAGAATTAAAAAAGCTCAACCAACGTGCCATAAGTAGTGCGAGGCTCAATCAAGTGAGCTTGTACCACCCAAAATGAGGGCGCTACAGTTTGTTCAAAGCTTCAGCGCAGGAGGCCTATAAGGGTCACCAACCGCGTTCGCTCTGCACTCCTCAGCATCAAAATGGCGGCGCCCACAAGAAAACGGGAGTGGGGTGCCGATATTGCAAAGGACCGTTCGCACACAAGCGTTTGCTTGCGACCGAGCTCTTGCGACCTCAATACGAGGAGAGAGCACACTGGCACGATAGCGGCATCTATGAGGTAACCCTGGAACAGGGTTGGGCAGAAATACTCAAAAATGTATTTGGAAATACAAATACTGGATACATTAAAATAGTAGCTAAAATACTGATACTGAAATATATTTGTAAAAGTGTATCGTGACACGTATGGGAAATACATTTTAAATAGAGGCAAAAAATATTTGGAAATACAAATACAGGAATACATTTTAGGGAGGGCAGAAATACAAATACAGAAATACTGATACTCCAATACATTTTTCAAATTTGTTTGAGACGCCAAATGAGATTAAGCTTGAAGTTGGAAGTGGCAGTTTTTGATCCCGAAATTACTTTCCCGTAGGCTTGGCACTTTGCCTTGAAGGTCGTGATTTCGAACGACGAGGAGTCTTCAATGGGCTCAAAAAAACGTTCCATCAAGGACTGACCGCGGTCCCTTCCCTAACATCCTGTCTGTCTGACGACTCGGGATGCGAAAAGACTTCGACCTCTAAATAAATTCTATGTCATCCTAAATCCCATCAAAACGTACCACGCCCCTGTCCCATAAGGACGCCCATGTCAACATTTATCACATGACGTTACGGTGGAATGAACTGGTATTCTTTATCTGTAGGTGTGGCCTTGAACATGAAACTTTACCACGCTGCTGTATGAAAGGAAAATACGCACTTTCGTTGTAGGTTACCCTGTTGAAGATCGTGCAGGGTGCAACGAGAATGGTGGACCACCTGAAGCATCCTGGAACACATGTCTTATCTTCTGTTACGGTTGAAAAAACGATACGGTGGCATCCCTGTTGTGAAGGTCCTTCCTGCCGACCCTCCGCCACCGACGCGTGGATTGCAGTCCTCAAGTTTCGCCTTGCATACTCCAAATAAAAAGAGGAGGGGGGTAAATAATAATTTAGGAGGTCGTCACACGGGCACCTCTGGATTTGTACGTCGCATTGGGCAATAAAACAAAGGCCTCCAGCTTAATCGCTTCGTGGACAATTGCACGTTTGTCTGGATTAGATGCGTTCGTCGCACACGTAGATACCGGTTCTTTTGTCTCAATACTTTTGTTTTTTTGCCTCCGATACTTAAACACTTTTGTAAACAGAATATGTGATGCGACTTGTATTGCGTAATGCAACCTCGTTGATTTTGACCTGATATTGCCGGCACAGGTGCGAGCTCTCCGAGAAACAGCGCGCTCGAGACGAGTCGCAGGTGTACGAAGTCTGGGTCGGCACAGCGAGGCCCCGTCTGGCCTCCTTCCTGGGTTTCGGATCACCAGAAAAGCGGGTCACTTTCACGTCGGCTGATGACGTACCCTTGAGCCGTGCAATATTACGGGCGCAGCCGCAGACGCATTAGAATATGCGTTGAACTTCACTGCGTGAGTCATCCTACTATTTCAAGTCAACCACCGCCAGGCTCGTGCTGCAACTGACAGTGACTCAGCTTTGCCGGCTGGGTTATGGTGGCTGCAATAACTTGGTTGGAGCTTGTCCGGTTGAATCCAGCTGGCTACTCACAGGCCATCACGTATACGCAACAGTTCTCAGAAGAGAGAAGAGGACGCAGAGAAAAATAGTATGGAGAATAGGAAGGAACCTTGGTCAGCATGGTAACAATGCCCCAGCATCTCATTGACCCTGGGGCCCTCAGAAGTAAAAAAAAAAAAAAAAAAGATGCGTTCGAATTTTTTTTTTTTTTCGGAGGGGGGGGGGGGGGGGTATTTCTCATGAAATGTAACGAAATACATTTCACCCTGATCGTATCGCGATACAAAGGAACATTCAAAATGTTTTTTGATACAGGAATACAGATACTGGTGAAAAAAAATGTATCGCGATACAGAAATACAGATACGAAATGTATTTCTAGAATACTATCGCGATACATTTGTATCGCGACACTGCCCAACCCTGCCCTGGAACTGCATTTCACTAGAGCAGAGGTTTTGGGCAACCTTACTACAGTCGGTGACAGGTCACGAACGAAGTGGAAGCTCCTCCCACCCCTTTCCACTTCAGCGGAGCAAACGGTGGAGAGGAGGTCGCCTTCTCTCCAGCGTTCACACTATTAAAGTGGAAAGAGGTGGGAGGAGCTTCCACTTCGTTCTTGACCTGTCACCGACTATAGAACAGCTCAATTGGGAAACTGCCACACAGCCTGTTTTGAAAAGTGGCTCCGAGCCGTACTCAAGAACCGAACTAGAGGCTATCGCAACGCCGCCATTCCTCCCGCAGCGGCCACTTCGGGAACGTACTGCACGACTGCACGTATTGGTTCAGGTTAGTGTCACGGTATCGGTTCCCAGAGTAACGAAACTCCGAAGGTTCGTTCTAGAACCACGGTGCAGCGCTGAAACCGAAACCATGGCGCCGCCATCTTGGGTCCACGCGTCGAGGGGGTAGGAAGGCAATAGTGACATGCATTGGAGCGTGTTGATGGAGCTGGTTCATTCCGCTATACGCGGAATGAACCAGCTGTAATCGACACTCAAATCACAAGGCTTGCTTGTTGCAGTGGGCTCGAAATCTTTCCGTTTTACTATGGCCAGCCAAGCCTTCTTCTTCCGTCTAGCAGTTGCGTTCTTTCCAAACGGGATTCGGAAGAGTCTCTTTCCATTTTCCGACCTGCTGCTGCACCCGAAAGCGCAACAAGTAGGCATTGTGCCACTAAGTACACAACCTCCTTGTGTTTGACGTCGGTAATCGCGTAGAAAAGACGGCGTGTAAACGCGCGTTCGATGAGCAGTTGTTTGCTGGACCCAAGATGGTGGCGATTGAAGCCGCTTGAAGCGCTGACGGAGGTGAGTCTAGCGGTGCTTGTGTCACGTGATCGTTACCGTCCAATTATGCCAAGGAGGATAGAAGGGTAGAAGAGGGCATGACGTCAGCCGCGTTGCCTCCACAAGCCATGCACTCTTGACGCCTCGCCTCTTTCTCATTTTCCTCCTTACCCTCCTCACTTATCAGGCCAACGTGACCACATCACGTGACCGTAGCTAGCCTTCGTCTAGCCTTCGATCTGATAAAACCTACCGGACGGAGCGCGCGGAAGCCTGCAAGGATTGAATCCTACATTCAACCATCCATCTCACACGTGACATGTCACGCGCACCGATTGGCCTTTGGATGGATGGATGCATGGATGGGGCTGTACCCTTTGGATCGGGCGGCGGCTTGCGCCACCTAGCCAGTATTTTTTTATTTTTTTAAGATATTTAATTTACGAGTTACAAATCTAGATATTTAGTCTTAAAAGCTACGGTCCGTACGACGGAGGCGCCTCTATGCAACCGGGTGCACACACCTTCCGCAGAAAGGTTCGCCCAGTAGGGAATAGGAAAATATTCACCCTTCCCTTGACCTATGCCACCAGTCAGATAATCTCTTCTTGGTTATCTCCACCTTCCCCATGTCTATTTTCCCCTCCCTATCCCTAAATCCCAGTGCGGTTTTTATATTAATAGGCTCTTCAGCCACTACAGGGTGAAGCCCCTTACAGTAAAGTACCAAGTGTTCAGCCGTCTCCTCCTCCTCTCCGCAAGCTCCACACACGGTGTCTACCTCCTGATATCTAGCTCTATATCTTAGTCCGCAACACTCCCGTTCTCGCTTCAAATAGCAGGGAACTCCCCCTTGAATTATCATAGAGGCTCTCTTTATCGATATCTGTTTTACACAACCTGTACATCTCCAATGCTGATTTTGTTTGCATACCGGCTTCCCATATACTTCTCTCTGTTTCCTTAACCTTCATTTTAACTGTCATTTCCTGACCCACCTCCCCACTGTTGCCCGCATATTGAGATCTGAGTTTTCTTGTTCGCTTTCTCCATTTTGTGTCAATACCCTTCATGTACAGATAGCTAAACACTCTTCGTGCCCACCGTCCCTCATCCATTTGTCTCAGTCTATCCTCAAATTCTATTTTGCTGCTTGCTTCCCTTCCTTCGAAAGACGACCACCCCATGTCGCTCTGTACCCCCTGATTTGGTGTCTTCCCATGCGCTCCGAGAGCCAGCCTACTCACCCCTCGTTGTTTTATTTATAGCCTTGCCTGAATGTCAGGTTTCATACATAGAAGTGCATTCGCAAAAGTTAGGCCTGGCACCATAACTCCCTAACTTTTCCGCGAATGTTGGGTGCCATCTATCGGCAAACAGGAGAAACATTTTTGATGGCCTGCCTTGCTTCCGGTTCCGCCCGCTCTAAGCTATGTAGGCTGTCTGAACGCGGTCGGTAAACGTACTCAACGTTTGTTTTTTCTTACCCAACGCGATCGACGAGTACATTTTTTTTTTTTTTTCAATGAATGCGTTGATTACGAACGACTTCCTCCGTTCGTAGATTTTTTTCCGAATGACTGACGGCACAGCTGAAGCTCTCTTCGACAAATGAGAAAGTTCAAACGGTTAATATTATTTGTAGTACCGGCAGTAAAATCAGAAAAAATTCGGGAACAAAATACAGTTAAGGCAAGCTTTTCTTTTTAAATTGCAAGCTATTTGTTTAACCTGCTCAAAAATTTTATTTGATAAATATGTATTCTCATAAATGTGAAGGCTCACCTTAAAATCGTCCGAAAAACTCGGCGCTTCCACGTACCAATCTCAAATTTATATCAAAGGTGTATTTAAGTGATAGATTTCACCTTGTGAAATTTCAAGGCGTAGCTTCATTTGTGAAAAAAGAGACAAACAAGCTTGCTCGGGTCAACGGCGGACGCGTTCGGGGACCACTAATTCGTTTGAGAGCGCCGCGAACCCTGGCAAGTTTGTTGGTCTCGTTTTTTACTTGGAAGGGAGTAACACTTTGAAATTTCTCAAGGTAAAAATCACGACTAAAATACAGTTTTAATAAATATTTAAGATGTATACGTGCAGCCGCCGATTTCTGAGCGAGCCTCGATAATGATGTCACCCCATTTCAGGCTATGGCTGTCTGTGACTGTAAGTCCTGAAGAAAAAACACGAAATCGGCCACACCTGTCTATTTTGAGTCTTGCACCTGTAGACAATGTTGGAAAATATTTTTTTTTACTTGATACATACATGAATACAACAGATCAAGTTGATTGTTTCCTCTTTCTTATTTAACCACAAGACCAGCAGATTGCGGTCGTGGTAGTGAAACAGCTGCTCCCATATCTCTTTTCGGGTATGCACATAGCAACAAACTTTGCAGCGTAGACACTTTACCTCAATGCTTTATAAATATTTGGAAACTCTGGGCGATTCCAACCTTTACAGCAACCAAAAAGCAGACAGGCGGTTTCCGTAGCAACGCGAGACCATCACTTTAGCAAGCAAAAATGTGCTTCAGTCAAACGCACCATTACAAAAACGCGAACTCCGAGGCGCTCGCACTGCGTGGCACATAAGCGAGACGACAATATACCTATTGCCGACTTGTATTTGCACACCAATAACAAATAAAAAAAACAATAACTTAAACCTTCCATGAAGTGGAAGGTTTAAGAATGCACAACTGCTGCTTCGTCGGGTACAGGCTAGTAGAAAGAAACCTAAAGAAATATAAACGGCGACAACGCTTGCTCTCGTTGCTGCAGCCGACAACGGAACAGCGTTGGGACATGTCGAAAAACTTCGAAACGCGCTACCGCCGCTGTCTCCCGCAGTCCCGAGCCGGACGCACCACGCCACCAAACATGGCGGACTCCTGTCTGCTGCTGCTGCGCATGCGCCGTGGAAACTCCGGAAAAGGCCCATTGCCAGAGAGATCTACGGTCACGTTGGCCACAACATAGTTTAAACTTTTTATGACTAGGCTTCACCAATATTGCAACGTGCCCCCTCCAAGTACTTATAAGTTATAACCTCCTTGAATGATGCTCACCAAGCCAAAACATGATCGGCTAGAGTGAGTATACTTGTTAGTGAGCGCGTTGATAAAGATCTAAGTTTAGAAAGAGTTATATACGTGAAGACAGGAGACGGGACAACTTGCAACAAACAAATGATTTATTTCCGGCACGCTTCGCCTTCGGAACTCCACTATAGGAGAGGGAAAGGTGAAAGGAGGGGGAAGGGGAAGGAGGGGGGGCAAGGTAAGATCCCAGGAGAAAAACGGGGGGAATGAAACCGGGGAGGTAGCGGGCAGCGGGAAGGAGAGGAAGGAAGGAGGCGTCCCGAAATTTCCCTCTCAGGAGCAATGACCACTCGCCCTGCCAGCGAAGGTCGCCAACTCCGTTCTCAGGAATGACACCTCTCTCTCCGACAGCGATAACGAGGCCGACGAAATGTCAGACATGTACAAATTACTCAAAAAAAGTAGTCAAGTTAAGTTACTGAGTATCGACGCCAAAAGTAATTGGAGTAGAGTAGAAATTACACATTTGTAATAGTAATTGAGTAAACTACTAACTACTGTAAAAAAGTAGCGAGTTACTTTGAAGTTACTTTCGAAGTTACTTTTTTATATTTTTGTGGTAGCAAAATGAACAGCAGTTTTGATTCGCGAAAAACTTTGCGAGCCTGAAATAAATGCAGTCATTTTATGACTTGAGTTTTCACCAAAATAGTTTATTCGCTCGCAGAAGCAATTTACTTTCGAAGTTATTGATAGGAGATTTTTCGCCTTTTCCTTCTAACGACGTCCCCAGCTAAGCTAAAAAGACGTTCTACCGACGCGCTGGATGGAATGGCAGCGTTGAGTTTGAGAAACAGGCTGTGCAGGGTCGGGTAAGCGAGTGTTGGCATCTTAGGTGTCCATGACGAAACATGTGAGGTTTGCCTCGTTTGGGGGGTTGTATAACAAACTCTCCTCCTTTTGTCTTTTTCTTCGGCAAGTTGAGATTGTTATGACTGGCCCCTCTTTATTCCCACGACGTTCGGAGAGTACGCTGAGCGAGTGCACCTGACCGTCAAGGGTTCAAGTCTCACTCCACGACGATGAGATAATCCGGACGACTGAGCGTCTCGTTGCAGTGCTAGCGCTACGCTACCGAAAAAAAACAAAAGTTTCTTTCTTATTTAACAGAAGATGAAACGAAGTATACTTCGCTGCTGACGCCGGGTCCAATAAAAGGAACTCCCAAGGGTGACTCGCAACCCTGGCCGACGACTACGGTATCCTGACGCGCCTGACACGCCTGACAAGTAAATCGTTTTCAACAAAGAGGAGGTCTCCCTGTCATGGAAGGTCGGAAGGGCTCGAAGGATTACGTGAACAAGCATTGACGCTCGTACAGTTGCAGCAGGAAGCGGGAATGTGCTCCCATGAACGGATTATCCGTGTCTGCGTTTCTGTGCGGTGGAGTCCGGCTGTGCAAGCGAGTATTCGCTGACGACGAGGCGGCGATGGGAACAGGCGCCCAGCTGCGAGGTCAAGCCAGTGGCGCCTCCCGTAGAACCCCCAAACCGCTTGAGTCAGAACTCACAAAGAGCAGGCAACGTGAAAACAACAACAACCTTCGGAGTGCCCCCGTCTTCGCTTGCACGGTTGCAGCTGAAGGCGCGGCGCCTGCGTGCATTACCGGATTAGGTCAATACCCGACCAAGGCTTGTTAAGCATCTCTCTGCGTTCGTGCGCGTCGGTGTTATGTTTTGGCTGCTCATTGCCACCTTGGCCCAAGGACGCCTGTGATGCATTTTCTACGGCTGCGAGGGGGCCCCTTGTTCGGGAAGGCCACTTCATCTGCCGACGATTTCGAAAGTAGTTAGTAATTTGAGTAGAAGTTACCTGAAAAATGTAGTTAATTTAAACTACTAATTACCCAAATAAAGTTGTAATTGAAAGTTACCAAGTTACTCGGAAAAGTAGTTAAACTACAGTAGTTTGAGTAGAGTAGTTGAACTACGTCCAAGTCTGCGAAATGTTGGCGTACGCCTGTACGATTTCGCGCCCGTAGCGGTTCTTGTTGGCCCCCAGAACACGCGCGGACGGAAACTCAGGGGCACAGCGAGCGCAAACCTTGAGGCGATGCACCATGGGGTGTTGGGAGACCTCGTCGTTTTTTGCTATATCTCTTTCATGCTCGCGCAGGCGGTCGTTGAGGCAGCGGCCCGTCTGCCCGATGTACTCCGCCCCGCACGAGAAGGGGACGGAATACACCCGTCCGACCGCGCAGTGAACAAAGGGGGCCGCGTGCCTTTTGGCGCAGCCGATCTTGGGAGGAGGGGGGGAGTTCACCGGGCGGCACATTGCGCTCAACTTGAAGGGGCACGAGAACGCAACGTCCATGTCGAAGCGTCTAGCCACTGCTTTTAGTCGATGGGCGGTGTTGTGGAAATAGGGTATGGTTGTGTATCTTTGCCGGGCAGGCTTCCGTGCGGCGGCTTTTTCGATTGTTAGTTTTCTGAGAGTGGAGGCCAGCAGGTCGCGCGGGTATCCGGCGTTTGTGAGGCGGCTGAGAGCGTTTTAGTAATGTTGGTTTTTCGCTAATGGTCAGATCAAATGTACGTACTATTTACAAGAAATGGTCGTTCATAACATTGTCAAATGCCGTTCGGGCCCTCCCCTCCCCCCCCCCCCCCCCCCCCCCCTAAAGAAAAAAGAAAAAATAAGAGAATATTATGAGTGAAAACTGAGAAACAGGAAATATACAGTAATGCCAAATGTTTCACGGCTGCTCGATAGATGGCGCAAGTGTGTCTCTCGTTCGAGGGCGAACCGTTCGTGTGGAAACGACCTGCTAAAACTCCCTATTAGGAGTCTTTGGGAACCGTTTTTCCACATCCGATAGTGTACGATGGACCCTCCGGTTCGATCTGCGCATAAACTACCGCATGAGACTCGCGCATGCGCAGTTCCTACCGGAGGGCCCATCGTATCGTATCGGACGTGAAAAAATGGTTCCCTAAAACTCTGTTTTAGGGAGTTTTAGGTAACCGTGTTTGTACATCCGGTACGAAGGTCCCTCCGTTATGAAGTGCGCACGTGTTTCCGCAGAAGACTTGCGCATGCGCAGTTCCTACCGGAGCGCCCATCGTACCGTATCGGATGTGCAAAAACGGTTCCTTAAAACTCGATAACTTCGCCAATGATACCCCGGTACTGCGCCAGCGCCTTCGGGTATTCGGAGCGTTATCGGGTATGGTTATCGGAGTTGGCGGAAGGGTATACTTCCTATTATCAGGTGATTCCAGTAAATGATACTTCCAGGGAATATCGTTTTCTGATTTTGGGACTATCGGGAAGTTCGGGAGGCCGTGGACTGTCTTAACTTTGCTAACTCGTTTGCCTTTCGCAAGCTTGCCTCTACAGAGTTCATAATTCAAGACGACTAATTTACAAGAGCATTTTATGTCACAAATATTTTTTTTCTTACTAAGATGACATAATCTGCACCATAAAAAATAACTTTTATTCTGATGTTTTATATTTTATTATTTTGGAAAGCTTGTTTCCAGAATATTACGAGTTCGTGTCTGTCGGCAGAAATCCCCGCAGTGGTGGGGGAAGCACGCACGCACGACGCCGTGGAATTATAATGTATCTTCATTCCGAGAATACTCGTGAAAACAAAGCGCTTCAAAAAGCCGCTGACAAGCACAAAGTCTTTAATTTTTTATTATCTTCATCGCCTCAAAACAATGTCGCAAAAAAAAAAAAAATCTGAACCGAAAAAAAAAAGTTTTAGCGCTTTTTAAGTTGTTTTTTTTTCCGCCGGGCTGCTTTTTTATTTCGCCTTTGCAGGGATGAAGGGCTTGTGAGTGCCTGCCATTCAAGCGTTTCTGCCTAACATTCACGGGAAACGAAGGAGGCAAAGGACATCGAACGGCCCTCGACGCGGTTTTGCAAACAATGACAATTGTTCTCCCCCCTCCCAGGGGTAATCCGCATAGAATCCTCTCAGTCAACTAAAAACATAGTTGTCCGGGTTGGGGTAGGAAACGGGTCAGTCACGTTCGTTCCTTTGCCTTGGTGCTGTTGTGAAAAAAGGAAGCTCTCTCCAAAACATGCCCCAAAACGAAGTCATCTTGGATTCCGTCCGATTGTCAAAATGTAACTGCGTTATTTGAGATCTTTCTCAAATAAATTCTCTTCAGTTAACGTTGCATCGTGTGGTACGTACAATATATTGTTCGAATGTTTACACTTGCTAAATTGTATATCCGTGTCCTGTCGATCGGTAAAAAAAAAAAAAAAAAGTGCATGTCTTTCGGCTATCTTCTGTTGTAACTTATTTCCGACAGCTAAGCGCTTTGTCGTCTGACACGTGGCTAATCGGGCGGCGCCGTCAAAACTTATCATAAAAAATACAAAAAAACACCGACTAACAATCCAGTCGCATTGTTTCTGTCACGCGCGCACCCAACAAAAATAGCTAACATTTTTTTTTGCCTTTTTTTTCTTTCAAATGTGGCACAATGCTTTCTCAATGTCCTCGGGAAAATACATGCACCATGAAACACAAGATACAGCGGGAAAAGACGATAATTTAGCCGCCAGCAGTGTTTGAAACTGCGCCTACGCAGGCTGCGCCTTTTGAAATCACAGTCCACTCGGTTAGGGTTAACAGGGACGCCGGTAAGAGTGAGTGAGTGAGTGAATAACTTTTATTGTAGCGACGTGTGACAAACTCTGGGGTGGAGCCCCTAGTCTAGCCTCAAACCCAGTGACTGGGCTCGAAAGCGGTTTGCTGCCCCTTGGGTCGAGTGTTTCTTGAAAAGGTGTATACGTCATACAAAAGCACCGCTAGATCCGTGCTTCGAATGCCGGATGGCAATGAGTTCAAGGAGAAACATGGGCACTCGGCATTCGAACCACGGATATTGCGGTGACCAGGGGCGGACGCAGGAATTTCCTGAGGGGGGGTCAGGTGTTGGTCAGCGTACCATATGTTTAGGAACCCCCTCCCCCTCTCCTTCGTTTTACGCCCTAAATTTTATACATCCAGAAATCAAGAGGGGGGTCAGGACATCCGGACCCCCCTCTAAATCCGCCCCTGGCGGTGACTCGTGTCTGCAGACTGTCGTTTGTATGATGCATGAGCAGTGTGAACCCGGCTTTAGGTAAAACTGTCGCACGCACAGCAAAGGCCACGAGCACGAGCTGGAGGCGGAGCTTCTGCTGAACCCTTACAAGGGCGGTGCAACGATATTAGGGAGTTTTAGAATAGCGCACGCTAAAGCTTTGCGTACGCAAAGACTAGCGTCGTCGCCACTGCACATGCTCCGAGCGCAAATCAGGTTTTGCGCTTTGCGTGCGCAATTTTAGCGAGTGCTATTTCTCGGAAATAGCGTGCGTGCGCAAAGAGTCTTTGCGCTTCTCCAAGGAGGATTCGTGGTGGCAAGTTGGCTAAAGCCAAGACGAGCGGAGTTAAAAAAAAAAAAATGGCGGCTTCCTCGGCGGCTGCTTTGGCGGCGTCGTGAGTGCGACGTCAGCGGCATCCTCGCGACTGCGATTTTCAATACGGGACGACATTGTACTCGGTTTGGCAACGATCACCGGAAACTTGATGCTTGCGACGCGCGAACATTTCTCGGCGAAGGTACGATGTGCGAAGGAAGGTCAGTACACGAGACCTCTCTTGCCGAGGTGACGCAAGCGGATACGACCGGTCAACCGCTCGCGTCGCATTCTCATGTTTAAACTAATCTAAAATGCTACTCTGGATCAAAAAAACTTGTTTTTTCTTAAGTTACCTTTGGCGCCATTGCTGATCTCGTTTCGAGCCTTGAAAATGCACGTTCAACTCACCAAACAGTCTACTGCGTATTTTTGGACATATGCAAAGCTTTCGACGCCCTGCCACACTATACTATTCTGCGTCAACTTACACGGTACGGAATTGGTGGAAGAACATATGACTATATCGCCGCGTTCCTCACTGGCCGCAGCCTAAGAGTAAGGGTTGCCGAATGTCTTAGCACCTGTCGGTCGGTAACACAAGGCGTTCCCCAAGGAAGTGTACTGAGCCCGTTTCTGTTTAACCTTACCATGGCAGAACTTCCGCTATGCATAAACTCCAAAGAAACGTCCAGTGCAACTGTTCACATGACGATATACGCCGATGATGTGGCAATTTAGTGTGTAGGTCCATCCAGACTGTCAAGGACCATCGGCAAAAGGCTTCTGAAAGTTCTTGACAGCACGACTTCTACTCTAGAAGAACTAGGACTTAGTTTATCTACTAGCAAAACGGCCTTCCTCTGTTACCGCCCTGGTCGACATCCAAACCGCAAAGTTGCAAATACGCCAGCCATCAAAGGAATACCTATCCAGAGAGTCTCAACGTACCGATACTTGGGGATGGAAATAGATGACCACATTACCTGGAAACCCGAGATAAAACGACCTGTTACGCAGTGCACTAAATTATTAACTGTGCTCCGTCACTTCCATCGCCAGAAATCTGGCCTGCCTCCTCAAGGACTTCTTATTCTCTATCGTGGCCTTATCCTCTCAAGAATGTTATACAGCCTTCCTATCATCACAATCAGGGCTCATCAAATGACCACACTCGAACGTTTTCACCGCGTTGCCCTCCGTCAGTGCCTTGGACTGCCACGCTTCGCGGGCAATACGGCGACACTCGTAGAGGCCAAGGATCAAACAGTAGCTATGCACATAAGAATAAGAGCAATGAATCATATCACTCGTATGTATGGAGCACTATCTGCGACATCACTGCTGTCCAACATTGAATAGCGTTCGGATTCGCAGATGGGTCGATGTGTACAAGAATTTAATTTACAAATTGGACCTCCCAATAGCCATTACTTTCCTCCCGCACCTTTCATTACCCAACCGCCGTACATTGTAGAAGAAACGCTTCTTTATTTCCCGAAGAAGAATTCTATCTCAGCCACTGTCGGAAGGTCGCTTGTAGCTGACCAACTGACAAGCACGTACAATGGTTGGCTCCAAGTGTTTACTGACGAGTCAACGAATCCCACAACTGCAACATCTACAGCGGCATTCGTCATTCCCGATGCCGGAATCGAAGCATCACACCACCTCAACTTCGCAACCACGTCAACGACACCGGAGCTGGCTGCACTAGCAGCGGCATTGGATGCGCTTCACAACCTCAATTCCTTGCAAGACAGTTATTCTCTCCGACTCTCGAAGTGCGCTATCCAATTTGGAAGCTTTAGACCAGGCTCCGTTTCTGGCCCAACACTCTAAGAAAAAAAGGGAGTCAGGTGGAGTCAAACACGTTTTTGACTCCCCTTGAATTCTTAGCAGCATCGTTTGACTCCAGTTTTCAGCCAAAGGGAGTCCAAAGCAGTTCGGACTCCCTTCGTGCAGTGGAGTCATATGAGTATGCTTGAATGCCTGGAGTCAACTGACCCCCTGCGGCCCAGGGAAGTCACCTGACCCTCTAAAATTGGCGGAGTCACAGTGCCGGAGTCTCGCCACTGGAGTCAAATGAGCACCTTTGCGTCTGAGAGAGTCAAAATCAGTTTGGATTCCCTCAGCACACTGGAGTCAAATGAGTCTATTTAAATACTTGGAGTCAAATGACCCCTCGTCGCTCAAGAGGGGTTATTGGACCCCATAAGTTTAGAAGAGTCAGTTTGACTGAGTCTTACCACGAGAGACAAATGATCACCATCGTATCCCACCAAGCATGAAAACAAATTTGTATAGCAACGTGTTTATTTGATTGCACTTTTTAGTTGTTGCCGGATGCCACATCTCTCCACAGTAACGTATGTGCAAAATTTTCGTAACGACAATCCCGAGACTGCTGACATGGGCGAGGCTGGCATTATTCACATATACAGGGTGTTCTTTTTTTTTAAGTTGTACAGATTTGTTTGAAAAAAAGGCGTGAGAGCTGCACTTATGCGGTTTATGTGAGTGAGTTATGCGGCCAAAGGAACATTATGTGGGTTGCTAATCTTTGCGATAAGACGGCTAATTAATTAAAAATCGTTCATTAACTTAATTAACCTTTATAGTAGTGAAAATAGACAAATGGTTCCAATTAGAAACTTACTGTGCGTCATTAAAAACCACTAAATCAACTCTTTTTAGAACGACTAGAAGCTCGTGGGAAACTCGGGGGCGCACCAAAGTCACCACTCGTGCAGCAGGCGCAAAGCTGGCAGTGGCGGAACGAGATGATAATCTAATCATCCGCGTTTTGCCACTGCTAGCTTTGCACCTGATTCACGAGTAGTAACTTTGGTGCGCCCCCGAGTTTCCCACGAACTTCGATTCGTTCTAAAAAGAGTTAATTTAATGGTTTTTGATGAAGCTCAGTAAGTTTCTAATTGGAACCATATGTCTATTTTCACTAATATAAAAGTTAATTAACAAATTTGACGCAATTAGCCGACTGATCGTTACAATTAGCCCCCTATAATATGTCCCCCTGGTCGTATACCTCACCTGCACAAATCGCATAAGTGTAACTTTCGCGGGTTTTTAAAATGATATGAAAAGCGTAAAAAAAACACGAAAAAAAAAAAAAAAACCTGTAGAGTTAAATGGGGGTACGTTCAGCTCACGTACGCATCACACATTTTGCGAGTCTCAAGAGACCGTTTTCAGATTCACGCTTCAAAGCACGCACGACGGTGGCGTTAGCTATCTGTTACTGATACCGTGGCTAAAAAACAAAACAAAAAAAAGATAAGCTAATCTTTCGATAGTTGCCGCGTTTGACGAAAAACAAGATCGCTATTGGGAGGCAAACGTTTCGTTCGGCAACTCTTCCTTGTTTTTGGTTTTTTTTATTTTTCAGTCAGCTCCTACTCCTTCTGGGTCCACTTGCACGTGATGTCGAAATATGGCGGAAATATGGAGACGGGGGCACGCTTTACAGCGCGCCGAGTGGTGTTCCACTTTTAGCAGATGATATTCTGAAAGTTTCGATTACACTTCCATCGGCGGTGCGCGCAACTGTACGGTTATCGAAGTGCGAAGTCTTGTTTGGTACAAATCTGGTTGAGACGTTGTGTTGTGTTGTGTTCGTCCCCTTCTGTGTTCCTGAGTCTAGGGTTTTTATTAACATGATTCACCATCAGCTCGCTTGTTTTTTTAAGTATTGTTGCACTAACTAAGAAACATTTTAAATTCCCTCGCGGCAAAGGCAGCCTTCCAACGCGCACCGAAAGACGAGGCGGTCAGAAGACATTTCAAAGTGCTCCAAGCGGCGTCACCCACGTTTTCTTTTATCAAAGTGGCGATCTGAGCCTGGTCTCAAAAGCCTGTGCAGTAACAATACAAGCCCGACAATTACGGGCGCCCAAAACACCCGCATCTGGTTGTGTTTGGCACGGCCGTCTATCCCTCTTTCTCCCCCGGGTACCCGGGAGGTCCCTCTTTGCGAATGCAGGTCCGCGTTCGTCGAGGGGTTTCCACAAAGGCCACTGTTTCGTGACATCGAGAAGATACAAAGGTCCTTGCCTACAGTGCCGCAAACAAGCGAGGAGGCGACACAAAGACGGGAGTGCCGGCTTTTTCTGCCGGAGGCGCGCGCTCATTTTGCACCAAAACGAGTGACCCTTCCCTGAGTTCCCTCACACGCTACACTGACGGTGTGGTAGCAGCACTGGTGTCCTCGGATTTGATTACTTTGAACTAAGAATGGCAGCCAAGAAGTGCATAACCTGCCTCGTTTATCGCGGCTTATCCACCAAAAATTTCTCGGTGTCTGGGGACTTCAGAGTCAAGGATATGAGGACGGCGCTCCAAGTTCATCCGGAATTCGGTGACATTGACGATTGAGGACGACGTGATTCTACAAGTGAGTAGCCGAACTGCTCACTTTTCCTACACTAGTTTCACCGCATGAATGTGCAGATGTTATGGCTTATGATTTCTTTCCTTTATTCTCTTTTTCAGCTCGGTGCATATTATAGGAGAGTGGTCGAACGAAAATTTTCTTGCGCGTATCGTTAGTTTTGCGTTGTCGGTCGTCGGCTTTTGAGCAAACGGCGGAGCAATATGATATATGCATTTGTTAAGAAATAATTTGGAAGTATCCAATCGTAAACCTTTGGTATGTCGGACGCTTTCCAGATATTGAATTAAACGCACCGTTTTATCGAACGACGTTTTACAGAAAAATTACCGTTTCGAAACTTTTATATTGCTATTTGCTTTATTATGAATCTTTGCGCCTTCTCAAAAAGGTTACCTTCCTACAAACAGGACTTTTGCGTGGTTATGATAACTCCTACAATGTATCGTCCATTCCTTTTCTGTGTTTATCAAATTACACACACACCAACATAAAATGGCTCGAGCGCGTAGCTGTAAATCATAATTGACATATTTGCTGCTACATGGGCGCGTGTGCCATTTAATGTTATTTAACGTCATAAACATTTCTCCGTCATGAAACGCGCGTACATGTACTTATCTGAGGTACACAGCGCTTACCTAATTGACGGTATTTTTTTTCATACCAATGGCCAGGCCTAAAAATGGTCCTAATATTTCCTAATAATCAAATAACAAACAAGATGTAGCCACGCGTCTTGTTGAAACGTCAACCCGCGCATGTGTACAGTCCGGATAGTTTACCCCCACAGGCCCTCAGCAGGGGAAAGGTAGACCTTGTGTCGTAGTTTTGGGGGGTCTTCAAGAATTATCTTGATAAGGGTCTCTTCAGTATCTTGAAACGCGCGTACTTCTACTTAATCTGAGGTATATGGCGCTTACCTAATTGACGAAATTTTTTTCGTACCAATCAGCAGGCCTAAAAATAGCCCTAATATTTTCTAATATTCAAGTAACAAACAAATGTAGCCGAGCGTCTCGCTGAAATCGTCAACACACGCATATATACAGTCCGAATAGTTTACCCCCGCGGGCTCTGAGCAGAAGAAAACGAGGTTTTATTGGTAGACCTCGTGTCGTATTTTGGGAGGTCTTAAAGAATTATCTTGACTAGGGTCACTTCGGTATCTTGAGAACAGTTCGCTCTTGAATGTGAGAATTGCTGACCTTTGTCTTACCCAAATCAGCTCAGGGATTTCCCCAGGAATTGAAATTAGGGGGGGGGGGGGGTCTATATTTTTAGGGGGGGGGGGATGTAAGGGGGGGGGGGCATTGAGAATAGAGGAGTCATTGGGATTTAAAGGGGTGCCTTCATAAAAACAACGGGGGGCTGTACACCCCCATAGGGGGTGGTTGGGAAATCACTGATTTAGCTATATGCTTACAAAGCTAAAATTGAGGCGTGTCGTCTATCTTGCTTTCCAGGCGTTTCTTTCTCTAAGGTAGCTCAGTGAAACTTGCGTGATTCAAGTATAGTAAAAATAGACAGGCGATTTTCGTACAGCCAGATATTTTAGTTTTATGCTCTACCCAATTTTTTGTTTATCATTTTACTTTACACAAACGTGGTCCTTTTCTTGAAGCCTCGGTATTTACATTCTCGTTCAAAAGAGACTCCACGATTTTCTGCAGGACGCAATACAGTATGGTATAGTAGTGCACTGAGATTTAATAACGATGCCTCAATATCCCATTTCATCTTTGATTGGCTACCTTTTAAAGTGATAATGTTTCTATTGCTCAGTTGCAGCAGGCCAGACTCAAGTTTCTTTTTGTTTTTTTACGTTGACTTCATGTAGCCAAAAAAGAATATTACTTCACATTCTCGTGACGCATATCACCTAAACGTTTATAAGTGTTTAAAAAACTGTGTTGATAATTTCTTTTTCAGATCATTACCCAGCTGCACTATTGATGAGCTTTACTCTGCCATGGTCAAAAATCGAAACGAGAACTGCATATTCCAACTGGTGAGTGATAGTATAGCTAAGTTAGAGAACTATAAATTGCTTGGGAAGTATGAAAAAGCTGCAACAAGGCATGACTTTGTCTCTACTGCCACAAAAGCAACGCAAGATGCCTTTAGTGACACTCATTTGGCTGTTCCTCATGATGCCTTGTTTTGTTGATTCATGAAGGGTATCAGCGGCTCCTACAAATCACAAAACTGTTAGCGTGAACAAGAGACTGCTAGTTTTTTTCTCCATTTTTACGTTTGTAAGGCTGTTGTCAAAACTGATAGTGCTATGTGCAAAACTTAAATTTTAGCTTGTCTTTATTCTGGTAAACTTGGTGAGCACAGAATGTGCCATGCGTTCATTGTGCCTGTTTTATGCATATGTTATCGGTTGTCTTGCGTGGTTAAGAAGTGCTATGGTCTTTTCGGATGTGTTGCTATAACAATGCACACTCTACTGCCTGTTTTTTTTTTTGTTTTGTTTTGTTTTTTTAAACGACAAAGACAATTTAAAGTTGGTTTCTTTGAGTGCTCTATGTGCTGCGTGTTGACCGGTGTTCAGCACGAACCTCTTGCAAACATCGATTTGCGCCTTTGTTTTATTTATTCTCAGTGTTTTATGGGCCATGCACTGGTTGAGGTTTGGCACGCGCTGCCCGCACTTGCCAATCTGCCTGTGCCGGAAGCGCGCGCCGATCGGCACTCATCAACCACATACCTGATATTGCTTTGTCATGTGTTTAACGGTTTCACCTGCAATGACGCTCGATCTCTCGATCGCTCGCTCACTCAGACAGTTGTTTTAACAACGCGCTTCCCTATAACACATCCTGTGTTAAAAGAATCAATGTCACCCGTGACGTGCAGTGCATTTAAGGAACTCCTTCTTCTGGACATGCAAATAAAACTGTAACATTATTTAGCTCCGTACATTCTGGTGTTTCAGCATTGTTCTGAATACTTGCTTGTGATTCGTAATGTCACTGCAACCTGTCTTTCTGCAATTAAAACAAAAAGGTAAAATACTTTTTTGTTTTTGTTATAGCTGCGATTTAGGACGATGAAGGTTTTACCGGTGGCTGTTTTCGGAGGTACATTTGACCGTGGGCAAACTTTATTATATATTTTCTTCAAGCGTACTTAAAGAAGCTTCGATAATTTCTATTTCAGCGTCTAGAGTCTAGTTTATAATTCAAGCAATCCACCACCTCTTGTATCTCATGGTCTTTCCCGCACACGAAACAACTTCCGGCTGTTAACTGTGTTTTGTGTCCTAATTCTATTTCAGCTAAAAGGTGCTTAGTTCCTTGTTACGTAAAAAATGCTATACTTTTCAGGACCCAGAGAAGATATCTGTGTGCCCGGACATCACGTACACTGTGGACCATCCTGCATCTTCTAGCTGCGCAAGAATGAAGTTTGAGAGCTTGACACCTCCATCTCTGGACATCTCAGAGGCCGTTGAGTTGGTGTGTTGTGCCCATTGGACATTCAACACAAAGGTTGTTTAGGTTGAAGCCATTCCTACCCTCAGTAACGGCAGAGAAAACTGCAATGGCATTTCGTGTTTAGCTTGACTTTCGTTTCCTCCTTCGTTCCTATTAAAAGGCGAAGGCAATGTGCGTTGCAAACTAGTTTGCTAGAGCTGACCTGAACTTCCACTTTTAGTTTTGTTTTTTCTACTATCAAGTAACAGCAGTGTAGGAACTACTTTGATATTGTTGCGTTGAATTTGTTAGTTTATTGTTTTTCTTCGTGTCTAAGTAGATGGCGGTCTGCAGACTAGTTTGCTGTGTTTGTGTAAGCACTGTTAGGTTTTTTTTTCCTTCACATATAAGGCGAAGTTCATGTACAAACTAGTTTGATATGTTGATGTTAACGCTGTTATTTTTCACTTTGGTGTAACACCGTAAACTAGATTTGTAGCGTTCGCGTAAACTATAATATTTTTTTATAAAAGGGTTAGAGAATGTCTAGACTAGTTTACGTGTGTCCATGTTACTCTGTCAGTTTTTTGTTTTTTTGTGTGCTTTAGTTTTTGCATGCTACGGGTTTGCTTGTCAGGGCATCTTGAACAGTTGACAAATAAATGTGTGTTGATAAGAACCTTCTGGTGCAGTTCAGTGTTTCGTATTCTAACACAAGAAAGACTGTTATAGCTAGGGGTGATGATTTAATTCCCGTTCGATTAATATACAATTCTTATCAAAATATAAGGAAATTCGCACGCGACTCTAAGGTGAAGGAGAAAAAAAAGAGAGATCCAGTGATTTTCCCGGCAGGAGACAGCGGGAAAGTCAAAACAGAATACATCGACTCTTTTTCGAGGGTCACATGATTCTAGCAAAAAAAGAATCCAATAATCCCTATAAGGGAGTCGTCTGACTCCATTGTATATTGGAATCGGGTGACTCTCATGAAGGGGTCGCTCGATTCTAGCAAAACCGGAGTCCTCTGATTCTACCTGAAAGAATCCACTGACTCTTGTGGGGGGTTCATATGATTCTAGCAAAAGGAATCCAATGATTCCTATAAGGGGGTCATTTGACTCCATCAAATATTGGAATATGGTGACTCTCTGGGAGGAGTCGCGTGATTCTAGCAAAACCGGAGTCTCCTGATTCCAACCCAGAGAATCTACTGACTCTCCTGAGACGGAGTCACTTGACTCCAGGCAGTAAGAGAGTCCCCTGACGCCACTAGCTGATAGAGTCATCAGATTCCAGTGGAGAAAGAGTCCAATGACTCCACTGAGCGCTGGAGTCACTTGACGCTTTTAAAGGTGTCACCACAGGGACAACCCTGGACTCCCCTAAAGGGAGTCACTATGACTCTCCTTTTTTTTAGAGTGAATGTGTGGCCGACAAGGCTCGAAAACTTTGCACGCGAGGGTGGCAGTTGACGTTTCAATGGATTCCGTCACATATGGGTATCCCCGGCAACGAACGCGCCGATGCCCTTGCTTCAAAGGTACACAAGGAAGAAGAACCCAGTATTTTCATCCCACGTTATTGCGAAGCGCGCACACTGTGCAAATTAATTACCAGAATGCGTCACCCCCATACAGAAGTTGCAAGCGGGAATCCTCCTCCATCGCTCCCCGAGTCAAAACTAACCAGATCAGATTCCACGCTACTCCATCGCCTTCGTGCAAACTGCGCCTACACATCAAACGACACTCCACAAAATCTCCAGGTTTAGTACACCCAACTGTGCCAGATGCAATGTCCCAGCCCTATTGAAAATAACCCATCAGCCTTGATGTGTTATGGGACCCTGTTAGCCCTTCAAACCCTTTAGACCCGCCAGCCCTTTAGACCCATCAACCCTTTAGACCCGTCGACCCTTTAGACCCGTCAACCCTTTAGACCCATAAACCCTTTAGACCCAACAACCCTTTAGATCCATCAACACTTTAGACCCATTAGCCCCTCAGAAATTGAATTCTCTATACTCCGATTCATAATTAGTGTACAACACTGTCAAGGCTACTGACACGCGCATGTGGCTTCATCAAGTGCAAAGGCAAAGGTACGCATCCAAGTCATCTCTTTGGTCGTCAAACGACGGCATTAGCTTATGGGGACTGAGGTACTGTAACGCAGTAACTCCATGGGGTCCTTCACCACCGCCCGCACCATGCCTGTCACTTGCCGACCCCTCGGCCTCAATCACCGTAAGCTTAAGCTGGAGCGTTCTCTCCGTTCTTTCCTCCAGTTCCGCTTTCTGTAAGAGAGCTTCTCGTTCTGCCACTCTGTCCTCTCTTTGCCGAGCTCGTTCCTGATCAACCCATGTTCGTAATTCTGTTCCTGTCGCGGACGCCAGTTATTGTCAGGTTCTTTATGGTAAAAAGAAAGGAAACTGAGAGGTCCGTCTGATGTTTGATATCAAAGAAATATATTTGCACCCAGTTGTTCTACTTTCTGAATCCCCGCAAAGAAAAAAAAAAGGAACTTATGAGCAAATAAATAAAAGAAAAGGGCGTTCATCCAAAGTTCGACTTGCCAAGGTTGGCACTGGTTTACGCTGGTGGTAGAAGCCGGTCTCGTTTGGCTCCAGCTGCCGGCGTACCGATGGTGACCTGTCAACCGGCTGTTGGGATGGCTTTGCCGGTTCGCTCTTGAGCCAGGCTTGCCGTTCAGAGTTGACGGTGAGGACAGGTCGGCAGACTTCTATGATGACAGCTTTGCCGGCGTATTTCGGAGCCAAGCTTTTCCGAATTCGTCCGCTTTCGCCTTGAATCTCCTCGTTCCCCTCGACTTCCTTTTCTTTCCTCCCCTTTTATTCTTGTCTCCATTCATTTTCTTCCTCTTTTTGTCGCCGTATTGATCACATCATTACAACACGCAGTCATAATTTTTGCCTAGTATTTTAAGCACTAAAAATGTTGAATTAGAAATACATACAAATACAACTGGCAGGCTACAGTTTGTCTTAAGGCCGGTTCAGACACTTGCATGCGTTTGAGTGCGTTTGACTGCGTTGCGTCGAGAACCGAATGCGAGTCACCGGCACATCTGTGCTTCGTATGAAGCGTGGAATCCAATTCGAGGAATCATCTTGGCACGCGATATAAGCAGCAGGGATGTGCTGGTTTCTCATAGCCGCAACGCAGTCAAACGCAGTCAAGCGCAACTGTCTGAAACCAGGCTTTACTTCAACAAACTTCTGCGAGTTGCTTGTAATTGTTTGACGGGTGTTTGAAGGCCCCACAGACATCTCAAAAAAACCTCTTAGAACTTTCTAAAGGGCATTTCAAACCCTTTAAGAAGATTCTGTTGTGGCCCAGAACGCATCAAGGAATCTTAAAGGGTCCTTCAAACCTTTTAAGAAATCTTGAAGCGCGAGGAACTTCACGAGTTGTGATCCTGGACCGGCTTGCTTGGGGGCTATGTTGCGCTTTTTGGACTCCCAGGAGACTAGGGAGAAGGAGTACGTCAACAGCGCAGCAAATGCAGATTGGATGTTGATTTTGTTTTCTTTTGTCAACATCCAATCTGCGTTTGCTCTAGTCGTTGACGTCACTTCCCTCTTCCAAGTCTCCTGGGAGTCCAAAAAGCGAACATAGCACCCCTGGCTGCTTATAATTAGTTGCAAAGGACAAGAGTCGTGGTTGGTGTAAACGCAAAGTGGAAGCCTGGAGTCGTTGCATTATTAAACCAACACCATGAAAGTTGATCGTCTGACATTGTTCTTATTTGAAAAAATGAAAAAAATTAATCCAAAGAAAGACGACCGTA
>JABSTQ010010415.1:0-156415 GCA_013358835.2 Ixodes persulcatus
TTCACGAGTTGTGATCCTGGACCGGCTTGCTTGGGGGCTATGTTGCGCTTTTTGGACTCCCAGGAGACTAGGGAGAAGGAAGTGACGTCAACAGCGCAGCAAATGCAGATTGGATGTTGATTTTGTTTTCTTTTGTCAACATCCAATCTGCGTTTGCTCTAGTCGTTGACGTCACTTCCCTCTTCCAAGTCTCCTGGGAGTCCAAAAAGCGCAACATAGCACCCCTGGCTGCTTATAATTAGTTGCAAAGGACAAGAGTCGTGGTTGGTGTAAACGCAAAGTGGAAGCCTGGAGTCGTTGCATTATTAAACCAACACCATGAAAGTTGATCGTCTGACATTGTTCTTATTTGAAAAAATGAAATAAAAATTAATCCAAAGAAAGACGACCGTAGTGAGGGTTTCGCACATGTGCAACGCTTTTGATAGGGCACTGCATGGAAAGGGGGTTTATTAGACCCTTTTCCTGAGCCTCAGATTTGAACCACGATGGCTGGCTGTTTGTTGCATTACCATGAGGACCAGTCACTGCGGTTTACACCTAACACTCTCCGTAAGTTTTCTACAAGTAGAGTAACGTTAAAACTAAAAATCTAAAATTCCTGCACGATGCCGAACAAAACAGAACCAGAGCGGTTGGAAAGCTGGAACCTTAAAAAGAAAAATGTCGGGTAAAAATCTTGGAGTGAAGGAAAAGAAATTCACCTTTGTCGTCACCATCATATGGAGCTCAATATACGCACCTTTCGTGATGTCGGAACATGGCAGGGAGCATTGAATAGCTTATTTATAGGTACTAGATGTTTTCGAGAACTTGCTCGTGACCCTTGTCTTTTTCTTCTTTTTCTTGCAAGATTATTTACTCATTGCAAGAACGAGGAAGTAGCGCGAGGAAATATTTGAGAAAAGAATCCTCTGCATTAGGGACAGGATCCCCCCAGCGCCACTTTTCCTGAACTTCTCAACCTCGAATTTCAGCCACCTTTCAAAAGATGGCGCAAGTGCGCGTCATCTGCTACAGCATAGGTTCTTTTTATTATTTAGGACAATTAGTATGCTTTAAAAAAATTACAATCATAGAAAGTGATTTTAATTAAAACGAGAAAAGCACTAATTGAAGAATTGTTGCTTAAATAGCTGCCCTCTTCTTTGAAACCGGTTTCTTGCGTACAGAGTCGAGCTTCAAAATAGTCCCATGATTTAAACATATTTTAAACAAATCTGAATATGAATACGAAAAAATCACGCTTCTAGTGAACCAGCTCAGTTCCTCTAGCATACAATTAAAAAAAATTAGGTCAGATGCCAGAACGCTGTCTGAGAAAACCAAGAACGCGTTAAGGGAATTTTTAGAAATTTTACCATTTTCAAGTTGTGTTTACAAGAAAACGGCTGGCATTGCACTTCTAATATTTTGTATTCTGAGTTCCTATGCTTACCACAAGCATGCCCTTAAATGTCGTTGCTGCGTTATGATGTGAAACTGAGTTACTAGACTTCAAAATCACATAAAAAAGGCTCTTTTTGAATAAGTATTAAAAAATGTGAGCGTGCTAATTAACAAAAACACGTATGCACGGAACTAGACGAGTCCTTCTTCTATTCAATAAAAAAATAAGAACGCGTCTTGGATGCATTGTAAGTCTAGAAACTTGGAATGCGTAGAGGTATGTCTTTGAAAATATCAAAACTTGCACTTTTTGTTTTCTTATTGTGCGTTAAGTTTTGAAAAATGCGTATTATATTTTGCACTAAAAGAGTGATGATGAATTGGCTATTTATTTGCAAAAAGAACGAAATACGTAACACGCGCACAGACGCGACATTTGAACAGCAAACAGGAGCGTTAGCAGAGCTGCCACCGGTATTATAGTTGGGGCCGTGGGATCGCCGCCTTAAAGTGTCCCTGTTAAAATTTGGGGCCAGCTCGCAAAACCTTTGCAAAGACCCAGCGAATTTCGGGAATAGGCGCCATCTAGTGTTCAGACTGTGAAGTGGTCCTCGTTCAAATTGGGTGCCATCTGATGGTAAAAGCTTCGACCCGATATAAACTTTGGACGTCATGTGACGGTCCAATTGGCAACAGTCGCGGTCCCGCTAATTTGGGGGTGAGGTGACGCTGAAACTTTGAAGCTGGCGGACCGTGTTAAATCTTGGTCCAGCGTAAAGCTTTGAATTGGACCTGCTAAACGTTGGGGCAAAGTCTTGAAACTCACAGACCGTGCTGGACCCAGTGATTTGTTTTCGAATAAACACCATCTCTCGTTAGAACTTTGAAGTGCTCATCGCCAAAACTTGCTGACATCTGGTGGTGAAAGCTTCGACCCGCTAAATTTGGGGCGTCATCTGAAGATTCTCTTAGCACCAGCTGGATACCGCTAAAGTGTTTTTTTTTTTTTTTTTGCTGGAGCGACGGTAAAACTGAAGTTCGCAGGCCGTGCTACATCTTGGCCCAGCGTAAAGCATTGAAGTTGCTCTCCCGCGCGCTTAGCACACATGGTCAACTGTATCCACTTAATTTTGAGGGGTGACGGTAAAAATTCGAAGCTTACGAACCGTGCCCAGTTGAGACCAAAGCGTAAAGCTTTGACGTGGCACTGACATATTTTGGGAGCTGACCCCAGCGCGTAAAACTCTGAAGTGGCCCTAATAAAATTTCGAGCCCTGCGCGTAACACTTTGCACAGTCCCAGCCAAATGTGGTATACCCGACACCTAGCGTAAAAACTTTGAACTGGTCGAAGATTATTTTAAACTTCAATGAGATGAAGTTAGCGTTTCCTCTTCTCGATTTCGCGCGCACACAGTTTAAATTCGGAATTTAGGAGTGTGAGTTGCCACCTCCGTTCACAGATGGTGCGCGTTTTTGTTGCTAACCGTCTTTGTTGTTAGGGCATCAGCGATATCTGGCGGCGTGGCTGTGACCTTGCGACATCTGTTGCTGAAAAGTTAAATTGATCGTATTCCGAAGGCGTGCTCATCCGTATTTTTGTGCGCGAGCAAGTCCGGGCTTTGTGCGTATGAGTTGCCGATTCCGTTTGTAGATGGCGCGCACCTGAATCTCTTTCAGCTGACGTGAACTTTTACCATTATCACGCGAAATCTCTCGCTAATTTTAGCGCCAGATTGGTAGATGGCGTCAACTCTATCGCGCGCGCGCGACATCTCTCGCTAATTTAGCGTCATCTGCAGCTGCAGTGTTGGAAAAGGACCGGAGCGTGGTCGCATCCATACGCGCTAAAGACGAGACAGATATGGTGTTTCATATTTTTATTCTCATACGCTCTAAATACACCACACTTCTAAATGCAGATCCGGTGTTCATTTTTTTTTTCTTTTCACTCTACGCAACAAAGAAACCATTGGAAGCGCTTTACACAAAAAAATGTCACACAAGCTGTTTCAAGATACAACCGAGGCAAAGAAGTTGTGAAATGACATCTCAGGAGCAACGCGCGATAGGATCCTCGCATCTCAGATAACTCCTTGACGTTGTCACTCACCTCCAGAATGTATCCCGTCGGAGCGTCATCTGGAACGTCATCAATGATCAGGCAGGCAATCTCGTCTTTCGTCATCCACTCAAAGTCCGACACGGGCTGGGCTTCTCTCATTGTCGCCGCATACAGACCGTTTACGTCCAAGTCCAAAATCTGAGACGGTTCGTGCTGCGGGTTAAACGTATCCGTTCCCGGAATATTTGCGACTGCATGGCGGGTTGTGCATTGGGTAATCCCTCCGCGACCACCCTGTTCTATCATGAGATAGGTGTCAGGATCGTCAATTAGCTACAGTCTTACTTTCGACTGTTTCAGCGCACACGACAAGCTTAGGGACGGTAACGATACGAAATGTAAAGCCTCAATTTCGTACGTCTCCAGCGTCCAGCGTCTAAAATTTTGGAAAACATCGGCCAGTCGGAGGCAGTCCGTCTTTAGGTAAAGGTCGCTGTATTCTCCAAGGTTCTTCAAACCAAAGGTATCGAAAACGACCTGTGCATGTTGGTAGTTATCCTCACACACACACACACCCCGTTCTCAGTCAACTTGTTAAAAAAAAAAAAAGGCCTCTCGTGTCGGGAGGCTTTGACCCTCGTAACTCTCGAGGCTTGTAATAAAATTATAACAAAACACTCTTTTGCGGGCAAGGAGGTCGACGTGTTTGGGAAAGGACTGCCGAAGGCAACAAAAATGCTCTGTGGCATTAGAGTGGAGATTTTGCACGAGCGTCTCCAGGCTTGCATTAAGAAATGCGAGGCTGTCAATAAAGCGAATGTTGCCTATCTCTAACAATTTAAAATTCTGGCACGAGCTTCCGCGAGTACGTTAATATCCTTGGACTCGAACAAATTAAGATTGCCTAGAAAGAAACTGAGGTCGTAGGAATGGTTATGCGCTATGAGTGGAACGGTATGTTTGTTGATTCGATGGTTTAGGCTACACTGGGAAGCAAAGCGCCCGCCTGGACTCTCCCGTCATGTGGTCGTGGTCGCGAGTTTTCATTTTCTTGCTAAAGCTTTCGTTGCAAATGACACAGCGGGAAGAGTCCGAGTGGGAAGCCTCGTTTTCTTGAGTCATTTCAAGAGGCACTTCACTCGACCTGATCAATCGGGGTATTTCCTTCGCTAGAAAGTTGAGAATCAAAATTAATCTTTCTACGCAGTCGGGTCCGCGATAGAGGTATTCCCCAACAATAGACGAATCTTTTGAGCGGATGACGAGAAGACGGAAAGAGCTGGGGACGTGATTCTCGTAAACATTGCCCGTCGACTGAGTCGATTCCAGAATCCCATCAAAGTCGTAAACGCAATAAAAGGGGAACTCTTCCATGACATGCGTGCTCCGCGAAAGTACAGTTCGTCACCCTTGTTTGGGAAGACGGTTTTGCCCGACTTCTTGTCCCTGCACATTGAGAGATGGTCAGATAGCCCGTTTCTTGCCTCTGAAACCCGGTTAGACACGTCTTACAACGAAAGCGTAGGCTTTTGGCATTTGAAAAAACCTCGCAAAGTTTGTAATGCCAACAAAATGGTTCTCAGCAAGGAGAAGATCGACATGCTTCTCCAACTCGTCATCAACTACCTTCAGGGGCTAGACAAAGTTTTTCTCGCTGTCATAACCAAACACGTTCACTGAGACACAATTTTTACGCTCAAAGGCCCCCACATCCTGTGGAAAGGTGACGGGGAAGGTTTTCGGAAACAGGTACTTGCACATATGTTCACGATACGAGGATGCTCTTCCTCTGTAAGCCCCGTTTGCAGGACGCAAAACGGCGAGCACCGCAAACAACAAAGCACATATCCCGTTCAGATTCGTGAAGACACTCACTGACACTGACGAGGCATTGCTTTGAGGCAAGTTGCTTCGGCAGAGAAAAAATGTCCGCAACCAACGTTCGGAGGAAGGAATCGTCCCAAACTAAGAGTACAAATTTTGATTCCGACAAGAAAGAATCCCGAGCCTTGTTCCTGATAATGCTCCAATCGGGCAGCTATTTCAGTGCAAACTCGCTGAATCGAACTACTGATATTACCGTCCACAAATGCGGTTTGGACCTGCTCACACGCGTCGCAACAGTGCGGTTTATTTCGACGCCCGAACGTATACCCAAACCACAATGTTTACCCAACGAAGGATAACCGATAAAAAGAAAAAGCGGGTACTCCCCAAGCTCGGAGCTGACCGCAACATGTCTAGACGTCTTCCTGTTAGGTACTATCAGAAACAATATGAGCGTGAACGCGCCTCCGCGTGTCGCCGCAACCTGTGGCGCCGCCCTGCGGCGCCGTTGTGAAGTTTTGTGCATGCGTGTAAAATTCCTGTCGCTGTTCTCGCTTTGACTGTTAACCCCCCTCTTTTCTGCTGCTATGCGCGCGCTGGCGGCCGCTCGCGCTGTTGTCTGCTATGCGACTCGTCTATTTCCGTCGCAACTCTGACAAACGACTTAAACATGATTCAGGAGTTTCCTGTGCGATAACGCAATGTCCACATTTTGTACTTGATAAGTAGCTGGCTTCTTTCATTGTGTCGAGATACTGCGATAACGTGCAAATAGATTCAAGACAAAATATCTGCAAAGCTTAGCGTACAACTACGGGGAGCCTGGAAAAGATTCGGTAGGGTGAAAAGGGGCTAGAGTTCCTGACGACGAACGGGTCAACATAGCTAAGCTGTCCCTGTGTTTCCGAGTTTTCGTTCCGTTCCGGTTTCCAGTTTCCGAGTTTCCTGTGTCTAGAAAGCACGCAGTATGAGCACTCTAGTAATATGCCTGTCGAGCCCTTGGCCGACGGCATAACAGAGGTTTTCACGTGTTAGGACCACGTGTTCAAAAATAAAAGCATTGGGTTTAACTGAAGACTTTTGTCCAAATCAACACCATTAAAGCTGTCCAGGGCAAACACAATTCGCGTAGGAAGCGCGGGTGTTTCCTCCGGAGCACCCAATGTTGTGCGGCAGACGACAACACGAGCGGCCGCCAGCGCGCACAGGAGTCGCACAGCAGACGACAACGCGAGCGGCCGCCAGCGCGCGCATAGCAGACGACAGACGGGGGTTAACAGTCAAAGCGAGAACAGCAACTGAATTTTTACACGCATGCGCAAAACTTCACAACGGCGCCGCAGGGCGGCGCCTCAAGTAGCGGCGTCACGCGGAGGCGCGTTCACGCTCATAGTGTTTCCGATAGTACGTACGAGAGATCCGCTTTTTCTTTTTATCGGTTATCCTTCGTTGGGTAAACATTGTGGTTTGGGTATACGTTCGGGGGTCGAAATAAACCGCACTGTTGCGAAGCGTGTGAGCAGGTCCAAACCGTATTTGTGGACGGTAATATCAGTAGTTCGATTCAGCGAGTTTGCACTGAAATAGCTGCCCGATTGGAGCATTATCAGGAACAAGGCTCGGGATTCTTTCTTGTCGGGATCAACATTTTTACTCTTAGTTTGGGACGATTCCTTCCTCCGAACGTTGGTTGCGGACATTTTTTCTCTGCCGAAGCAACTTGCCTCAAAGCAATGCCTCGTCAGTGTCAGTGAGTGTCTTCACGAATCTGAACGGGATATGTGCTTTGTTGTTTGCGGTGCTCGCCATTTTGCGTCCTGCAAACGGGGCTTACAGAGGAAGAGCATCCTCGTATCGTGAACATATGTGCAAGTACCTGTTTCCGAAAACCTTCCCCGTCACCTTTCCACAGGATGGGGGGGGGGGGGGGGGGGGGGCCTTTGAGCGTAAAAAGTGTGTCTCAGTGAACGTGTTTGGTTATGACAGCGAGAAAAGCTTTGTCTAGCCCCTGAAGGTAGTTGATGACGAGTTGGAGCAGCATGTCGATCTTCTCCTTGCTGAGAACCATTTTGTGGGCATTACAAACTTTGCGAGGCTTTTTTCAAATGTCAAAAGCCTACGCTTTCGTTGCAAGACGTGTCTAACCGGGTTTCAGAGGCAAGAAACGGGCTATCTGACCATCTCTAAATGTGCAGGGACAAGAAGTCGGGCAAAACCGTCTTCCCAAACAAGGGTGACGAACTGTACTTTCGCGGAGCACGCATGTCATGGAAGAGTTCCCCTTTTATTGAGTTTACGACTTTGAAGCGATTCTGGAATCGAGTCAGTCGACGGGCAATGTTTACGAGAATCACGTCCCCAGCTCTTTCTGTCTTCTTGTCATCCGCTCAAAAGATCCGTCCATTGTTGGGGAATACCTCTATCGCGGACCCGACTGCGTAGAAAGATTCATTTTGATTCTCAACTTTCTAGCGAAGGAAATACCCCGATTGATCAGGTCGAGTGAAGTGCCTCTTGAAATGACTCAAGAAAACGAGGCTTCCCACTCGGACTCTTCCCGTTGTGTCATTTGCAACGAAAGCTTTAGCAAGAAAATGAAAACTCGCGACCACGACCACATGACGGGAGAGTCTAGGCGGGCGCTTTGCTTCCCAGTGTAGCCTAAACCATCGAATCAACAAACATACCGTTCCACTCATAGCGCATAACCATTCCTACGACCTCAGTTTCTTTCTAGGCAATCTTAATTTGTTCGAGTCCAAGGATATTAACGTACTCGCGGAAGCTCGTGCCAGAATTTTAAATTGTTAGAGATAGGCAACATTCGCTTTATTGACAGCCTCGCATTTCTTAATGCAAGCCTGGAGACGCTCGTGCAAAATCTCCACTCTAATGCCACAGAGCATTTTTGTTGCCTTCGGCAGTCCTTTCCCAAACACGTCGACCTCCTTGCCCGCAAAAGAGTGTTTTGTTATAATTTTATTACAAGCCTCGAGAGTTACGAGGGTCAAAGCCTCCCGACACGAGAGGCCTTTTTTTTTTTAACAAGTTGACTGAGAACGGGGTGTGTGTGTGTGTGAGGATAACTACCAACATGCACAGGTCGTTTTCGATACCTTTGGTTTGAAGAACCTTGGAGAATACAGCGACCTTTACCTAAAGACGGACTGCCTCCGACTGGCCGATGTTTTCCAAAATTTTAGACGCTGGACGCTGGAGACGTACGAAATTGAGGCTTTACATTTCGTATCGTTACCGTCCCTAAGCTTGTCGTGTGTGCTGAAACAGTCGAAAGTAAGACTGCAGCTAATTGACGATCCTGACACCTATCTCATGATAGAACAGGGTATTCGCGGAGGGATTACCCAATGCACAACCCGCCATGCAGTCGCAAATATTCCGGGAACGGATACGTTTAACCCGCAGCACGAACCGTCTCAGATTTTGGACTTGGACGTAAACGGTCTGTATGCGGCGACAATGAGAGAAGCCCAGCCCGTGTCGGACTTTGAGTGGATGACGAAAGACGAGATTGCCTGCCTGATCATTGATGACGTTCCAGATGACGCTCCGACGGGATACATTCTGGAGGTGAGCGACAACGTCAAGGAGTTATCTGAGATGCGAGGATCCTATCGCGCGTTGCTCCTGAGATGTCATTTCACAACTTCTTTGCCTCGGTTGTATCTTGAAACAGCTTGTGTGACATTTTTTTGTGTAAAGCGCTTCCAATGGTTTCTTTGTTGCGTAGAGTGAAAAGAAAAAAAAAATGAACACCGGATCTGCATTTAGAAGTGTGGTGTTTTTAGAGCGTACGAGAATAAAAATATGAAACACCATATCTGTCTCGTCTTTAGCGCGTATGGATGCGACCACGCTCCGGTCCTTTTCCAACACTGCAGCTGCAGATGACGCTAAATTAGCGAGAGATGTCACGCGCGCGCGATAGAGTTGACGCCATCTACCAATCTGGCGCTAAAATTAGCGAGAGATTTCGCGTGATAATGGTAAAAGTTCACGTCAGCTGAAAGAGATTCAGGTGCGCGCCATCTACAAACGGAATCGGCAACTCATACGCACGAAGCCCGGACTTGCTCGCGCACAAAAATACGGATGAGCACGCCTTCGGATTACGATCAATTTAACTTTTCAGCAACAGATGTCGCAAGGTCACACCCACGCCGCCAGATATCGCTGATGCCCTAACAACAAAGACGCTTAGCAACAAAAACGCGCACCATCTGTGAACGGAGGTGGCAACTCACACTCCTAAATCCCGAATTTAAACTGTGTGCGCGCGAAATCGAGAAGAGGAAACGCTAACTTCATCTCATTGAAGTTTAAAATAATCTTCGACCAGTTCAAAGTTTTTACGCTAGGTGTCGGGTATACCACATTTGGCTGGGACTGTGCAAAGTGTTACGCGCTGGGCTCGAATTTTATTAGGGCCACTTCAGAGTTTTACGCGCTGGGGTCAGCTCCCAAAATATGTCAGTGCCACGTCAAAACTTTACGCTTTGGTCTCAACTGGGCACGGTTCGTAAGCTTCGAATTTTTACCGTCACCCCTCAAAATTAAGTGGATACAGCTGACCATGTGTGCTAAGCGCGCGGGAGAGCAACTTCAATGCTTTACGCTGGGCCAAGATGTAGCACGGCCTGCGAACTTCAGTTTTACCGTCGCTCCAGCAAAAAAAAAAAAAAAAAAAACACTTTAGCGGTATCCAGCTGGTGCTAAGAGAATCTTCAGATGACGCCCCAAATTTAGCGGGTCGAAGCTTTCACCACCAGATGTCAGCAATTTTTGGGGATGAGCACTTCAAATTTCTAACGAGAGATGGTGTTTATTCGAAAAAAAATCACTGGGTCCAGCACAGTCTGTGAGTTTCAAGACTTTTCCCCAACGTTTAGCAGGTCCACTTCAAAGCTTTTCGCTGGACCAAGATTTAACACGGTCCGCCAGCTTCAAAGTTTCAGCGTCACCTCACCCCCAAATTAGCGGGACCGCGACTGTTGCCAATTGGACCGTCACATGACGTCCAAAGTTTATATCGGGTCGAAGCTTTTACCATCAGATGGCACCGAATTTGAACGAGGACCACTTCACAGTCTGAACATTAGATGGCGCCTATTCCCGAAATTCGCTGGGTCTTTGCAAAGGTTTTGCGAGCTGGCCCCAAATTTTAACAGGGACACTTTAAAGCTTTACGCAGGATCAACATTAATCACGGTCCGCGAGCTTCAAAATTCTACAGTCCCCTCAACCCCAATGTAGCGGGACCCAGCTCATGCTATTAGGGACCGTCACATGACGCCAAAATCCAGCGGCTCGAAGACCCCAAATGCAACAGCTAAGGGGGCGCCACGAGGCTACGAGTCCGTGAACACCGTTTGAATCGCGCGCGCGCGAAATCACGTGATATGAAGACGAGCAACGTCACACGACCATGGTCACATGACCTGCGTCAATGAAGCATCCTGTTTTTAACCGCATTACAAATGACAGACCGACCTCCGGCGCACAAGTGACGTTCCGAGCCCCCACGCGACAGCTGAATAAACACAAGCGACCGAGCTGAGCGTCGAAACAGTGTATTTCATTCGCATATGAAAAAAAGAAAATAACATTCCGATCTCTCGAGACATATACGAAACCTGTCCAGACTTCTTTCTGCATGACGGAATTTTATAGATAGGCTTCGTCACATGACCTGGAACAATGACGCGTTCAAATTCCGTGTAGGGTTGTTTGTTTGTTTTTTTCACCCAGATTACGAAAGCCATTCCCGAGGTGACGAGTTCGCGCGAACACCGCTTGAATCGCGTGCGCGCGAAACCACGTGATAGGAAGACGAGCAACGTTAGCGCCCAGCGATGCATTACGTCACACGACCATCGTTACATACCCTGCGACAATGAAGCATCCTGTTTTAACCGCATTACAAAAACCATGTGGCAGGAAAACACGTGATTGGAATTGCACACACACACACACACACGAACAACTAACCCGTCTTAAGCTTTCTCGGAAACAATGCGCTCGTAGCTCAGGGGATAGAGCGTCGGGCTGGTGATGAAGAAGTCGCGAGTTCGATTCGCCGCTGGCGGCGGAGCCTTTTTTATCGAATAAAAGGGGCATTTACCGCGCAGCGATTCAAATTCAAAACACGTGACCATCATGTGACCGGAGCGCAGCGCCCTCGTTCGGATGCAGCACGAACCCTGTGCGACATCACGTGAGCGCCCTCTGTCGAACGAAGCTCGGACCCTGTGTGACATCACGTGGTTGTTGTCAGATATGACCGCAGCTGTCAACACCTGGTCAACCACACTTGCGGTCTGACGTTTGCTGTCTGTGGTTTGCGGTCATGGTAAGTGACACGCTTCTGGCACGCGCCTGACACGTGACTTCACACGTGACGGGACATCGCTGAGCTCCGATTGGTCACTGGCTAATGTCACTGGGATGGGAGAGAGGGAAAGGGCCCAGGCCTACTGCGCTGTGATTGGTTGGATTGGGTTTGGCCCCGCCCTCCTGCGCTGTGATTGGTCGGATCGGGTTTGGCTCCGCCGCTTTGGGCGTTGATTGACAGGTGGCCGAATCCGTACACTTATTCTACTACTCTGCGCAGCACCAACCAATACACGCGACACCCAGCGCGCGTCATCACAGTGTCCGCCGTCAACAGCTGGCCCGCAGGGCCGAAGACCCGTAAAGTTCAAGTCCAGATGCACGAACGCAACCATCACAACCTCGCACAGCATCACAGGCGCCGTGCTGATACAGCTGGACACAGGTGTCGCGGTACGATCTGGCTGCAGTGGTGGGCGGTGAGGCGGTCGCGAAGATGACAGCACTGAAAGGCCAACGACCGCCGCCTGCCACCGGAGACCAGCTGGGCAAGTCCCAAAGACACGCCGCCAAGGGAGTCGCCTCCATCTCGGCCGCAGTGGGCTGGTAAGGGGGGTGGACGACCTCGGAGCAGACCTGCGAAGTCGTAATGCGCCAGCAGGCAGACAACACGCCCAGAGCCGGCCGCAGACCTCCCCAAAGGGAAGAAAGGGCGCCGCAACCTCCAAACGAGGGGGCGCTCACAACCAACGCTCTCCTGCACGGCCGCAAAGGCGGCAGAAACGGGCAGGAGCAAACGACAAACAAAACTACAGAAAGGTGGCCAGTTTGTCAACGGTGACAGGAAGACGCTCAGTTGGGAAAAGGACCCGACGAGCGGCCACAGAACTTATGCCAGAGTTACCCGCTTCGACACCGGAAGAAGAAGCCATAAAAGGGGGCCCCTCCGTTCGAAACACGTCCTCATACCAAGCAAATTAATTGAGTTATCTTAATGTGGACACCGGGGAAAGAGCTTCTAGGAAAAACGCCGAGTTCTCAATCCTTTGCGCAGGCAGCTAACACAGAGGCTGCCTACAATACCCGGTTTTATAGTTACCGGAAGAGTCCGTTGACTATAAGTGGCCAAAAACAGATAAGTCTGCAGCTGGCCCGCCTTCTGAAGTCGATGTAAATAAATACGGGGACTTTGAAGGGGCGGATAGAAACAAACCGCCATGCATGCGCGTCTGCGAGCGGGGAAGATGCTAGTTCCCGCGCAAAATAGCAGCCATCTTGCTCCCCACGGAGGAAGACAAAAAGGGGCCGCAGCTCACACGCTCAAACCTGCTAGCTTCGGCAAATATTTGAGCTAGCTAGCTTACCGAGGCTAGAAAAGTCTTCCACTCGATATGCTAGATCAAGGGCTCACAACGGTGTGGACCCTTCTTTTGAGGCAAGGCCAGGTTTCAGAGCAACGTAACTGCTGAGAGTCTTGGAGTCACTCTTCAACCTGGATCACGCGAATCTGACAGATATCGCCAAACGGCGCTCTGGCTACATGACGCCCGGGTTTCAGAGCAACATAACCTCCGAAAGTCTTAGAGTCACTCGTCCACTCAGATACTGTCACAGTGCGCCTCAGGCCGCCTAGCGCCACCACCATGAACGCAAAACTAGTGTCGTTCTTGGAAAACAACAACGGGCTGCAGGAATACGTTGGCATCCAGCTGATACACATCTTCCCCGAACAAAACCCTCCGCGCCCACTGCAATACCAGCAATGAATACAGCGCGCGCATCAAAAGTATGCAAACTGCTTCTCGACGCCGACGGTTACGCGGCCCGGCTCCCGGAGCCCGTCAGTAGCAGTACGAGCTACTTATCGACGCTATTGGCAGGCGCACCGTCCGACTCTTGCTGATAGTCTTTGAATATTTGCATTCCCAGATTGCACTGCTGATCCTTCGCTACTATTTTCCGCCAAGCCTCGCTCCCCGCCGGACATAAAGTCCACCCGGTTCTCAAAAACATTATCAAAACTTCTATATACATTTGCCCTTCAGGACAAGTTGTGGGTGCGTGTAAGGAACCCAAATACACACAGGTGAAGGGTTCTCCTCAAGCATGGAGAACAAAGGGCCTCCCGCAACAACGAATGTTGCTTAAGGCACGCCAATTCAAAACAGGAACACGCGTACGAATCACATTGCGCTCGCTCAAAGGAGTGGCACTACGGATTGCCGACTCGGCATTAATCACTCAACCATAAGTGGCGAGATCAGGACGCTCGTGGTACGGAGCGATCAAAGGCAAGGATGGTCGGCAAATAGGCCGAACAAAGGGACGGAGGCCAGGAGCCACGACCGCGATAAAGGGAAGTCGAGGCCCCACGTTGGGCGCCATTTTATGTGGGATTTTCTAGCTACCAACACAGGTACAGAAAGAGTAGTAACCAAAGAGCTATCTCAACAGCGGCGGCGATCTCAAAGGAGGCGTCAAACCTAGTAGCGCGGTCCCCACATCTCCGCGGCAATATGGACGATGTTTAGGGCTACATTACCGCGGGTCAGTTTGATATATTACCTCCATCGGTGCCAATGATCGACTACTTTGTCTCACTCTCTCGAATATAGCGGAAGAGAAGACACACGTACCAGAGTAAGGACAGACTCCAAGAGCATTTATTAGAACACTCTTAAAATGAACTACAATGTCCCCATCCAAAATGTCCCCCGGAGAGCCAAGATGGGGAAAGCGCCGGAGAAGTCGCCGACACACGTCCTATCCCTTTCGCGGTCACCGGACGAATGCCCTTCCCGAAAGCGGGAAAACAAGAGCCGAAACCTCCTCGCCTGTCAGCAGTGATCCGCATACGAGCGGGGGAACGGAAAGAGGTCCTCCACGAGTGAGAGTGAGAGGAGGGCCCGCCAAGCCAGGCGGCCCTCCGCCTCACGAACAGGGGCCCTAATCTGGACACTTGGCGAAAAAGTCGGCGAGAAATCTGGCGGCCCCGATTGGCCAACTCCGCACTTGACCTTGGCGCCTGCCAATCAGAGCCGCCGGATTTCTCGCCGTCTTTTTCGCCAAGTTTCCAGATTAGGGCCCCTGGTCGGAGCTCACGGCGAAGGAGGCCGAGCTTTCCGGCCTGCGGCCGTTATCACAGCCATCGGGGAAGGGGACCACAGGAATCCCCACAAGGGAAACCGTCGTCTGATCGAGGCCACCTAGATTTTGTTCCCACGGTGTTCGCGCACAAAGCACCGGCCAAGCGCTCGTCGGTGCTTTGTGCGCGCAGAAGGTAAACGTCAAAACGGACATAGCGTTACCACTTGTCGTTTTTTGTGGTCATGAGGGTAAGAAAAATATCATAGCTTGACTTGAAGGACGCTGTGTATATTTAATCAATCAATACACTTCCACAGACCCACAGTCTGTCGATCCCGCCGGCAGCGCAGAAAGCGGCTCGAAGTAATCATATACCTCGAGAGACTTGTACGCCTGCACCTTGTCGGCCGTGAACTGGCTTTACGAAAAGACTAAAACGACGACGTGAGCCATCGACGTCAGTGGCAGAAACTCCACATCGGAACTCCAGCAGTTCTTGTTTACGGCGTACTGTTCGTCGAAGGCAGCGCCGTTCACGCAGCTTGTCTCGATACCGGTGCCGTTCAGGTTCGGGTAGCGAGCTCAAATAGTCGGGCATAATATACGACATACGATGGAAGCAAATACGACGCACAAATATATCTAGAAGTGTATCTAAGACGTCAACAACGAGCGCACACCAAACAACGCAATGGCGGAAACACGGAGAGCCTGGCCGCTTCTGCCCACATAGCTTCTGCGCATGCTGCGCCGCGTGTCGGTCTATAGCTTTGAAATATCGTTCTTCTCCAGATAAAAATACCCAAACTAATTTTATGTGTTATTTAAAGGGACACTGACACCCCCCAAAAAATTTTTTTCATTTTTTGCCAGGCGCTTTATTATGGTGTCGGAGGACTACCCAATTAATATTTTGCAACAGAGTAGCGTATTTTTTTAATAAAGCCAAAAAACGCAACTGCGCGAAACCGAAACCGAAACGGAGAAGTGGAGAGGATAGCGGGAGTGGCGGAAGTCACGTGGCTACACCCGAACGCGCTTTTTTTTTTTTTTTTCCTCCTTTTTTTTTTTTTTTTCTCCTGCCGCGCAGCAGACGACGTTGACGACGTCGTCCACAGAGTTGCGGTTAGTTTCCCGTGCGATTGCTTTGCATTTATGTGTTCCGCTCGCTGTTCTCCACTTCTACGAGTTGTGAAATGAGTAGCGATTCGGCGACGTCTTCGTCCAGATCGGCTTGCCGGTCGGGCGTGTCGTATGGAACGAATCCTAATTGTTTTGTTCTATCCAAGATTTCTCTTTCGAAGGAAGAAAGATTCGCCGGTACCGCGAACGAAGTAGAGGTCCCACGCCCGTCGTCCCCTGCCATCGCCGTCCAGCACGCTAGTCCCAGTCCCACGATACGCGATACGACGCTGACGACGCCATGTTGAGAACTATCTATGCAGTGAACGCACAGAGGCTTCCGGTTGTGTGTGCACCTTTTTTTTTAATCAACGTTATTGCAGCTTTTTAGAAGCCAGAAAAAATGGGTTTCATATTTATTTCTATTTTTAATATTGACTGTGTGCCTTCAATGACCCACGACTTCGATTAAATTTGGTAATCGCATCGATACCTTAGGAAAAGAGAGTGAGCGAGACTCGAACCGGCCAGTTCTTGATCGGCGGTTTTCGGGCGGAAAGAAACCGAATTTCGAGCCGCAAATTTTGTTCTGGGTAGTTGGGCCCTCATATGTCATGTACGACTAAAAATCTCGGCGAGCATAAATGCCCTGTCAGTGTCCCTTTAAGGAATTGTATAACGTGTTTTAACCAAGTAAGCATTACGTTCTGTCAAATGCTTTTTTTTTAGAATAAATTAGCTTACTTTGTTTATATAACAAGTGCAGTACATGACAGGTCCTCACTTAAACTTACACTCAATGTTTTCTTTTGTTTTGCAATTTTTTCTAGCAATGTGACTTGAAATTATATAAGTATATTCATGAAATTCATACCATTTGCATACTTAGTTTTACCTGAATTTATATTTAATCAATTCATTTATTTTTTCATATAGATAGTACCAGAAAGTGATAATTAGCCGACTTTTTAGGCACTTTTTTGTGACACCAGGAAAGAATGCATTTGTATCACCTGCGTGCATTTTAGCCACGGGTAACCTGGTATTGCTGTTATATCCTTACATGCACAAAGGATATCAGAGGCCTTAAAATACAGTTAGCGTGCAGTGTAACTGGTGGAAGTTTATCACGAAAAATGCAACCCGCGACTGGGGGCAGCAGAGAAAATATTACAGTCATATAAAGAAAAGTAAAAAGAGACGACGTCTTGAGCTAACTTATTGCGTTTATTTTCACAACCACAACGCCACAAAACCGCAGAAAATCCTGCTCTAGAGGTCACACAGAAAAGCAAAACCCACATTCCCAAGCAGATCACTCTGTTTTGAGTTGCGACTGTGGTTATTTCAGCGTATTTGCGAAAACTGGATGTATTGCATTTTGATGGCGTTGTGGTTGTGTGTATATGGATATGATGGGTAAATGAACGCATGAACCGAGTTTAAGACGTTGCCTGTCCCTATTTTTTTCTACCACTGTCAAACATTTTCCTCCTTCGTGCACGAATCTTGGGATAATATCACAATGGGAACTAAAATATGCCTTAAACAAATGAATCACTTTCGTGCAGGAGATTGCGATCTTTTATACACGAACTCATCTCTGTTACGTCACGGCACGGTGCTGGCGCGTCGGGCGCACTTCCGGTCTGGGGATGTGGGCGGATGTTCTCATGTAAGACGTGTATTCCTGCGTTGTTTTGAAAAGAACCAGGCAAAAACCTGCCTTCTCGTCCGAGGCCTCAACTGGGACTGTAGCAAAAGAGTCGAGAAAGGTTTGAAGGTCAGTTTTCATGTGCTCGTTTCGTCCAAAAACGTAGATATGTGCCGTGAAAAGGGAAAACCAGACGCCGTCGGACCATGATTGCTTGGGTGGCAAGCACTTTGGGTTGAATTCATGGATACTTCTAGTCGTCAGGTTTATTTGCTTAGTTGAAACCTGAATGCCGGAAAACCGTCAAGTTGTACGGACCACCTACGGACTACGTTCGGTGCGTCTCCAAGTTCAAACAGCCGCCTGATCGTTCGAACTGTTGTCTGCTTTTTCAAACGTTTCCTCCTTGTCGTCTGCTCTTCCCGTAGGCCAAATGTTGCCCGGTACTTGCGATAAGAAGTAAGTGCAGGCCTCAAAAGACTTAGGTTTGAAGGTTGGTAAGCAGGCTCGATGTAAACAGTAGAAACAAGGAAATGTTGATCATTGTTACCAGTGGCCATCACCGACTCGTTATGCCTGATTCACTTGGTCCGATTCTGTTTGCGATTTTCACTATCGACGTCGAACATCTTAGCTAGGTTCACGCTTTTGCAGCCCGAGCGACGTCGCGACTGAAAATTGCGAGTGAAATCTCAGTATGCAAATCAGGCTTTAGCGCCCATTCTGCGGCGTCCTCGTGGAATGAATCACCGCATGTCACATTATTCACGCGAAGTTTTGCGGTGTAACGAGCCTCGGTAATTTCACTGAGGCCGCTCAAGTTGTCAGACGTTGCCAGCAATACGTGGGATCAACAATTCCAACGCGAAAAAGAGCACGGGGACTTACACCGACGCCGACAACATCGCATTTCAACGGTTTGTTTATGGGCGACGGCGAGCTTCTTGCCCGCACTCCATCGCGCATGCGCGGCGCCGGTGGCGTCCGCTAGGGGCGCTCCGGTTTGTTTGTAAACATGAGTTGTTGATAGATAAAGTGTATTGCCGTTCCCACACCGGCCTTGATCGTCATTGATGCGTTGGAATAGATTAACCTCTGCTGCGCTGCCTGCGCTGTAGAGGGTTGTCACATATCCGGGGCAAACTAGCACTGATGCAGAACTCCTGCCGGAGGCTCTTCCTTTCTACTTGCCTTTGCCACAAATCGTGATACCAAGCATTCGTTAGCCCGGAGTCACGAAGTATGTCGACAAACGTGTTTCGCATGGCCCTGCTTCAGGGCCATCCGCAACACACAACAGGAAAGAAAACCTCGGCAGAGCGAGCACGCCAATCAAAAAAGCAGCTTCAACGGGAGCCCAGATACCCTTTCTCCGGGAATGTTTCAACTTCACTTACGAGCCGAAGTACACTCTAAAAAAGCGGTTTATATAGTCCTCCCTAAAGGGAGGAACAACCTATGTTCCTTAAGAAAGGGGAAAAAAAAAAAGCTTTCGTCCCTGAAAGCAGAGGAGCAAACTTCCTCCGTCGTCTGCATCTAATTATGGCGGCCCGGAATCAAGCAAATCGAGCTCATTGAGGCTTAACGAGAACGCTGCGTTTATTGCATGGGGCGAGAGGAGCAGCAAATAAAAGCGTAACGTCGGCGTCGGCGACGCCCGACGCCGCTCAATCCGGAAACGGGCGCCAAAGAGTTGCGCTCTAAAATTTGACTCCTGCAAGGGAAGCTTAAACCCCATTCCTTTACTTGGGCGCTATTTTATAGCGCCCGATAACCATTTTTAGTGACTTTATGTGAGAACGCCTACAGCCTTCTCGGTGAGCGACATAGTGGCGCGCATACTTTCATCTGGTACAATATTAGGCCTAAGAATAATTTTTTTTTATTAGTCTGCCTCGGTTTACTAGCTATTCGGCTTCTGTGTTTTTATGGGGTTAACAGTTTTACAAATGTTTCCCATTTTTTTCGCTCGTCTGCCTCTTTGGCAACGCCACCTGCGACTCATTTCCGTTAGCCGGGAGAGACACATCTCGTCGTCCGTTTAAAAAAATCATGACGGTAAGCAAATTCCGCCAAGCCCTTATTCAATTCGCTTCCAAGACAAACAAGTACGAAAACCTCCGAACTGCGAGTCTATTAATCAAGGAGGCTGCACTCAGCGCATCCCAAATTGTATGCCTTCCAGCGTGCTTCGGCTACGCCGCCTGCGCACGAGGCTTCAGGGAAGCTGCCGAAACCATTCCTGGTGAGACGAGCGATATGTTGTCCCATTCCGCGAAGCAACATGGCATATACCTCATAGGTGGTTCGATGACTGCAATGGACAATCATGGGCGAAGATACAACACCTGCCTCGTCTACGGCCCGGATGAAAGCATGATTGCCAAGTACCGGAAGATTCACCTTTTTGAAATCGACATCCCGGGCGTGTTGACCATACGTGAGGCGGTTCAGATTTTGCCGGGGAACAAACTGTCCACTTTCGACACTCCGTTCTGCAGAGTACGTGTCGGCATCTGCAACGATCTTCGGTCCGCGTCCTTGGCTTGGATGTACGCGCAGCTTGGATGCAAGTTTTTGCTGGTGTATCCGGGGACCTTCGGCAGGATAACTGGTCCGCTGCCCTGGGAGCTGCTTTCGAGGAGTAGGGCGAATGATAATCAGGTCTACGTGGCGTCTGTATCGCCCGCGAGGGACGAGACGGCAACTTATATTGCTTGGGGTCATAGCATGGTGGTGGATCCAACAGGCAAGGTGGTGCAGTCGGCTGAGATAAGTGAAGAGATTTTAATTTCCGAGGTAGACGGAGATTACTGGTTTTGGTGAGGAAGCAGATGCCCACGAGCAATCAGGAATGAGCTATACAAACAGGTGAGGCATGGGAACTAGAAAACTATCACACAACTTCGTAGACGCAAGTGAGCAAGGCAATATCTGAGTCATGTTCTAGGCAGGGAGATCTCATGGAACGCTAATTTCCTTATGTGTTTGATTCTATGGCATGCCCACGAATCGGGGTGAAGCCTTTAAATGACCGCATAATAGGCCTGGTAAAGTATCGTGCAACGATTTACCACAGAGGTGGCTCAAGGTGGTGGAAGTATCGCGTCAAAATTTCAAAGAACGAACATACTTAAGTAAAAAGTAAAAAGTTAAAATTGGCTACAAAAACCCCCTATTGTTTGTTGTCTATGAATTGCGATAGCATTCGTCATGAGACTCACAACGGAGCTCGCTGTGAATTTGACGACGTAAATTTTGAGTAAACACTGTATTTTATAAATAGTTTACGACGCAATCATTGACGTCAGCGCGACTGCAGCTCGCCACTTCGATATTGAGTGATTGCTTCGTGTCTGTGTAATCGTTTAATGTTCTGTCCCTATGTAATCGTTTCTTGTTCAAGTTGTTTCCCACCACCATTGCAGCTTCGTGTGTGTGCCTTGTCCTCTCTCTCTGTAATCGTTTAATGTTCAAGCTATTTCACCACCATCATTGACCATGTTCCATCTAGCAAATGTGAATGTGTGCGTACAGCCCCTTCGTGTATATTCAGCACGGGTTTATCTGCTTGCTATGACGACATCGAGGACGACGTCCGAAACGACGTCTAGGACAACCTCTAGGGCGATCTCAAGAACAAAGTCCTAGAGGACGACGTGGAAAACGACGTCTAGAACAACCTCTGGGACGACCACTAGGACGGCCTCTAGGACGACTTCTAGGACTATCTCAAGTACGAAAACAACGACATCGAGGACGTCGTCCTAGAGGATAACGTCAAAGACGATGTCTAGAACGACTTCTAGGAAGACCTCTAAGCGATCTCAAGGACGGCCACTAGGATGACCCCAAGAACGACGTAGAGGACGCCGTCCTAGAGGACGACGTCAAAGACGACGTTTTCAACGACCTTGGTCCGGTCAGCCGGGACTGATGAAGAGCTGGCGACTGCTGACGTGGACTTTGATTATCTGGCTTTGGTGGTGAATGCCCAAGACCAAGCACAAAAGAAATGACCCGTACAGAGTAGTGAGTTGTGAAGAAGGGGAAAGTAACGTGGCAGCTTCTTAAAAACTACGGCCTCTACTGCGTCAACGTAGCGTTGACCTTTGGCGTGAGCTCTTCGATGAGAAGTCTCTACGTGTAGAAGTTGAGGAAGAAGAAAAGATGAGAGCGTGCGGGGTAGCCGGGACACCGAGATCTGGTTAGATTGATTAGTGAGTAGGCTCAGAACTAGCTACCTTCGCCCCTACTCGCTGTTCAGAGGCGTCCGAAGATTGAGTAGAGGCAAAGGAAGAGTTTTGTGTCTAGCCACTAACCGGAGCTTGGTGTTCTGACGTCCCCGTCCACTCGCATCTTCTCGTATCCCATTCTGTTCCCCCCCGTAAATGTTTCCACTACTTTCGCTTTCCTACTATCCAGGTAAATTATCCAGACGTAGTTTCTCCCTTTGGTTACCAGCGGATATTTTTAAACGCGAAGCGCTGAACTCGACCCAAGCATCGTAAAAGCGAGGTCTCAAGTTTTACGTGATTGTTTTCTTTATATGTTAAGTGGCGTTTTCTTTCCGTTCTTTTATTGTCTCTGCGGCTTTCTGATGGTGTGTAATGTATTTGTATTCCCGGAGCAGGACCGTTGATGCTGAAGTGCGTTCTGGTAGGAAGCCGAAACTTAGAAAGTTCTTCTTAATAAGCGGTTTTTTTTTTTTTTCGAAGCGCTATAGTATGGGATTGGAGAAGTCCCAGGTTCCTATAATCCGAACCAGGGAGATTTTTTCGGTCGCGCACCAGTCACCTAGCTGTGTTTGGAGATTTGTGTTTGTCCTTTGTCCCTCTTGTTCCCCTTCTCCAAAGATTATTTTCGCCATAGTATGCGGGTGCGTCTGATATTTTTGTGTAGTCATCCGATTTTGTTTGGGTAAGGTGGGGTAAAATGAGACGCGTGGCAAAATGCGACAGTTTGTGTTTAGCGCCATCCATCTCCTCGGCTAGCAATCGGAGTACGTTCAAACTTCACTAAGACGTGCCGTGATCTCTACAGTTTGCGTGTATAAAAAGCGGAGTTGAGGTGGACGTGTTTACCCCCCGCCAAAAAGGCGCAAACTTCAGAGCAAGGTTTCGCTTCGATACGCGTACCTCGGTTGGCACCGACTATTTTGATGAGGTAAGCTTCCATTATATTATTATGCTTTACTAGCTCCGTGCGGACCAAATGTAAGCAATCTGTTGTTGCTTTTTCTAAAGAAATAATGATTTACGTAACGGGATACGTTCGGGGCAAAACACGACAATCTGGCATCCTATGACGCCATATGTGAATAACTCACGAGACTCCTGCAGGCCCGTTTGCTCGAAGCGCGGTTAAGGGCTAACCGCGGCTAAAGTTAACCGCAGTACCTAGGAGAGGGACTTAGAAATCATCTGGATGCTCCTGAGCCATATATTTGTTCTCCCGATGTCTAGGATGGTCCGAACGTATAGACCGACACGCTGTTTCCAAACAAGCCCGCGTTTGCCCGCACCAGGTGTGGGCAGCTGCGCGTGCGCAGAAATCGAATTCGCGTGAAGTGTCTGCGCATGCGCAGTGCCGTCGACAGCGCTACCACAGCTGCGTGACGTCAGGGCCGCATGTTGGTCTATAGAGAAAAACAACAAGGGCTTCATAGCACGGAAGTGACATTAAAGAAGCTCTTAAACGTGTCAAGCAGCAGCGTCACTCCCTTCGCACTGTTACCATATATAGTACTACGTAAAGAGCGGACACTTCCATAGGCCCCAGCGGCCCAATTTAGTGTCAGCGAGCGCACCCAGCGGCCAGTATAGTCCCTAGTTGAGTGTTGAATGGCTGGATACACGCAGTAACCGCTGGCCAGATGAATGAATGGATTCAAGGCGAATTCTGGCGGTATTTTTTTGTATCGGGCAGTAGCATGCGCCCTCTAATTTAGCGAGTAAGTGCTATTGTAACTAGCATGGTTTTTGTTTAAAATAGAATTGTTTCATAAGTATACCTTAATTGTACTGCAGAAGAAAAGTTATCCATCGCTACATATAATTCAAACTGACCGCACACCGAAAAGGATATTTTCACATTTGTGCTCCCTTGAAGGGACGACATAGGACGACACCAGGGATTGAAACATAAAAGTATTTATTTTTGTAACTATGACAAGCAAAACAAACATCAACCCTGAAGACGATGAGTGATGCATGTTATTCATACATTACAAAAATAAGAATACCGTACACATGCAAAATGTATGAATAACGCGTCAACAGTGCAACACAGCAAAACAAAAGTACGGTATTACAGCGAGACTTACAGCGACAAATGCAATATCATGGAGGGCATTTAAAAGGATTACCGTCCAAGTTCTATGAAAAGCGCTTGCACATGTGACCATGGGACTACTACAGCAGCAATAGAAGAACAAGCTGGCCCAGTGGCTTCTGAATTCAGTGAGCGAATGCTAATGTCCGTCAACAAAGAAACTACAGTCACAATGCTTCTTACGTATACCGTATACCATGACCGCAACGGAAGAATGACTAGAAACCCGCACGAGACAACAAGCCGCGGAACCAACTCAACCCACACAACGAGGCAAGAGACACAGACCAAGCAGCCGAAGTATCCGCCCCTGTCCGCCCTCCGTCGAGTCCACGACTCCGAAGCCAACCGTCGCGCCGCAGCCATAGCCACAGCCGTTGAAGTCGTTTTTGAAAGTTTTCAAAGCTTGTAATAATTTTAAAAGTTGACTCTATATAACAAAGTTATTTATTAATATTATATATCTGACAAATGTTCAGGATAAGTGGCACGGTTGCGCCTACTAACGGCCAGTAGAGTCTCTAACTCCTGGGCCGCGAAACGGCTTGAGTGGCCACTCTTTACGTAGTACTATATTTCTCTATGCTGTTACCATAATTCTTGGCGTACCAAAGGATGCGCTTCAAAAGCGAGCCAAACGACTAGAGGAAAGTAAATGGCAGTCGCTCGTCAAGAAAAAAAAAAGAAAAAGGCCGGGCTACAGAGAGAAGGCGCGTTCTTTCCGAGGTCACAAGTTTCAAGAACATTTCTTTAGTACCTAACGCACGATACAAAAAAGGGATCAAGCAGGTCGGAGAGCAGCACTGTACTAACGTCATCTCCCCACAAGGCAAAGTGATGTTGGCAAAAACAACCAAAGATTGACTTTCCATTGCCCCGCCGCCATCCCCCCCCCCCCCCCCCCCCCAAAAAAAAAAAAAGGATTACGTGGAGTCGAAGAGAAATATTAGTAGTGTTCGAGCGTTCTGCAGACCGTTCGATCCACACCACAGGAGACTGGCAGTGCCTAGTATACAAGGTATACACCAACTCATGTTTACAAACAAACCGGAGCGCCCCTAGCGGACGCCACCGGCGCCGCGCATGCGCGGTGGACGGTGGGCAAGAAGCCCGCCGTCGCCCATATAAACAAACCATTGAATTGCGTTGTTGTCGGCGTCGGTGGGAGCCCCCGTGCTCTTTTTGGCGTTTGAATTGTTGATTCTACGTCCTCCTAACAATGTCTGACTACTTGAGCGGCTTCAACAAAATTAACGAGGGAAAACTTTGCGTGAATATTGTGACGTGCGGCGATTCATTTCACGTGGACGCCGCAGAATGGGCGCTAAAGCCTGGCTCCCACGATGAGATTCTGCTCGCTATCTTCAGTCGCGACGTCGCTCGGGCTGCAAAAGCTTGGACCGTAGCTGAGATGGTGGACGTCGATACTGAAAACCGCAGAGTAGAATCGGGCATTACAAGTCGGTGACGGCCACTGGTAACAATGATCAGCACCTTCTTGTATCTACTGTTTACACTTAGCCTACTTACCCCAACCAACCTTCAAAAGTGTTTTGAGGCCTGCACTTAGTTCTTAGAGCAATTACCGGGTCAACGTTTGGTTTACGGGCCGCTGTCGTTTGAACGAGCTGACGACAAAAAGCAGGCAAACTTGAAAGAACAGAAGAACAGTTCGAACGCATGTGCAATGGAGTGCGGGCAAGCACTGCGTCCCGCGTCGACAAACCATTGGAATGTCACGTTGTCGGCGTCTGTGTGAGTATGAGTACTCTTTTTCGCGTTGAAATTGTCGATTCTACATCCTCATAGCAATGTCTTACCCCTTCAATCGCCTGAGCGAAATTATCAAGGCTCGTTACGCCGCTAAACTTTGCGTAAATAATTTGACGTGCAGCGATTCATTCGCATGAACGCCGCAGAATGGACGTCAAAACCATGATGAGACTCTTCTAGCTATTTTTGGTGGCGACGTCTCTCGTGCTGCAAAAGTGTAGAAGGTAGCGACGATGATCGGCGTCGATACTGAAAATCGGAAGCGGGAACAGACCAAGCGTAACAAGTCGATGATGGCCACTGGTACCAATGATCAACATTTTGTATCTACTGTTTACACCGAGCCTACTTAAGTCTTTTGAGGCCTGCAATTACTTTTTATTGCAATCACCGGGTCAAAGTTTGGTCTACGGGCGGCTTTTGTTTGAACGAGCAGACGACAAAAAGCAGACAAGTTTGAAAGAGCAGACGAAAGTTCGAACGATCAGGCGGCCGTGTGAATTTGAAGACGCACTGAACCCGTGGGTGGTCCGGACAACTTGGCGGTTTTCTTTCGTTTATGTTGGAACAAAACAAATACATCTGGCGACCACGAAGTGTTGCCCGCACAAGCAATCGTAGTTCGACAACGTCTGCTTGGCCCTTTTCACGGCTACTATCCGCGTTCTCGGACGAACGGAGGGGGCAGAAACACATGAAAACTGATCTTCAAACCTTTCAGGCTCTTTTGGTATAGCCCCGTCGCAGCATTTTGACGAGAAGGCAGGTTTTTTGTCTGGTTTCTTCCGAGAGAACACAGGAATGCATGTCTCGCACGGCGACTTCTGCCCACCACCCCGGACCGGAAGTGCGATCGACGCGCCACCACCGCGGCGTGACGTGGGAGAGTTGAGTTCGTGTATACACCAACTCATGTTTACAAACAAACCGGAGCGCCCCTAGCGGACGCCACCGGCGCCGCGGATGCGCGTTGGGGTTGTGGGCAAGAAGCTCGCCGTCGCCCATAAACAAACCATTAAATGCGATGTTGTCGGCGTCGGTGTGAGTCCCCCTGCCCTTTTTCGCGTTCGAATTGTTGATTCTACGTCTTCCTGGCGATGTCTGACTACTTGAGTCGCGTCAGCGAAATCACCGAGACTCGTTACACCGCAAAACTTCGCGTGAATAATGTGACATGTGGCGATTCATTCCGCGTGGACGCCGCAGTATGTACGCTGAAGCCTGATTCGCATGATGAGATTTCGCTCGAAATTTTGAGTCGCGAGGCCGCTCGGGCTGCAAAAGCGTGAACCGTACCTGAGATGGTTGACGTCGATACTGAAAATCACAAGCAGAATCGCACCAAGTGAATTAGGCATAACAAGTTGGTGATGGTCACTGGTAACAATGATCCAGATCTCCTTGTATCTACTGTTTACATCGAGCCTACTTACCAACCTTCAAACTTTAGTCTTTTGAGCCCTGCACCTAATTGCTTCTTATCGCAATTACCGGGCCAACATTTGGTCTTCGGGCCGGCGTCGTCTAAGAGAGCAGACGACAAGCAGAAACGTTTGAAAAAGCAGACGACAGTTCGAACGATCAGGCGGCTGTTTGAACTTGAAGACGCACTGAACGTAGTCCGCAGGTGGTCCGCACAACTTGACGATTTTCTGGCGTTCATGTTGCAACAAAACAAATAAATCTGATGACCAGAAGTATCCGTGAATTCAACCCAAAGTGCTTCCCGCCCAAGCAATCGTTGTCCGACGGCGTCTGCTTTTTCCTTTTCACGGCATAATCCACGTTCTCGGACGAACCGAGCACATGAAAACTGACCTTCCAACCTTTCTCGACACTTTTGGTACGGCCCCAGTCGCGGCGTTTTGACGAGAAGGGAGGTTTTTGTCTGGTTCCTTTCAAAACAACACAGGAATACACGTCTGGCATGGGGACTTCTGCCCACAGCCCCAGACCGGAAGTGCGACCGACGCGCCACCACCGCGCCGTGACGTAACAGAGATGAGTTCGTGTATACCAGGCACTGGTATGCCTTGTATGCCTTGTATCTAATGTGCGTATCAAAGCTAATGTGCGTATCAAAGACTGAAACAAAAAACAGTAAGGTTTTGCAGCAGTGAAAAAAAAAAAAACCTTGATTGTCTTAATGTAGCTTTTAATGAGTACATTAGCCATTTTATTAAGTTATATCGCTCGACTATTAAGCCGCTCCTGAAACTTGGTATCGTGGGTTCGGGGTTCGACGTCGGTGAACTGAACGTCGAATTGTTTTTTTGGGGTGTTATATATGGGGCAAGGGGTGTACCCTCCTAATCCCCCTATTTCTAAGAGTGCACAACGTTGCCTCATTTTGCCCCACAGGGTGGGGCAAAATGAGACATTGTGTGACTTTCAGATTTTGTAGTTTTTTTTTAATGTTTCGCTTGCTCCAGTTAAAGAAGCCCTGCAACGACTTTTTTTTTTTTAATTTGCACCGAACCTGAGCGCGCTGAACTTTAGTGAACTTTTTCTTTTCTCGAAATTCGCTTTATTTTAAAAGTTACAGGCATATTAATATTACAAAAACAAGCAGAAATAATCTCCAACATGACGTCCTTGGTCCTCTGTCCCCTTTTTTCCCGCGCCCTTGGACCGCGGTGACTGAGGAATGTGGAGAGGGAGGGGAAGACGGAGAAAGGAGGTTAGACCGAGGAGAGAGAGCTGCCTGGGAAAGGGGCGTCACTCTCTCCTCGGCTGACCAGTAACAACAACGTCACGATTTCGTCACATGCCGCGCGCGTTCGACACCACGGGGCGCCCCGTAGGGAAAGGAGGTTTCCGTGTCGTCCGGATAAAATATGACTAGGGTTCCGCGTTATCGGACACATCCGAAAAAATCCGAGAAACACTCGCGGATAAAAGGTTTGGCAATAGAATCTATCCGAAGTTAGATGTAGCAATCCTCCCCCCCCCCCCCCCCCCCCCGCGCACCCTAAAATTAAAATAAAAAGACAGTATTTCACATTTTGATTAGCGCAGGGTCAATTGTACTGAAAAAATACCACCATAATTATCTTTTAAATCTCCGATCATTGTCAAAAAAACCACTATTCTCGTCACTGGTTCATTCAGGACAACAGGTCATTGTATATTCAGGTCACGACAAGAAAACATGTTTTGGTTTCTTGTTTGGTCCATACTATTTGGGCTTTAGAGCAAGTAGAGATTGCGTTTTTGTAATAGTGAAAGCTAGGGATCAAAGAGATCGCATATTATTGGGAGGAGGGGCAGTACAAACTTCTCTTTTACATCCTTAAAGGGATACTACAACGAAATTTCGGAGCTTATATTATGGTCTATATGTGTTCAAAGGAGCAGTATCACATCGAACACACCAATATCTTGTTAAAAAAGTCACGAAAAGGAATTTTAAAACGAATTAAACGATTAGCAAAGAGCACCTGGTGGATGTCGCTAACGCCTCGTTTGTAATGCCCGTCTAGGAACCTTGACAGCTAGTGACGGTAAGTGTCTCGCCTCGGGCCATGACGAGAGAAGAGGGGAAGGAGGAACTCCCCTCTTCCCGAGAATTCATTTTGTGGGTCCCAGAAGTAGCTATTGTCCCCCTACAAGATTATAGAAGATTAACCCGTCACTCAAAATTCGTACAAAAGCAGCCGCTTCGGTGGCTGGAACGACTAGGCCATCCTCTCGACGTCGGCCTCGCGGTAGCTTTGCTCGTCCCGAGACGACCTACGTCACGATTGCGTCGGATGTCACGTGCTCTAAGCTGGGCCTTCTCCGAGCGCTTGCTAGAGTGGGCCGTTTATAACAAAAAATACAGCCACCAGGCTCAAAATACAAACGTGCGATTGTCATTTACGAATATTGTGGATCATATTCAACCTATTTTTTAACACGACGGATATATTTCAAATTTAGTTGAAGTATCCCTTTAAAGCCTGACCTACTAAAAGTTTTCCCGCAAGGTAGGAAAATCCTCCTCGCCACGCTTCCCTTTCCCCCTCTCTCAGACGCGGGTGGACTCCTTTTGTTGCTGCATCTTGGGGCTGGATAAGCAGGGATATACTCCCGGCTTAACCAGACCTAAGATAGAGCAACAAAAGGAGTCCCTCTCCGTCCAGATAGTTCCCAGGGGGAAAGGAGAAAGAGGAAGGGTGGCGAGGAGGGTACCGTAAATTATTTTGTAGGTCAGTCTTTAACCACTACACCTCGCGCAGCCGCGGCATATATTGATGGAATACTGTGATGGAGTGAATACGGCTTCCCAGCGACTCCCTCCGGGAGGTCATTGATTTTAAGGTATCGATATTTATTGAATCAACCCTTGTGTGCAACTTTTGCTGTAGGATAAAGTAGTATTTTCAATGGAAATGGCATAAACTCCAAATCCAGCTTAAGAAATGTTCATTGATTCAAGCGCGTTTGATTTTTTAATCTGGAATCCGTTTACATGCGGATATTCTTTATTTATTCATTCATTTATTTTGTTTTAACAGAAAACACTGCGTAATTAAACTCCGAATTTCGGAGAATCGGGAATCAAACAAAAATAAACTCCGAAAAACACCCTCTTAATCGGAAGAGAACTCCGAAAACAAGAGAACCCTAAATATGACGCGCTGATATTTAGTTACTCCCTCCGTTCCCGCTGTGTTGCCCGAACTACAAGAGACGTGGAAACCGCAAAAATGGTAGACGCTTAAATAGGACTGCTGGGCCCCTTCAAAACAATTTACTCAGCACAAAGTCAAGACATCCAGGAATGTCTCCATCAGCTGTTTGTTTAAATATGAAAGCAAAAAATAATAATAATAAACAATAGAATGAAGTTTTGCTGGAATTTTTTTAATTCAAACCTACCTTTGAATTTGCGAACTTATTAAGTTACTTGCTCAAATGTACTTATATGGAACGTTATTAATTTTACCAAGGAAGCCCTTTGCCAGAGACCAAGATAACATTAACCTTGTTCTTTTGTGCTGTGATTATTTTTTGCACGAACAATTTGGTCGGAGTTCCGAAAAACGCCCTCTCTATGCCCAGAATACTTGCATTGTGCCTTTTTCTCTCCCCCTATCTGTGCCCCTAGACGTGCAAACTCTAAATGACATCCAGTAGAGCGCCAGAATATACGAAAGAAAAGAGAAGTTTTGTTTTCTGCTATGATACTTTGAAGACGCCGCTTTCGGCATTTTGAAATGAATGGCGCTTCGCTAACAACGGCCTTTGGCAGCAGAGCAATTAGACGCCGCACTCTTGATCTCGGTAGGTGTACTCCATTATGCCCCAGTAACACTCCTCATACATCCTACAAAAGGAAGTTCGCTGATGACATGATGACGGAGTTATCAGCGGACAAGCCGCCACCATGATCGAATAACGTTAGCTTCATAGATATGTATGTACCTTGTGGGGATTCATGTGGTCTCCCTTCCCCGATGGCTGTGATAACAGCCGCGGGTCGGAACGCTCGGCCTTCTTCGCCGTGAGCTCCGACCTGTTCGTGAGGCGGAGGGCAGCCTGGCTTGGGGGGCTCTCCTCTCACTCTCTCCCGGGGGGACCTCTTTCCGTCCCCCCGCTCGAATGCGGATCACTGCTGACAGGCGAGGAGGTTTCGCCTCTTGTTTTCCCGCTTTCGGGAAAGGGACTCGTCCGGCGACCGCGAAAGAGATAGGACGTGTGTCGGCGACTTCTCCGATGCTTCCCCGGTCTTGGTTCTCCGGAACCCCGCGTCTGGCAGGTAAGGACCTTTTCTTACCTTGCCGGCGCGGGGGGCATTTTGGATGGGGACATTGTAATTCATTTAGAAGAGTTATAATAAATGCTCTTGGACTCTGTCCTTACTCTGGTACGTGTGTCTTTCTTTTCCGCTATATTCGAGTGAGTGAGACAAGGTAGTCGATCATTGGCACCGACGGAGGTCATTTATCGAACCGACCCGCGGTAATGTAGCCCTAAACGTCGTCTATATTGTCGCGGAGATGTGGGGACCGCGCTACTAGGTTTGACGTCTCCTTTGAGCTATCGCCGCTGTTGAGACAACCCTTTGGTTACTCTATCGATACCTGTGTTGGTAGCATACCCCACAACCTTTTATGTAACACGCCTCATGTGCAGTCTGTCTTTTGTACGATATAATTAGGCTGTCTGCTTTCCGGTTTTAACCGAAAAGCACCTATAAACATCCGCCGTTGACGACAATACAAGATCGGCTAAAGCGAAAAACATCTGTAATTGAATATTTCCGCCCTTATTAAAACCCGAAAAGCGCCGGTCGATGATTGTTTCGGCTCTAGCGGACGGGTATTGTCTTCGAAACGCCTCCCCCGTAGAGGTTTGTTTAGGGTCTAGGAGAATTCGTAACAAGCCCGGTCTTCACAGGCCGACTGGTCATAGGTGAACTCGACAAGGAGGCCAACTCGTCTTAGGGCATCTCGTACGAGGAATTGTTGCCACGCCGGAATAATCGTCAGAAGGGACATTTGTGTCACGGCGTGGAGTTTGACTGTAGAACTATACTTCGTCTCACCTTAGCATGGACTATTGTTAGCCGCGCATGCTAAAAGCGCGAGCTATAGTTGCTTCGGATGAAGCCTCGGCGGCTGCACGGGTGCTCGTGCAGCGAGTGCTCCAGTCAAGGCAGTCAAGGCTGGCCGCTCGCGCTTGCACAGCCTTCGCAGTTAGTCCATGCTCAGGTGAGACGAAGTATACGAATTTACTTCTGTTTATTCCCATGAATTATATAACGCACCGTGTTGGCAGCTGTTATCAAAACATGGCGCTGAAATTCAAATAAATATAACTATGTAGATGCCACGACACGGTTTAGAAAGAACAAATGACAAATGCTATTTTATTGAACTTGCACGGGACATTACAGCATGGATCTCAAACCCCGATATTCCTAGCAATATTTTGAAGAGTGTAGAGAGAGATCTGGTGAAGATCTCACCGGACCTAGAGGATCTCACCGTAGACCCGGTGGGATCCTCTAGAACTCTACATATGCACTCATTCACATCTTTATATTTCTTTGCGAAACGCGACGGTGGTTGTCCAGAGTCTAGCTGGGCCATCTTCAGTTTCTGTAGTGCTTGTTCATCCTTCAGGCACCGCAGGAAGACCCAGAGGTCGGGAAGACAGCAGTCGACGTTGGACTGCAGCAAGTAAAAAAAAAGTGCAGATTAACATAAAATATAATGGAAAATACTGACTCTAGAATGTTAAAACAGTGAGGACCAAAGAAACTGCAACGCACCTGGAAGCCTCGATGCCAGGCTTTGACAGCGTTGTTCGCGCGTGGCATATCTTGCTGCACGGCATCATGCACGGACGATAGGCTTGGTGGGAACATGGCTGTCCGAACTCCATTTTGCCTTCGGCGACCAACGTAGGTGTCTTCGAAGTATATGGACATATTGGTCGCTTCACTTGGAAGGACCTCGAGGAGCTCGTCAAAGGCATCTGGAACCTCGGCAGGTGGCAGGAACGCCAACGCGGGTAGCATTCGCATCTAGAAAAGACAATACTTATTGACACGTGTGTCGGTGGAATATTGTATTGGCTTGATATGCACCTTTCGTATTCTGTGATCATGTGTCTTTTTAAACCTTCTTTTTTGGCACGTGAAGAAAAGAGGCAGCGACACAACTGGCTGTTTATGCACCCCCCTATTCAGGCATCAAGATAATAATCCAAATATTCAGATGAACGAACCGTACTGATTAAATGAAATAAATGATGAGAATGTGTAGAAGAGCTAATAAACGAATGCAAACTTCGGCGTTTAAAGTTTGTTTTGGTGATCGGGCTCGGTAATACTGTACATTGGTGACAGCATGCTGCGGCGTATGACGTTCCAAAAGAGGAACGCATTTTTCTGGGAGGTTCATGGCATGATAAGCCGAACAAAGTATTAGAGTATCAATATAATTATGGCTTACTTTGAAGCTTAGAGAATAGGATGTAATTACTTGAAGAACAAAATCTTCGTCTTGGCAGTAGTACTCTTGCATGGCCAACTTGCACAGCTTCCGGTACTCCGATTGGCACAGATTGAACCCTCCCTTGAGCGAAATGACTGCGACAAGCTGCGATCACGACCGCCGCGAAGTCGCAGTAGATTATCTCGACTTCCACACTTGACATGAAGCCGGAGAGCACCGAAAAATATCTGAAAATGAAAGTGATGCTATAGTTTCCGACATAAGAAATCTCGAACCATGCATTATGCAGAATGAAGCTTACCGCCGGTAGGTTTCCTCCTTCTTTGGAAGCAAAGCGTACAGAAGCGGGATCACAGCACCATGGTACAGCCCGTGCACCGTAGACACCTGTTAGAATAGCGACGACGTCACTTTGAAAGGATTACGTGCTAGCACATCCATCGAGCCAGTACATCCACCGAGCCATTACATCCATCGATGGATGTAATGGCTCGGTGGATGTACTGGCTCGATGGATGTAATGACATGTGAATGGATGTAGCTGCTCGATGGATGTAGTTGCTCGTTGGATGTAGTTGCTCGTTGGATGTAGTGACTCGGTGGATGTAATTGCTCGCCCTTCCTGTTATCAAGCTTAGCGTGCCATTACATCCATCGTGCTAGTACATCCATAGAAGCCAAGATGGCCGCCGTGGGGTCGCAATTATATTTAAGCCAATTTTCAGCTAATTACTTTTTTACTTTATTCACATTCTTATTGGATTGGGAGCCTCAGCAAACAAGGGGTAAGCCACAGAAAATTAGTGAATCACAATTAAATTCGACTAGGCATTCAAACTTTTTTTTTTCTGTCAAAAAGCGCAATCAAAAGTAAGATTATGTGTATCGTCCTAATCCTCTATTAAAGTAGTTTACTGTAAACGACTTAATTTTCGCAATGCCCTAATATTTGCGAAAACCTAATTTTTGAGAATTTCGCGATTTGATCAAATTCGCGAAAAATTGGTCACGCGAATAAGTCACCCCGTGAATACGAATACATCGCGTATATCTCCCGTTCATGAAATTTTCTGCCCGCGAAATATTCCTGAAACCGGCACTTCGCGAAATGTCGAGCCCGCGAAAATAAACTCGTTTATAATTAGTTAATTATGAGAGTTAAAGAGCAGCAACTATAGTTTGGTAAGTGTGGAAACAACAAACAACGAAAATAACGCCTCGTCAACGGGGTCGTCTCCCAGCGGCGGAAGTGGCGGCGCATACGCAAAGCGGGCATACGACGGCCACGTCGGGCCCCAAACGCCTTCGAGAAGGGTTCGCGGAGTGTCTCCATATGGCATGACACCCATGCTTTCTACCCCTCTTGACAATTTGAAGTTCGAGCTCCATTAAATCCGGTAAATTCATCAGGACTGGGGGAGGCTCCCTGAAGATTCGTGCAACGAGGCTTAGCGACTAAAGCGACACGACGAGCCGACGATGCGCGTGCGGCTTCGGTGAGGCCGAGGGCCGCACAAAGTGCATGACGCACGAGGGGTCATTTTACTTGCAGTTGTGCATTTAATTTGACATATAACTCCTGAAATAATGGGAACTATTGAGAAATATATGTCTCGTTTGCTGCTGCGTTCACTGAGGTCGGGCTCAGCGCGAGATGACAGGCACGCTAAGCGGGTTCGCTCTTTGATATTTGGCTTTGCTAGCACTTTATGGTGAAATTGCGCCGAGCATACCACATTTCCCAATGTACACATAGCAGAAAAACTTTCTAGGCTCTAGTATAGAAAACTCCGACCATATTCAGGACTGCCGAATTTGCCTGGGTTAAGGCTACACCGCTCCCTACACCAGTATCTCTCGTGTTGGCGCTATGCAGTGAGTTATCCGGAAATTGTATTCCTTCAACGGCACCAAAAATACCCAATAAAATTGACTGATGTATATACTGCATGCACTAGTGGTTCATACCTAGAAAGATAGTACTCGGAAAAACGAATTCACCAAATAGCACTTTATTTTTACGTGCAAAACGACAGTTTCCTTGGGAATATTGCGAAAGAAGCAGAAACAAGTGCCTAGCTTACGCCGAAGGCAGCACACCGATACCAGAAATGTTGTCCAGGTACTGACACATGACATCATACGACACAAGGTGGTAGGTCGCGTGGGCACGGAACTGTTCCATCTCAGCTGCTAGTTTCACATTCTTCCTTAAGACCGCTGGATCTTGCTGCCTTGGTACAGCCAGCTGGTCGTGGAGCAGGGAGCTCATCCTCACCTGGAGCAGTGCTGCTGCATACGAAAGAACTGAGTGACTTCTGCCAGTTGGGGATGGTGATTGGGGAGCTGGGCCCTCAGGCTCTTGTGCCAGCCTTCAACGTGGTTTGTCGTTCGGGGTCCCGTATTTCCAAAGTAACCCCACAGGTTCTGCACAGAGCTAGAATCAATCCAGAAGTTCTGGAAGTAGGTTCCAAAAGCAGAGAGTTCTGCTGTCACCAACGGTGAAAGGCCCTGTGGGAGTGACGTCGTCTAGTCGCGAGCAAACTCTAGCCTAAAGGCTTCTGGTAAAAAGGGCAGGTGCCTCACCCGTGTGAACCACAAGCTCACATCAGGATTGCTCCGGAAGACGGAGCGCAGACCGAGTGCGTCTCTCTTCTCGTTGATTGCCTTCGCGAAGTGGAATACACAGCCGTAAACCGTGATCGGCTGCAGAAGAGCATCCGCACTGAACGTGTTCACCGCAGCTTTGATGGCGGCAACCTCAAAGTCAAACAGCCACGTTGCGGAATTTTGCTGACAGCGAGGACCCCCACCTTGAGAGCCGTGAATAATTCTTCGTAGGCGGCTGTGTCGCGTCGCTTCATCAGCGCGTAGGCAATCGGGTGCGACTCTCCACGAACAATTGCGTGGACAGTGTACAACTGCCCCGGGTTGCAGAATTCTGGTGGTGTGAAGACGAAATTCCCATCACACATGATCGTTTCGGCTGCAGCAAGACATTCGAGATCGTTGTCTGCAAAGAAGATGAGCATTTCTTCGCCGGGCGTAGTGTTCTCATGCCTCTGGAAAGCCTTGTTATCAACCGTCTCTCGGAGCTTGTTCGGTATGTTGTCGAGCGTGACGTTCTTGAACGCACGGATGTGCCGGTTATAAGAAAGTGCACGGCGCTTGGAGTGAAATCCATACCCTGATGTCAGCTTCTGCTTGATTCCATCTTGAACGTCGTCGTCGTAGTCATCAAATCTTTCTGCTACCCCAGCAACGGCCTCGTTGAACGCTTGACGAGGCCTCTTTCTTGTCTCCCTTATGTTGGTCCTTGTTTCACACATGTAGCGCGACGCCAACACCTCCACAGCACTGGCCTTGGCGGCGAGTGGATCGCATGAGTGGGATGTTGACGGGTTATCCGGGTCGGTTTGCAGCACACCGCTCTTGAGAGTTACGTGGGCCACAGGGCAGCTCTCACCTTCCAGTCGTTTCCTTGAGCTGACAGCGAAGCACGCGACGCCCCTGTAATATTCTACACTGGGATCCTTTCGATTCTTATCCTTGTAAGAAAACTCGAGGACTGATCCTTCCCATCTTCTACTTTTGTACTGTAAAATGGGCTTGCCCGACCTGCGGAATGACGGCATGAACACGGGGACGTTCACCGCCATCGTCCTAAGCTCTAATCGTCAACACGCGTGGCGTTTCTGAAGCCGGTGCACTGATCGCTATGATAGTCAATATTTTTTGGAAAAACTAGCGCCACCTTTCAAAAAGCGATGTTCCATGCTGGAGACTGTGTTCGGAAATGTCCTGGTCTATAATAATGGGTAGCATTTTGAAGTAGAAAGGAACGAAGAAGCTTCTTCATACGATCTCAGGGGCGAAAGATAAGCCACAATGGGGACACGAAACGTGTCCCCATTGTTCCATCCTCCCCCTCCCCCCCTTCCCCGACAGTCGAAATTCTTTCTTGGTTAGCAACGTTTCTTTGCCCGCTATTATAATGATGTGTTTTGCAACCTCTCGTGACGACGCGAGCTATCACTGCTAAGGCCCATTCACACACTAGCAACCAGGTACTACCGTGAGACAAAACCGGTTTTTAAGCCTCTTGTGACGGCGGAGGACCGGATGCGCTGCTGCGGAGCAGGTTGTACGCCGTCACAAGGGGCTTATAAACTGGTCTTGTCTCTCTCGGTCGTACTCGGTTGCAAGTGTGTGAACGGCGCTTAAAAGAGTCGGTTCAGACATTTGCGTTCAACTGCGTTGCGAGTGGTTGCAACCAATGACGATCCTCACGACGAGCCAATGTGGAGTCAACGCATTCAACGCACATGTGTGAGCTCGCACCGTCACAAGTGGTCGCAACGCAGTCGTTCCTAAGCAAACGCAAATGTCTCAAGTAGCTTTTAAGAAAAAGAAAAACGAAAGGTGTAGCGGATAAAGTCTGCGTGATTGATGCATGCAATGGCACGTTCTTGGACGGAGCTGCTTGATGGATGTGATAACACGATGGATGTGACGGCACGATGGATGTAATGACATGCTTTGGATGAAGTTGCTCGATGGATGTGATGGCGCGGTGGATGTAGTGGCACGATGGATCTAAAGGCACGTTGGATGTGGTTGCACGTTGGACGAACTGGCCCAAATTGGATCTACTCGCACTATGGATGTACTGGCACTATGGATGTACTGGCACGATGGATGTAATGGCACGAAATTGGACGTATTTGCTCGATGGATGTAATGGCACGATGGATGCGCTGGCCCCAAGCCCTTTGAAAGTCCCATCCAGGAACCATGCATGCCCTCGTAGTAGAAAGGCGCTCAAACGTTTTCGGTGTGCCGAAAACCAGAGGACGCTCCTTGCCTCAGAACCGCTGTCATGAGCGAGAAAGGGATCGTCGTGTAGCCCCAACACCTGGAAAAGATATAAAACATATTATTTTATATTGATGGACTGGGTAGTTCAACTATAATTTATAGTACAAAGACTTGAATCACTTTGTACTCGTCTGGTAGAAATAAGTCGGGCGGCGGAGAAGAGCTCACCGGAGAAAAGCTCACCCGAGATAAGCTCACCGGAGAAAAGCTCACCGCAAAACTGTCCGATGCGGAGAAAAGCTCACCGGCCTTTTGACGGATCCGGAGAAAAGCTCACCTACAAATCTGTACCTCTACATCTAAGAATCGAGCGTTCACTCAAGTGACATATCTTTTCCCTATACCTTGCATTTATACTAAAAAAAGAATGTGTTACTGTAAAGAAATTTGACTTGCGTTTTCGTATACGGTGCAGCGCGCAGTTCACCCAAAACAAGAATCGATAATTCTTGCTTATTTTCCTATTTACTATTAGGGCTCTTAAACTGCTATAAACTGCGATATTTTCTGGCGGTAGAATGTGTCTAGATCAAACGGAAACATCGGATTTAAATTATGAAGTTCGACACTAACCCTCTGAAATAAATTTTAAAAAAGGCAAAAAAGAAATAAATAAAACGATTCATGTTTGCTCCTATAGCGTCCCGAGGTGTCCTTATTTCCGGGTTTGACACCTGACTAGAGAGCTCTGCCTCCCGTAAGTATTTACTACCTAACACTAAAAGAAATTAAAAAAAAAATAAAAAAGCACGGTTAACGAACCCCGTGCGATGAAATTGCGTTTCCCGTGCTTCACTCAACGTATCGAAGTACTCGTATTTACGTAGTGAGACGAGGCTCTACCACTAGGAAAATATAGCAGTATTCGATAATGTCAGCACCTCCTATCGGTTCCAGTTTTAAATACGAACCCGCAATCGCATGCTCTAAATCACACACATAGCAGCAAGTTGTGAAAAGTTGAAAAAAAAAAAAAAAGAAATTGTACACACACGCCACGAAGGGAAGGTGACTTCTACTATTTTGTTTTTTTTGTGGCTTGTACAGCTGCAACGGAAAAGGAATAGCACAAGTGACCGATAAACGGAGCGCCGGAAAATTCGCGACACGCGGCGCTATCGTTCCGGAACGCGTCAATAGCGAAAGTGCAAGTCACGTTCAATATCTCAACGCGGGGGTGACCGGCAGAAAATTGAGGGATAAGATAGCAGATAGATTTCGAAATGACGGTTTTAGGATGGGCTGCTTTCTGTCGGCCACCCCCGCGTTGAGACAATGAACGTGTCTGGCACACTCGCTATCGGCGCGCTCAGGAACGATAGCGCCGCGTGTCGCGATCTTCCCGCTCCGGCCGTCGGTCAGTTGTGCTACTCTTTTTCCGTTGACGCTGTACGCTTTGGGCTTTTTTTTTTTTTTTTTCTTGAATCTGAAACGTTTTTCATTCTTTCCCTGCCAAACAAGAACAACTTTTTACCGGGACGATTGATACCCCGCAATTATCTCGTTTTCTAGGGACAGCATCTATGAAGAATTAGAACACCAAACGTAATATTTGATGAGAATCAGGACTTAATAGGCGTAAAAACAAACGTTTCTCCCCAATTAAAGTTTTTTTTTTTTTAAGGAGTTGTTTGGGACCATCCAGAAAACATTCGATAATGCACCCTTCATAGTATAACTCAGTTATTCGCTCTGCACTCTGCAGTTGCGCACGTTAGGCCGCCTCGTCAAAAAACGTAGATTCGGACCCGCGGATATCCGCATCCGATCCGCACCCGCAGCCCCTGGCATCTGTATCGAATCCGCAATCTGCCAACTGTAATTATTTTTATCCGCATCCGCCAGTTCACTGCGGATCTCCGCGAATAATTCACGGGGAATTCACGGACATGTAGGACTCTTCTGGTTATGATTTGTATCACGAACCTGTACATACGGAAATCGAGCCAGAGTCTTGGCTCCAATGCTGTCGGCCAGTTATCCGCTTTTGACGTATAAAGCGAACCATAGCGAAAGTGTCAGATGTAGACAGATTATAGAAACGCCTAAAGTGTACCAAACCTTCAGTAGATAAGAATCACAGGCTATAGCAAGAAGGCACTCAGATAATCATAATTATTTGATTTAAAAAATATAATCCTGCACTCTTAAAAAAAAAAAGGAGTCCAAAGGGAGTCGCTGCTTCCATGACTCTCTTCGCTGCCTCCATGACTCTCTTTGACACTTCACGACTCTCTTAGAGAGTCAATGATTCGTGTGACTCTGTGTTGACTCTTCCACTTCTCAACGGGAGTCACAGGTCAGCAGCATTTGGCGCATAGTATTCGTTTTCTAATTTATTACCCAGGTATTCAATGGCTAATAAATTTTGTGAATAGATCGTTCCACGATGTAGCCATCAACACGTACAGACCCAACTAACGCTACCCAATTTTTATTTTCTATTTCTAAAATTTTCACTTACAATTAGCGATTAGTGGGCGAATATAAATACTAAGAGTAAAGCACGGAAAGTCTAGTAAATATTATAGCATTGCATAGAAACCACATGTCACAAAAAAGAAGAAAAGCCACAAGACATTACGTCAGTAATACCTTTGTAAGACAAGACACTTTCAACGGGTGGTTTTGGTTTGGCCGGGTTCTGGATCAGTCGTCTGCCATCGTCTCCACGCAGCCATTGCTCCCGTCGTCGTCATGAATTGCTGCACACTTGCGTGCTATACAGTAATTACCCTTTTCTTCTGATGGCTACTTATCGGATACATCTAATAACGAAAGGATTAAGATTTTGATGGCACAGGAAGTGAGCGAAAAAGCCGCCCCGACGATGTCAAGTGAACGCAGGTCGACGTACGCCAAACGCCTCGCAAGTTCAATGCGTGCATTTGTTTGTAAGCTGGAGAACAGCCACTAAGACTATAGCACTCAAGTGTCAGTATTTTGTTCACTAAAGCTGCTTTGATTGCCTATATGTAAATCATTGAATTTCCCTTGTTACACTTGCATTCGACACTTTAGGTCGTACGTGAGAGTTTTAGTTTGCCTCGTTTGAGTACTATATATACATGATGCTCAAATTTAATCAGAAATAATTTATTTACATGAAATTGTGAAAGTTACATCAATGCAGTCTGTGCAGGTGAGCTGTATGGTAATTGGGGGGGGGGGGGGAGGGGCATAATATTGAGGTTGAATGTCCTAATGACCAGACATATAATTATATAAACGTGTTATTTAACTTTTTAATGACTCAGAATAAGTACATGGTTTTAATTAAAAACTTGCTGAGCGTCATTAAAAACCACTCAATCAACCAATTTTAACAAACTTGAAGAATGTGGGAAGCGCAGGGGGTTCGCCAAAGTTCTCACATGCGCAGCAGGCGCGAAGATAACGGTAAAAAGAACGGGGATGATAAGATAATTAACCGCCCTTTCCCGGATTGTAATCTTAGGCGTTATCCGTAGGGTTCTTCGCTTTAGGGTTTTATTTTTATTTTCACGTCTGTAACATAATTGCCTGAACAGGGGAATTTCGTGTTTTTTTTTTCTCATTTTGACGTCATTGTACTAAGTTTTTTTTTTTTTTATTTTAAATTGTTTCAGGCTGCCGCGCGCGGGGCCCAGCAAGCAGCGCTCGGCCACGGACTTCTGGAAGGTTCGTATTTATTCTTACTCAGAGCGTAACTTTTATAATTTCGTCGTACACTGTTGTTCTCAAAAGTGCCTGTTCCGCTTTCCAAAGACGTTGCCATGGCGACAATTATCGCGTTCATTTAGGCTTAGGAATGGCCAGAATCGAAAGACTATCTAAAAAATGCGGCGAGGTCATTGTTCATGCTTTGCGATTTAAGTGAGGTAAGGCAAGGCAAAGGCCTCCTGCACCATTCGTTGCTGACTAACGCGCCCGACATTGCAGCTACAACGACATATTAGTTTCAAAGCGAGCGGCGCTCACTCACCGGGGCACCGCCATGTTTCCCTGTATCCCTACCAAGCCCGTCACGTGATTTCAAAATCCCTCTCCTAGGTACTGCGGCTAACTTTAGCCGCGGTTAGCGCTTCGAGCAAACGGGCCCTGGTGTAACGGCGAGCTTAGGCCACTGCCTGGCAATGATTTGTTGACTGTAAACTCGGTTCAGCCTTAAGCTGAGATTGCAGCCAAAACTACAAGCGCGAGCTAGCCCACGCTCCTGACTTTGTGAAATTCGATTCTATAGACCTTTTCTTTAACGGCGCCGCCATCTTGAGAATTGCGGCGCCGACGACGCCGTCTAGCGGCTTAGAAAAAGAAATACCGGCTAGTTCTGGCAGCACAGCTATCTGGGTAGGCAACGGTGTGGGTATGGGGGGAACTTGGCTAGACTTGGCTATCGTGGGCTGCAATAACTTGGTTGGAGCTTGTCCGGTTGAATCCAGCTGGCTACTCACTGGCCATCACCTTGCCTTCTCGAGAGAACGAGGACGAAGTCGGTGGGGTGTTTTCATTGAGTTTCCACAGCGAAGTATATATCAGCAGTTTAATGCAGTCTATGCAGGTGAGCTCTCGGCATTTGATAGCTGCATCTTGAGTGGTGGCATGTAGACGTTTTCATACCTTTCACATACCATGGGGCTTGCAGTGAGAACCTAATTGGACCACCTGCACCGGGAATTAAAATCGGTCCTCTTGTCGTAGACGAAGTGGTCGTGAGCTTAAACGTGACGTTGAGTCTGATACGAATCTCTTGCGATTCAAGCTTGCAATCGACTGACTTCATAAATAAGGATTCTTGGGGAAAATGCGAAGCTCGATAACATTGCAGCCACACTCGCGCTGCAGCTTCTTGTGCTCATGGCACACTTTTCTGCCATTGTTCTTATGCTTTTTAAAATTATTTATCCATTCGACGACCACGCAGTGGTAGCCAGACAACCGTAGATTTTCGGAAATTGCAGCACGGTAAAAAGGAGCACTCGGAACTAACTCATGCACGACATCTGTTTCTAAGCCTTTTCGCCCATACCCTTGGCGGTTGCATACCCTGTGTCAGCGGGCAATCCAAAAATGCACCAGGTCGAGGGTACGTCAGTTACTGGCTGGTTTGAGGTTATGCGAAAAAGGTCTATACTTCGTGTTTGTTTTAGCGTGGACTAACTGCGAAGGCTGTGCAAGCGCGAGCAGCTAGCCTTGACTACTTCGACTGGAGCATTCGCTGCACGAGCGCCGGTGCCGCCAACGGGGCTTCATTCAAAGCAACAGCTCGCTCTTTTAGCTTGCGCGGCTAAATAGTCCATGCTAAGAACGCTTCAAAGAAGCGACCTTGAGCTCTCGTGCTTGTGGCATCGGCTGCAGTCACGGCTTAAGTGCCAGCACAGTCATAAGGATAGCGTTGCACCTCACTTGTTTTGTTCATCAACAAGGCCTTTCCCATTGCCCTGTACTTGACTGGTCATTAGAGCCCCCACAGAGAGAGAAATATGACTGTAGTAATTATGTTTCATTTCAGAAATGTAAGTTTGAAATGTTCCAAGAAAATTTATCTCCATTTTGAACTGTCGCTGCACGCTGTCTCTCGCAGCTGTCTCTCTAATACTTCTACACGCCACTCTTTTTTTATCCGCGTTTAGGCGCATATTGCGCGACATGTTTACGACAAACGAAGGTAGTCAGTCTTGTTCCCGTTTTAATTTTTTTTTCTTGTTGTAAAACTAGCAATGTGTAATATGCTTACGCATTTCACCACCATAAGCAGTAAAGTTTGGAGTTGAACACTTTAGTCTTATCGAGTAAAATTAAAAAGAGAGGGAAATTGGCTAAAGCCTCGATGTAGAGTTGGCTCACTACAGTGTACTTATTTCCGGGTTTGACCGAACACCACCTAGAATAATCGCGGCCCACGAACCATTCCCCTCTCCCTCCATTGAATGCAATCACAGCTAGATGGCGCCAACTCAGCTATTGTATCCGAGCCCGATGCCGTGCGTCCTTCGTCGCGTTGATAGGACACGAGGCCGATCCGAACACTGACGTAGCACTCGTATCCAATTGGTGTCTTCGCTGGATGACGTCACGATTCCTGTGCACAGGCTTTGATTATTTTAGCTGGTGTTGGTTTGAAGCGTCGGTGATGTCTGCGCCAGTCAAGTATTTAATCCTTTTAACAAGGCAAACCCAGACAAAGGGATAGCGTTCTGCCTCACGGGTACTGTTCGCCCCCAAACCTACAGGAGCCATGGTTTCTTTTTTTGCTGCGGTCCTACTTTTTTAAAATGCCTCATATACCCAGCTATCAACATGTTTTTTACGTATACCTAACAGGAATATTGGCAGCTTTTCGCGCGTTTTGATGTGACTGTTTGTACTGAGTAATTGCAGTTGTTTTGTACAGGGCGTGCTAAGGTAAACAAATACAAATAATGGCCGGACTTCCGGGGGAATTGTGCTACTTCCGGTTGGCTATTGTTTTTGCATGTTTTTGAGGAGCCTCAGAAATTAGCGTATACTATAAAAGTTTCACCGCCAAGGACTAATTCCGTACTTCCCAAAATTTGCATATACGGAATCAGCATCCGTTCCTGTTCCCTTAGGTGAAAAGAAAGAACACTTGTTCCTCAGGTAAATGAGAAATCCGCTGAAGGTATCCTGGGCTCATCTTCAGGATAGCTAGCTTTTCGACTCGCCTGGTCCATCTACCTGAGTACGACTTTAAATGTACGAATTTCTACACGTGTTCAACTACTTCCTGAACGGCAAGGCATCAGTGACGGCACCTACCTTCATCAGGAGCAGAAGAAACGCGGCGAGCTTCCGTGCAGGGGTCGCCCAGCCGCGTTTTGAATTTAGGAAACAATCTTCAGAAAGCTTTTATGACGCTTTTTTTTTTTGGAGCAAAGCGACTCTCAGTAATGCACAATTTTCTAGTGTTTCTACTTTCTTGTTTGGTATTATATATACATATATATATATATATATATATATATATATATATATATATATATATATATATTTTTTTTTTTTAAGGTATATTTCAAGGTATATAATAACAACGCCGTAGCTCACCCCCGAATATTCTAGGTCGAACATTGTAGTAGATAAAGTGCCTAGAGCGGCTTTGACGACTCTCTGAGACTCTCCCGATGACGACCCACTCTTTCGCCAGCTCTCGACTCTGTGTTTCCCCCTACTCCTACGCCTGCGACGTTCACGTTACCTTCATTTACGCCATTTGGCTGTTCATTTATTTTGCACACAAGTTGGCCCCATTAAACGTTTACTTCAGTTCATTATACACATCGTCTCATCGCCTTCTCCCGTGACAATAGATTACTTAAACAGTAATTAAAATTATATCATTAAAACTTATCTAGAACTTAGTGTTGTCGGTGTCTGACGAAATAAGGTTCTGCCCTTGAAAAGCCAATAGTGTAATCAGCAAAAAGTCATTTAGTGTTGTTTATTCGCATAAAAGTGAAAACCTGACAATTCAGTGGCAGTTGCGATCGTGTTCATAAGCCAGTGCAGCTCCGATTGAATGCCCTCAACCCTATCATAAAAACATCAACAACTTCACAATATTGGTGAAGAAAAAAGTTTTCTTTTCATTGACGTCTAGAAACGATATTCAGCAAACGTTCTCATAATTTTTAGAACTATAAGTGATACGGTTTTCTTCAATCTTTAGAAACGTCATTTCTTTACTCGCCGACGTGTCCTTTCTAGGCAAGTATTCAGTAAAACAAAAAAGTGCAGTGAACTAGAACAATAGAGCTTGTTCTGCACTATCTTTTGTTCATTTGTATGCGCGGCTTGACCCAGCAAACAATAGGCAACGGTGTGGAACGACTAAAGGCATATGGAAGCTGCATGCTCTGGTGGTTCTAACTGAAGCCTGTCAATGCACACATTATATCCAAGTTGCGTAGGGTGGTGGCTGACACCTCACAGCAACCGCATATTAAACGCAACCACTAGGGCGCCCTCTGTAGAAAAGGATCCGTTCATATATCTTTGTGGCAAAGCTCGCGCGGATCGTTTTAGCAGTTGTCTGTGTGAAGAGTGTGAAACAACACATTTGTTCGCTCCAAGTCTGCGAATCATGAAGATGAACAAGTTTCGCCTGGCCCTGCTCCAGCTTGCAGTGACAGCCAACAAGGCGGAAAACCTCAAGAGAGCAAGTAGGCTAATCAGAGATGCGTCTTCTGCGGGAGCCAAGATACTCTGCCTCCCAGAATGCTTCAATTTCCCGTACGAACCGAAAGACTTCTCGAAGCACGCCGAGTCGATACCCGGCATATCCAGCGAGATGTTGTCAAGATGCGCCGAAGAAAACAAAGTCTATCTCGTCGGAGGCACCCTGTCAGAGAGGGAGAACGGGAAACTCTACAACACCTCCTTGGTGTACGGACCGGACGGTTCGATGCTGGCAAAGCACCGGAAAGTACACCTCTATGACATCGACGTCCCAGGCAAAATCACCTTTCGGGAATCGGACTTTTTGACGCCGGGCAACGCAATGACCACCTTCGACACTCCGTTCTGCAAAGTGGGCGTCGGTGTATGTTTCGATATTGCGTTCGCGCCCATGACTCAAATATACGCGCAGCTTGGTTGCAAGTTAGTGGTGTATCCTGCGGCTTTCAACACGACAACCGGTCCGTTGTATTGGAAGCTGGTTCCGAGGTGTAGGGCGTTTGAAAACCAGGTTTACGTGGCAATGGTGTCGCCCGCAAGGGATGAAACGGCGTCGTACGTCACCTGGGGACACAGCATGTTGGTGGATCCGACCGCCAATGTGATACAGTCTGCCGGGGTTGGCGAAGAACTTGTGCTTGCCGAAGTGGACTTTAATTATCTGGATTGGGTAAGGAACCAAATGCCCGTGAACAACAAAAGAAGGGATGATTTGTACAAGGTGGTAAGCTGTAAAGATTGAAGAACTGACGTTTCCGTTTCCTCAAGACTGTTACCTGTGACGACTACAAGGCGGAAAATATTGGCCTATGCATTCTAGGGAGGACCATTCTGCTTCCTTAGGATTGGGGCTTTTACATTGAGCTCGTGGCGTTTTCTATCAAAGTGTGCGTTTTATGTGATATTTCTTATTCTTGAGTTGCTTGTGGTTGGTTTCTGAAATATGCAGAACAGTGAAATTTAGGCAGCTCTATGTTGCTTGTAAAAGCACATGACAGAGAGCTAGGAAGAGAAAATAAATAGTGATTGAAAAGGTTGATATAGTTTTTTTATGTTTTTTTTTTCAACTGATGTATAGTTTCATGAGATTTCATTAATATTAATAATATTGATCGGTAGACTTTTTCATTTTCTGATATAGGTATATAGTATTATAAAGGGAGATACATTTTTTAGTTTTTTCTCTCAATGCCTAACCCTGTATCGCCTTGGTAACGACAAAGAATTGTCGTTGCTCATTGAAATGCTTTTTCTCTAGTTAATTCATTTTTTTTGTTCGATTCAGGCTGCTTGACGAGGGACAAAACTACCGTCTTCAGACGAAGCATGTTTATTTTACTGACTTCATTACCTTGAGCTACTTTCCTTTCTAGGATTCCTATTCATTCCCTACATTCAGACAATGACCCCGTGACAGCCATATTTTCAGTGTTCAACACTCGAAACAATGCTGTGTTTGGAAATGACGACCCGTGATTCAATTAGATGAATGTTTCATGTGTTAATAATATTGATGGAAACATTTGAATCGTCGAACTACCACTGTGCTTTCTTCGGATACAATGGCAGTATCAGCAAGCGAACGATTAATCGTGCGAAGTCGTGCGAGGAACACGAATTCGACCATTTCCCCGTTGGTTATGGCGATTTCAAATAGTCATTCCGGACACGCTCCGGGATAATCTTTTCTGGAAGAATCGTCTGCCAGTGAGCGATCGAAATCAAGTATGATTTCCGCCCGTCATCTCGGAGCAGCGTCGCCTCCATATCTGCCCCGGATCCCGAGCAATCATGCTCTCGCAAGATCAGCAATTTCGGCGGGAACCCAGCTTCTAGCACGCACGCTAATTTCTGCCTCACTGAGCATGACGGGAAGTACACTGCAGAAATAATCCGAGATATGTATTAATTGCGTTGGCATTTATTGTCCTGGTGCGTGCAGCCGTCTTTCGTTTGGACGGTCGTAGTTTAGATTAGTTTGGACGGACTGAACTGGAATGGATTTGTAAGGCCGCGGCGCGGTTCCCATCTTGTTCTTTCGCTCCGTTTGTTTTCTTGTTACGTCCACTTTCTTCCTTACAAGAGGGAGGGTCTTCTGGCCAGCTTCCACCGACGCGCCGCTGGAGCGAGAGAGGTGTGGATCAGAGGCCGTGGCGATGGCCAAGTTACGCGACAGCGTAAAACCAAGGCGAAGCGACCGCGCCGTTTCCGCGAAACCGCTGACACCCGGGAGGAAATATTTACTCTTCGAAGACAACCGTATGTGGACCTTAGGCGGCGATCGAGGAAAGCTGTGGTGGCTGCATCCGAAACCGCCGACACCCGGAAAAAAAGACTGGATCCCCGAACACAACAGTATGCGGACTGTTGCGATGTTGGAAATTCCCATCCTTCGCAGAATCGGAAACCCTGCTCTAAATTCTATTGCATTTTGTCGAGGATTGGCGTATACCCAGACAACACTTGAACATCCCCAGGATGTCCTCAGGACAACCTTTGAGGACATTATGATGTCCTGAGGATGTCCTCAAATGATCCTGGAAACATCCTAAGAACGTTCTATTGTCCGGCCTTAAGTTTTTTAAGTTTGTTGTGTTTCAGTTTTATGTTTTAGTTTTTTATGTCTTAAGTTTTTTATGTTTCATGTTTTTTATGTTTTTTTGTTTTATGTTTTTTATGTGTTGCGTTTTTTATGTTTTACGTTTTTATGTTTTACGTTTTTTATGTTTTACGTTTTTTATATTTGAAGTTTTTGATATTTTAAGTTTATATTGCAAGTTTTTTTTCATATTTTAAGTTTTTTTTTATATTTTAAGTTTTTTTATATTTTAAGCTTTTTTTTAAATTTTAAGTTTTTTTTTTATATTTTACGTTTTTTTTTTCATATTTTAAGTTTTTTTTTTTTTTTTTTGCATACAAACGTTGGGATGTGCAATTCGAGCTCTTATCACCCGTTTTTACAGCTGCTTTATGACTCAAGGCCAGTTCATACATTTGCGTTCAGAGCGACCACTATGCTTACGAACGAATGCAACCGCTGCGACTTCAACGACAACTGTACGCGACGTGTACACACACATGGAACCGCATGCAACCAAACGAATCAACAGCCAATGAGAAACGAGCTTCAGCTCTTGCTCCTAGCCAATAGTAAGCAACCCAGCTACGCTTACAAACATGGCGGACGGTTTCCTGCCCGACGCGAGGTCCACCGTCCTCACCGGAGCAGCCAGAGGTTTCGGCTACGGCGTACAGTCACGAAGATCTGCTGTGCGCCTACAATAGCTGTGTAAAGGCTGGTTCAAACATCTGAAACGAACCCGTTATCCACGACTGGGTCCGTTGTGACCGGAACGACCGCTCTGCGCCTGGCGTACACTCCTGCGACCACTGCAACAAGCGCAGTGCGTCGGCAGCACGGCGACCGCCTCTCCGCCGCCGTCAGCTGTTGGGGACGCGCTACCGCTCACTTGCGTAACAGAAAATAGATAGACCACCTCCTATGACCACAAACTTTATTTTTTTTATTTTTCAGGAAACGCTTGCAGGGTAGTGCATTAAAAAAAGAAAAAAAGATGCAGTACGCCGTCTTGCACGATCACGACTTTAATCACGATTTTGCCAACAGTACAATTCTCGCCACACGCCTTTTCTACGATTATAAACGACGATGAGGTCTTAGCAGCGATCTAGCAACGTAGAAATATAATTTCGTGATCAGATAGACGTTGCGAGCGTTCAGGATTGCTAACACTAATCACCTTTCTCGGGTGATGAAAACGCGTGAAAATTCGCATCCTTCATACTTTACGCACCAGTAATACCTTGAACTTGAGCACACGCATGGAATGCGCCAAAAAAAGAAATCCGGGCGATGTTCGAGGACACAAATACTAAGAAAGCACCACTGTAGTCGAAGTAAACAAACGCGACGGCACGGGTGTTTCTGCTGTCTTGAGAGTGCCGCCACGAGATCGCCGCACGAGTAGGTGGATCTTCCCTTCTAGTACGTGTTGGGTTATCATAACGACACACGACGAAAATTCGCGGTCAAGGATAGCGCTTTTACGCGGAACGATGAGCTTCCACCACGCCGTCCACGTCGATGATCACACCGACGCCATGCGCCATGTCTGCATATCGAAGGAGCCCGGGACGACCGGCATGCAACGCGCGCGACCGAGCTCTCCTCGACCTGTGATTGGTCTGTCGCTCCCGTCGTTCCCGAACGTAACGAAAAAGTTCAGCCCGGCTCAACTCCTTGCGTTGCGAACGAACACGAACGAAACGACCGTTTGGCGCTTCGTTGCTATGGTAACTCGTCGTTCCAACCGGTTGCATTCGTTCGTAAGCGTAGTGGTCGCTCCGAACGCAACTGTGTGAACGGGCCTTCAGGGTTATCTGTAGTGTCAACAGAGTGAGCAACAGCCTTCTGGATCAAGGATCTGGATACTTTTTAGTTTAAAAATGTTGCATGAATTAAAAATTTGTGTTCTAATGCTAATCATATATATCCTATAAAACGAGCACTTTAAATATTGGGTAATAGTTTTAATAAGTGCACAGCAGTAAAGTTACAGGTTTTCCTTTATTTTTTTCGTGGTCGTACCGTACACGGCTCAACGATCGGTTCGCGGGCGTACGACCGTGATCGTCTGCAATCTTTACCGTAAGAGAGCAACAGGGGCGCCGTATCTACCTCCGTCCCTCCGCCTCCTCCTCGCAAGCGGTTTTCAGCGGAAGATTATACCTTCCTACTTCGGGAGGTGCTAGGCGCTAATCCTTTTTTTACTCCAGCCCTTTGGGATGACGTCCTTAAAAGCTCAAACGCGGCGTCGAAAAAAAACTTCTCGTTGCGATGAGCGAACGGATTGACCTCCTCGTAACTTTGTACAAGAAAAATATCCGCCTCAACCTGAACAATGATTATATTTCTGTTATTTTTGTATTTTTCTTCGCGATTTAATATTTCTAGTTTTCTTTGTCCATAACTTTCTTAATACTCGACCCTGCAGTGGGCCTCGAGGGAAAGACTCAGGATCGCTGGCAGACGACTTCGAATGTTGATGATAAGCGCGCGCGAGCGTGTTCTTATTTGTGTGTCAAATCGAGTTTGCTGTCGGCGACTTTTCAGCATATCAGGACGTGGTTGGAGTAAACATCATATTTGGTTGATGTAAAACACCAAAGCTTGCCCACTGAGAAGAACGTATGACTTACAAACCAAGTTACCATGTACGACCGAGGAACTATTTTATTCCCCGAGGATATAAATCAAGTAAACTAAAAAAAAAAAAAAAAAACGGTGGCAAACGAGCTTCCGACACCCAGATTCAGCCGTTGGCTGTCAACGTCTCCGGGATGTGCAGCGCCGATCGGAGATGGGGCAGATCCTCCTTTGTGAACCTGAATTCTGTACGACGTCCTCCTCGTCTATCGACGCCAAGTTGAACGTCCCATACTTGCCGCCAACAAGTGCCTTCTCTTAGTACGCAGACAGTCGTACAAAATAACGTTTTGTAAATTGTTTTCGCCGAATATAACCAACTCCAAGTCATCGTCAAAAAGATCGAGCGCCATTGTTGTCGGAAAGCTCGTCTGCTCCTTCAGCAGACGAACATTTTAGAACTTCGCAGTGCCAGTGGCGACACGCCATGGAGCGCCAGGTTTTGTATTACGGAAGCGCATTCATTCGAGTAAAAAAACAAGACGAACTATAAGTAGGTATACATTGTTTTAGGTTCTCTATATTTATAGGATGCGATTTTTATTTACTTCAGTTTCTGCGATTTGTACAAACACACGCAAATTTGCTTTTCTCGATGAGGCCGATGCAGGTTTCCGTTGCCAGGGGGCGCGACCTGTACCGATCGTCTGCTCTCGTCTGCAAATACGGTTCCCCCAAAGCCGTTTCGAGGCACACGATTGGTCGACTCGCCCGATTCAAGGTATCGATCGTTTTTGTTTATCGATCGTATTTTGTTCCGGTTCCCTAAAACTCTCTATTGTCCTGGTGCGTGCAGCTGTCTTTCGTTTGGACGGTCGTAGTTTAGATTAGTTTGGACGGACTGAACTGGAATGGATTTGTAAGGCCGCGGCGCGGTTCCCATCTTGTTCTTTCGCTCCGTTTGTTTTCTTGTTACGTCCCCTTTCTTCCTTACAAGAGGGAGGGTCTTCTGGCCAGCTTCCACTGACGCGCCGCTGGAGCGAGAGAGGTGTGGATCAGAGGCCGTGGCGAATGGCCAAGTTACGCGACAGCGTAAAACCAAGGCGAAGCGACCGCGCCGTTTCCGCGAAACCGCTGACACCCGGGAGGAAATATTTACTCTTCGAAGACAACCGTATGTGGACCTTAGGCTGGCGATCGAGGAAAGCTGTGGTGGCTGCATCCGAAACCGCCGACAGCCCGGAAAAAAAGACTGGATCCCCGAACACAACAGTATGCGGACTGTTGCGATGTTGGAAATTCCCATCCTTCGCAGAATCGGAAACCCTGCTCTAAATTCTATTGCATTTTGTCGAGGATTGGCGTATACCCAGACAACACTTGAACATCCCCAGGATGTCCTCAGGACAACCTTTGAGGACATTATGATGTCCTGAGGATGTCCTCAAAATGATCCTGGAAACATCCTAAGAACGTTCTATTGTCCGGCCTCAGGACATCCTCAGAACGTCCTCAGAAGGGCAGCCAAGGATTTTTCGAGTACATTTTTAGGAAAATGCACTGCAGGTGCAGCTGTTTACTGAGCTGTTAGGATGCTTTCATTTTTATTGTTTCTAGGTTTTCTCCAACTGGATTTTGAACCAGAACATTCCTGCAAGAGCTGCCTGCAGAAATAAATTCATTGTTGTGTACTATTTTAAAGTGAAATTCGCACACTTATTCTAGATTACTAGTCAGTGAGAGGCTAAGAACGTAGGGGAAGGGAAAGGCGGAAGAAAGCTGACGGAATGCTGAAGAGGAGAGAAGGAAACCTCTCCCCTCTAGCATCCCGTCTGCTTTCTCCTCTGCGTCTTTCCTTGCTTTATGTTCTTAGCCTGTAACTATGAGCATGATCATGCCATTCATTATTGCAAACAAAGGTAACTGTTCAAGAAATACTTTATTGGAGAGCAAATGTTATACATGACTTTTTTCAATGTCTACACCAGACATGCAGTCTGGCTTTGCATCTTGGCCAGCACTAGTCCGAATAGTCAGCGGGATCTAGAAAAAAAATCAATTCCATAAGCATTAATAATAAAAACAGGTAATGTGAGAAACTTACCGTCATGTCGAACATCTCCGGCTTTGGCTGCAGCTTTTTCAGGTCCTCTCCAGCATGGCGCAGCCACACTTTGATGAGGGTCTCCAGGGGCCCTATGTTGAACGTTTTGGACTCCCATGGTGACTATGGAGAAGAAAGTGACGTCAACAACGCAGCAAATGCAGATTGGATGTTGATTGAGGAGAGATCATTTAACATCCAATCTGCATTTGCTGCGTTGTTGAAGTCACTTCCTTCTCCGTAGTCGCAGTGGGAGTCCAAAGCGTGCAACTTAGGGCCCCTGGTCAGCTTTGTTTGCACATTCAACATTTGCTTTCACTGCCCCTGAAACATTGATTTGTAATGACAGTCACAGCAGAAAACGTTGGTACGGCACACACACATCTTTATCGAACTCAGGAGAAAAACACACCGTCGAAGATGGTTGTGGCGGTTGCGGTTCGTGCGAGGAAGATGCCCTTGGTACCGAGTCTACTTTCGCACAGTTGATAAGCTCGAAGCATTCGTTTACGCGCCGGCATCTTTCCTGCCGAAATTGCCGTTCACTGCTTTCCGCTATTTCGAAGAAGTACTACATATAAAAAAAACACTAACCTTGTCACTGCCTTGCATACTGCCATCATAAATTTAGATGGAACAGCGTGGATATAAAGACCCGCAGCGCTGACTAACCACTCAGTGATATATTTCTTCTTCCTCAAATCGTCATCTTCTTCTCCTTCGCCGTTAATGAGAACATTTAAAATTTTTAAACACGAGAAACCAAATAGCCAATAAGCATTAATAAGTAAAATAAATAAATAAAAACTAAAATAAAAAAAAAAATTAAAAAATTAAAAATTAAATTAAAAATACTTTTTTTAAAATACATTATAAATAAAAACTAAACTTAAAAAATTTTATTTTTAGTTTTTTGCTTTATTTATTTTTAGTTGTCATTTAGTTTTTATTTACTTATTAATGTTTATTGGCTATTTGATTTCTAGTGTTTACAAATTTAAAATGTTCTCATTAACGGCGAAGGAGAAGATGACGACGATTTGAGGAAGAAGAAATATATCACTGAGTTGTTAGTCAGCGCTGCGAGTCTGTTTCCTTGTGTGCGTGTGAGTGTGACTGTATCTGCGCTGTTCCATCCAATCATGAATTACCAACTAGCCCAAGGATCCACATTATCAAGCCATCATCAACCTCGAGGACCTCGAGGCTATTTCTGTTTCTGTCCTGGCTTGGCTTAGCTTGCTTTGGTCTCTCGGATGGGTGGAGAATTGCAATAACGGTACGCCTTATGGTAGGTGGTAGCTTGCGCCACCTAGATTGAATGTTGCCAATGGAACTCCGAAATACTGCGCAAATACAAAACTCATAATAATTGTAGTGCGTCCTGGTTTTATTAAAGAATTGTTTGATCAAAACTATAGTCAAAAGATGTCCTAAACTTACACAACTACATGTAATAATTTGTCTGTGAAATTTAGTTTAGCAGAAAACATGAACTTTGTATACAGCCGCCATTTCATTCGTTTATTTTTTTTTAAACTCAGTGAAACTGAGGACGTATATATTACCTCTAACTTTGTATCCTTCGTCCTCAATAAGTCCTCGGAAGGACGTTTCTAGGATTATTCAGCGACCGACGTTCTCAGGATGTCCTGAGGACGTCTTGAAAACCGTGAGGACGTTTGTACCTCTTGAGGACGTCCTGAAGATGTCGGGTGCTGTCTGGACAGCACCGATGTCGATATCATTTTTTGTTTATATGACTTCGTACGTGGTGAGGCACCTCCTTTACGTACGAAGTGCATCTGCATAGTGCAGTGCAAGGACCACCACGGCATTAGTGACATCGACAGAAAAAATTAACGAGGAATGTTTTTTTTTTTTTTTTTTTGCAGCTTCCGATTGTTTAAGGTTGGTCATCGCTCGCTTGTAGAGCCCTAGGTCTCAAAGAGAAAAGGCAAGTCGCTGATGTGTTCATGGTTTTCGCCGTTTTCGCCACCTTACAGATGCTTTTCCAACTCCACGCCGTTGGAAGATGTTCACAAAAAATACGTGAATATCAAATTATTGTTTTGCCTCACCTATACTTTCTCGCACACTCCAGGTTGAAATGTTTATTATTTTTCGTCCCGCATACCAGATACGGAACCCACATGACTGAAGGCCGGTTCAGACACTTGCGTTTGAGTGTGTTTGACTGCATTGCGTCGAGTACCGAAAGTGAGTCACCGACACATCTGTGCTTCGTATGAAGCGTGGAATCCAATTCAATGAATCATCTTGGAGCGCGATATAAGAAGCAGGGATGTCCCGGTTTCTCGCAGCCGCAACGCAGTCAAGCGCAGTCAAACGCAACTGTCTGAACCAGGCTTGAGAATGAAAGGAAACTAAAAACGTCTGTAGGAAGTATTCACTGGCGACCATAGCTGTGTGCGCGGCTGCTGAGCGCGTGCTGACGGCGAGCAGTTTTTTTGAAACGTGCATTCCACACCATCAAGATTGCCGGTCTTAAAAGGGCTCATTCACACTGGAAGCGGATCCGCGTTCGCAAAGCGGTTGCGAACGCGGTTGTATAAGGATTCAGTACAATTGCACGCGCATTTGATGACATCAAATGCGCGTGAAATTGCACTAGATCTTTATACAACCGCGTTTGCAACCGCTTCGCGAACGCGGTTCCGCTTCCAGTGTGAATGGGGGGTTAGAAGCCTAATAATGTAAGCTCGTTCTGATCATGCGCTCTAAGAGAGGACGACGAAGCGCTTGATCTGCAAGACTTGTTTTTCTGAACTCCGCCGAGAGCTATTCGCAGCGCCCAAATTAAGGGGCCTTCGCGCCCAAAAGGGCAACATGGACCAACGAGGACCTCCCGTCACCCTCCGACCGCCAATGTTTGACCCGGGAGGGACGACTTCAGTGATTTTCGAACCTGTTGTCATGGACACCGCATTGACCGCACTAAGCCTATCACCTGAAATGGGAGGCACAAACACTCAAGCTGCCAATACAGGGACAACCACGGCCACATCGGGCCCAATAACGGAAGGCATTCAGAGCATGCTAACCCAAGAAACCCTTGGCAAATTGGGCCAAATAGAAGTTGATGGCAGGGAAGAAGGCACAAGTCAGCTGCAGGGGACCCAGCCCGCCGGGCGGCAGACCCACCAACGATTACCACCGCCGAAGGTGAGCCAACTTTTTCAAGTTCTGGCAGGTGTAATTGAACGCCAACCAGCAATCCTGGAAGCTCTGCAACAATTTGTTGCGTGATTTGTGCCGCTACCACAAGAAGTCCTGAATGACCTGCCCCAGCAGAAACATAGAGACCCAAGACAATATCCACGGACCAGAGAAAATAACGATAGGTCCCGGTCGCCCAGGAGACCAACCACTGGGGACCGCGAGGCAGAGTCCTATCAAGAAGTACAACAAATGGAAGATGATGGCCGCTTCCCATCGGCAAACCCGAAGCCACAAGATGACGGCTGGGCTTCTCAAGCCGGCGCGTCGACGTGCAGCACGTCCCAAGGACCCACGCCGGGTCAATCCGTATCGGCACCGCTAACTGCGACGTCGGTCTCCCAGACAGACGACGACCAAGAATGGCCGCTCCCAGGCGCTTCCTCGCAGATAAGAAAACGAAGCCCACAAGCAACTGAGAAAGACGAAAAATCTATACCGGGGTCACTTCCGGTACAAACTGTGGTGCTTCGCTCCGTGGGAAAGAAAGAAGTTGGTGCATTCACAGGAAAAGAAATCCGCGATGCTATCCAGCATGCCGGCATCCACGCTCAAGCAGACTACAGCGTCCACCGGAATGAGAAAGCAAATGCCTTATCCATCACCACCAGGGACCCTAACATCACTGAAAAGCTCATGACAATAAAGGAAATCCGCAAGGGGGACGAAGACAACACATTCCAACCATACAAGGCCCTCTCCGGAAACGAGTGCCGCGGTGTTGTGTACCTACGCGGTGAGGGTAATGAGGTGTCTCCTGCACAACTCCTGGAGGATATCGTGTGCAGAACCCAGAAGGTGGTAGCAGCGCGCCCCTTGGGGAAGAAGGGCAACGTGATACTCGTGACATTTCAGGGCAAGACTTGTCCTAAACGGGTGTCGTACATGCACGAGGTCCTCGCCGTTCGTGAGTACCGCCCGAGACCGCTAGTCTGCTTTCAATGCCATGCAATTGGGCATAAAATGGACGTGTGCCCACGGAAAGGTCAGCGCTGTGGAACGTGCGGCTCCGAGCACGATGGTATGGAGGAGTGCACGAAAGATCCAAAGTGCGCGAACTGTGATGGGGCCCACCTGGCCACGCGCAATGAATGTCCAAAGCGCGCAATCCCACCGCGGCGCACCGCGAAGAAAACTACGAGAACGGAGGAGAGAAGCAAAAAGCCCTAGCCCCTACCACCTGCAGCTCTACCGGTGAGCCAAGATGCCGGCGTGTCGTATGCAGCAGTGACAATGGGAGCATTCCAACCCACTTCATTATTGACGTATCCACCCCAACAGATGGACATGCCGATGCAAATCCACCAACTTCAATACGCGGGATTTGCGCGAGTTGAAAAACAACTGTCTGAGCTCACGGCGGCCATCCACAAACTCATAGGCACTCGTAGTGACGGATAGTAATTCTCAACATACACATACAAACACCCGAGGGGCAACACACATCCACAAACGCAACAAGCGTCGAGTGAACCCGCAACCATGGATCCTACAATGGAACTGCGGTGGCTTACAACAGAAAATTCATGAATTCAAAACGCGTCTGTTAATACTTAACAACAAGGCACCTGACGTTATTCTTCTTCAGGAGGCTAACGTCAGGAATCTTAAAATTAGGGGATACAACACTTACATAAACCCCAGTATACAAAGACAGACATCAAATGTTTGTATTGTTGTTACACTTATAAAGAAAAAGCACAAGCAGGCAAAATTGAACTCCAATGCCTCGTGTTCTGATGACCGCGAAGTCGTCTCCACGCGGGTCAAGTTTGGAGACACACCCATCAACATACATAACACATACATAAGACCGTGCGGGGACTCGAACGAGGTCAACTGGATAAAGGGCTTGGTAGAAAAGAACAAGCATACCATCCTAGCTGGAGACTTCAATGCCCGACATACCGCGTGGGGATACCCGAACAAAAACGCCCAGGGAAAACATATCAAGAAAGCATGCCTCGCAGCTGGGCTTCATCTATGCAACGACCCTGACACTCCAACACGGCTGGCACAAGCCGCCAACCAAAACGACACGTTCCCCGAACTTACTTGGGCTTCTCCACGTCTACATGTAATGGCAAGTCCAGACTGATCCATGGGGCAGTGACCACCTCCTCATACACATTAAGCTGCCCATCAGCACCTCGCCCAGGCGTCGAGTCACTTTCACAAAGTGGGACAACTTCCGCACTGCAATGAGCCGTCTTGCCAACGTCCCATTCGCAGATCGGATTCAACAAGCCCTTCGGGAGTCCCGTACAGAATACAACGTCAAGGAAGACACACCACCTCCCGACTTGCACCTGATCAAGCTGTGGGACAGGAGACTGGAGGCTCTCCAGCGCTACAGAGCCAGGAGATCCCTCCGGAATAAAATCCGCCTAAATCGCACGACAGCCAAGGCAAAAAAATTCACAATTGAGCTCCGCCGCACTATCTGGCGTAGCTTGTGCGACTCCTTTAACGAACGGACAGGCTACCGCAAGCTGTGGCAAGCTTACAAAGGGCTTGCCGGGAAAACAAAAATGTGCAACACCGGTAGCAATCTAGCGCTCCGCCTTGGCATCACGGAAGAGCAGCTTGCGGAAGAGGCAGGAGATTGTTTCTTCCCCCAACAACCCGAGCCACCCGCGGCCGAAGTCTACGCCCGGGAAACCATCGTGCACGAACAGCCGGCGGAAGCCCTTTTCACGCTCGCAGAACTCCTGGACGCCCTTGGTGCGGCACGAGCAAAATCGGCACCTGGACCAGACCGTGTAACCATCACCGCGCTCCGAAACCTTCCACAAGATGCCATGAAGGAGCTCCTTGACACATTCAACACCATTTGGGTGAAGGGTGAACTCCCATCCGACTGGAAGAGGTCTACAGTGATTCCTATCCCAAAGCCCGGCAAGACACCACACGCGGTGGCTAACCTCCGCCCGATCTCCTTGACGTCCAACCTTTGCAAAGTTTTAGAACGCATGGTTACCACACGCCAGACATGGATTTTTGAATCGACGGGTGCCTTCCATCCCATGCAAACGGGCTTCAGACCTCACCTTTTGTCACAAGACAGCCTGCTCATGATACATCATGATCTCTACGAGCGCCGGCTTTTTAAAAGCCAACCGCGTACGCTCGTGGCCATTGACCTACGGAAGGCATTCGATTCGATACCACACAGCACAGTCGTGGCTGCCGCAAAGAAAAGAGGCATACAGGGCCAATTCCTGAATTTCATCAAAACATTCCTACAGGATCGCACGTTCCAGGTTTCTATCGGACAAACCAAAGGCCAATGGAGAACAAACAATATTGGTGTCCCACAGGGGGCGGTTTCGTCGCCGCTACTATTCAACATCGCCATGATTGACCTGGTTCTCGCAGTTGAAGCCGTCCCACAAATTCGCTTCACCATTTATGCGGATGACGTCACCCTGTGGACGACGGCAGGTGGGGCGGATAGCCAACAACGCTACATGCAGAGCGCGCTTGACGTTGTCATGACCTTCGCCCTCCGATCAGGGTTGGAGCTATCTAGGGAGAAGACCACGTACATGGTTATACCCAGCCGACGCAGGAGCGCCCGTACCGACATCCAACTGAGGGTGGATGAAATCCCCATCGCCCAGAACAACTCCGTCAAAATCCTCGGGGTCCCATTTGACCACAAAGGCGGTGCAGTCACCTGGCTTCGGAAAGTAAAATCGCAGTGGAAGGAGGGCCTAGACTTGCTCAAGGCTATCTCGAGCAAGGCCTGGGGTGCATAGGTTGATCTCCTCCGGCGACTCGTCCGCACCCTCCTAATCTCGAAGGTAGTGTACGGACTGAACTACCTCCGCCTTACGAAGACTCAAGAAACCACACTAATAACCATGCTGAGAGCGGCCATGCGGGTCGTTACAGGGCTCCCCCGCTTCACACCGGTTGAACAGCTAGAAAGGACCGCTCAGATGAACACCATCCGTGAGATTGCCGAGGAGATGCGGATAAGTCAAGCTCAGCGGCTATCTCGCACTCCTCACGGACGAATTATTCTTGCCTCGATTGGCCGTTCCGACCTAATTGACGGCCCCCTCATGCCTACACCGACGCCACCTTGGGATTCATATTAAAATAGCGCAAAAAAGACGGGACAAAAAGACGAAGACGCACACAGGACAAGCGCTAACTGGCAACTAAAGTTTATTGAATGCTTCCAATTCTGCTATCGCCGTGCACGCGCTTAGTCTCGTCGCATCAAAAACACGGCGTACCGCCAAATCAGCAGATACAGCCCGCCCACCGCCTGTTCCAAAAAGTCAGAAAAAAAGCTACATCACCCCGCTGCACAATCCGAACGAGGAAAGGAATAGAAAAAACGCCGCGTTAATATTTACAAGTTAGATAGTGTTAATGAAACTGTACTCTTTCGGCTGCATGTATACACCGATCCGACGCTTATGCAAACGTCTTTGTCACAAGCATGTATTTTTGCCGCCTCCAGCAACTCACGTTCTATCCTTCCTTTGTTGCGTCCCTCCACCTGCGCACCGTCCAGCGTGGGGGAACAACCACAAGTTTTACAATGCCCCGGCAAGTGGGAGCCGTAATTGTTGCCAAGAGAAGCCGCATGCTCTCGAAGTCTATCATTTAAGCAACGTCCCGTTTGCCCTATGTAAACACGACCACACCGTTAAAGGAATTCTATAAACCACCTCAGTAGCACAAGGCACAAACTTTGTGACGTGTTTCTTGCTGCAAACAGGTTTCTTCACTTTCGGCCCGCTCACCATAGCGCACAATTTTGACAATCTGCACGGGGCAGTGAAAACAAGGTTCACGTCGAACTTAGAAGCTATCCTTTTCAGATTGTGCGACACCTTATGAATGTAAGGTAGCACTACAAAATTCTTTGGTTTCCTCTTAGGTTCAACGGAAGAGCTTTTCAACTTTTTTAGAAGGGATTCCGCAACTCCCTGTATTAAAACCGAGGGAAACCCGGAGTGTTCCAAGCGAAGTGTCTGGAGTGTGCCTTGTGCTACTGAGGTGGTTTATAGAACGCGCGCGAGCGCGCGTTTTTTTCCGGGGGTCGCTTGACTGGTGGCTTGCGATAGAACTAGAGATGACGTCAAGGTGAGTCCATGCGGAGTGGACGGGGGAAGCCGTCTCAATTCAAGGGAACCTTTGTTATCATCCGCACGCCCGCACGCCTGAGTGTATACTTCTTTTCAGCTTCGGTCCGAGCGCGGCCGATGTAATGAGCCGAAGGGCCAATCAAACAGCGAAGAGGCACAACGTCATGGCGTGCTCTCTGCAGTTGATAGAACCAGCGGGTATTCGCCGCCTCTCTTTGCGTGCTCCTACGCCGGCTAGTCCTATCAAACGCTGAGAGCACGCCATGACGTTGCGCTTTTTGCGCTGTTTGATTGGACCTTCGGCTGTTAACATCGGCCGCGCTCGGACCAAAGGTGAAACGAAGTATAGTTCGAGTGGAAAGGGGAGATGTTTCTGCAGAAGTCCAGATCGCCGAGCACGAATGAGATGGCTGTTTGGAAAGAGAGAAGGAAACACGTCGTATTTTCTAACTTCTGCAGAATCATCTCCCATTTTCACTCGAACTACGCTCACCCGCAGGCAGATGATAGCAACGGTTCCCTTGAATTGAGCGGCTTCCCCCGTCCACTCCGCATGGACTCGCCCTAACGTCATCTCTAGTTTTATCGCAAGTCACCATGGTCGAGCGCCCCTCGGAAATAAACGCGCGCTCGCGTGGAGCTATTAACTCCCGCGGCGACTGTACGTTACAGTTGCGCGCATCCGCGAACTGGTTCGTCAAGCCGGGGCTCGACAAAGAATCACCATCGCGTGGATTCCGGGCCACGCAGGCATTCCAGGGAACAAGCGGGTGGACGGGGCCGCGAGGGCACCGCTACAGGCAAATACTCAGCCCTCACAAGGCCCGGTCCTTTCGCCCGTTCAACGGGACGTTCCACCTGACGAGGGCTTTGATCTAACCCAAAAGAAGAAAGAAGAACAAAGAGCACGAAAAGCACGCCTTGCAGCGCTCCCTACCTTCTAACCCCTATCCCGATCCCTCGCGGGCTTCCACGATGGGAGCAAGTGGCACTACACAGGCTCCAGACTCGGACTATGGTGACTCCCTTTTGGCGTGCCAAGTTCTACAAGCCAACAGATGAGAATGACACAGGTCCTGACCCTGGATGTCCACACTGCGGCGTCCCTGCGACTTGCTACCATCTTGTATGGTCCTGTGCAGGGACGTCACTAGAACGGACGGCGGCAATTAACACCTTACCACCGCACCTTAGACCAATGACCCTTCGGGAATGGACACATCGGAGAACCTCAGCAACCGGAGAACGAGATCTCATCTTCACATCAATCATCTCCTACCTCCGGTCCTCCGGGATCGGACGGTACGTCTAATCCATCACCATCATCACTACCCCTCTCCCACTTCCCCTTCCCCCATGCCGCAATAGGTTCCATAAACCAGAGGCATGGAAATTAAATAAGTGTTTCAATCAATCATGCGCTCTAAACATCGCCCACAAATTTGGCGTCCATTGAATCGCGATTCCAGCGATCAATAGGGGACGCCATTATCGGGCAAATATGGCGGTCTAATACAGGTTTTGCCGTGCCATGTGCCAGCTCAACGCACAACGCTGGGGCATCAGCAAGAAAGCACTGGACTCAAAAGGGTTTGCCCCAGCTTTTGGGTTTGCCCCGCTTTTTAGTCTCCGTGTTTCGAGCCTGCGGTGATGTTTGTAGCGTACACGAGCTTCCAGAGGCTTGACTTTCTTTGAGAAAGCAATGAAAGGACTGCCGGCTGTCCTTCCAAGGTCTTGACGTACGTTGATAAACGCGGAATTTTGATTCACGCAGTTGCGTAGGTTGCGTGGAGAGCAACCTGGGAACAAGCTGACACTACACTCTAAGAAAAAATGGAGGAAAAAGGTAGCAACGGCCCGTCTTCCTCCCTTCTACTGACGCGCCCCCAAGCGGACACGAGAAGAAGGGAGGAACGAGACGTTTTCCTCCTCCTCCAGGCAGGCGGGAGAAAGCTTTCGCCCTCCCGACTCATCTTCTTTCGGTTTCGTTTTTCGAGCACGTCGCACACGTTGTTAAATAAATGTTATTGAGTTGATTGAGCTTCAGCGGCAGCAAAGGCCGCCTGGAATTCCGTCTTCTAGTCCAAACGTGCAGAACATTTCGGTAGCATTGACGTTTTTACCTCTAATTTTGTCAAATGAGCAAGCGAAGCCTCTAGAAACAGCGAAGTTCCGGAGCAGTGCCAGCAGCGCTACGTACACTGGGTAAGATGGCAGTTTCTGGATTGCGGCACCCACAGTGGCGGGACCCACGTGGACCTACAGTAGTGGAACCACGCGGAACTGTGTCGACGTTTTCGACGTTATGGAAATCACAGGAACTGCGTCCAAGGCAGGCAGGTTTCGTACTGTTCAGTACGAACTCAGCACGGAAGGCACCCAGGCAGGAAAACCTGCCTGGGTGCCTTCCGTGCTGAGTTCGGTTCCGTTTTCCCGTGCCGAGTGCCAACCGGCGTTCAACGTGGTTCTGTATTTCTGCGTGGCGGCAACATAGCAGCAACATCGTGATGGCAGTGTTGTGCGTAGTGAAGAGAAGACTGGAATTATCCCCGATGTTACCGTGTGTTCGCGTATCAGTGGTGTAACAGCAAGATGAGATGACGTAAACTGTCGGGCATTGATGCCGCTGGTCGGGCCGTGATCGGAGGGGGCGGGGTGTCGCAGGTTGACATTCCGCTTTACATTAAAGAGTTTAAGACCACTTGAGGAATTAGGTGCAGTCGATGGACGTGCGGATAGTCGTGTCGGAACGCTGGTCTGAACGGTATGCTCCAATCGTACAGCGGCCAGTGTGACTGTCGGTCCCCGAGAGCGATTGTGCTCTGGGGAAAAGACTGAACAGTACGAAATTATGACGGAAAGTACGTCTATTTACAGTGGAATTTCAGCATTAAAAAAAACAGGTAAAATCGAAAAAAAAGCTATCCTTTATTTTGCTGTTTAAATATACTACGGTTCCTGGAGAAACTGCCCTCCAAGTGGCGCGCTGGGATGAGCGCAAGAAGTTTTCAAGCTCGCCACGGCGTAGCTCCGCACACTTAACACCTGCCGCAAGTCGCGGCTTTGACTGCATTCAAGTTGATCGGAAAGCGATTTCTCTGCCCGCGAAGCATCACTTCCAGCTGAGTGAATATCCGCTCTACAGAGATTAATTCAAGACGACAATTGCAGCCGTGCGCGAACAGCACAAAGAGAAAAACAAACTACAACAGAAATACTGGCCACGAAGTGCCGTGCGGGGAAACAAACTCATGGCTTTGAACCGCATTGGAGCGGCTCGATTTATTGGCTTTCAAATAATTGCAGCATGATCGAGCGTTTTCTTTTTAATAAGAGATTCATCCCCTGAGCCATTAAAAATACCCTCAGATGTATGACATTGCTGGAAAAAAATCAACATGCTGGGAATAGTTTTTATTGCTTAGGGAGTCACCGAGAAATTCCGTACGTTCAAAACGACCAGTATAAAAGACTGGAACGCAGAGCTCGGGAGCAGTGATCGGGTTATACTTCGTCTCACCCTAGCATGGACTAACCAGTGGAGTGCAACTTCCTATACCGCCCATGGAACGCGAATTGGAAACCCCTGGGAGTCCGCAGCGCCATTTGAATCCCCTGGTATCTGGAGGTGGTACTAAAATCAACATGGCGGCACAGCGAAACCAAAACCGAAACTGCACGGCAGCGCCATTGTGTTTGGATGGATGGCCGGTAGCTTGCGCCACCTAGATTTTTAAAAAAAATTATATATTGTAGCTTTTTTTTTATTTTTTTCCCGGTTTGCGTGTTGCTTTGCTAGGCTTCTGCTGCTTTGCGGCTGGTTTTCGCGTTTCAATGCTGGTTAATGTGCGTTGAAACGCACAGAAGCCAGCACTGAAAAGCGAGACCAGCAGCAAAGCAGCAGAAACCTAGCAAAGCAACGAAAGTGACACATACACAAAAAATATGCAATGCTTGTCCTTTTGCGTTCATTTTTATTCAACAGACATAGAAAATATAGAAGAAATTTCTCAATATTTTGCACACAAGAATCAAAGAAATGAACAACAAAACAGGATAAAACGTTAAGGTTACGTGCGACGAAGGTGATGATATGTGCCTCGCAAAAACACTTCGCTAAATTTACATAAAATCTCTAGGCTCGTGATCCTTTTCGAGCTTCTTGGCGTATACTGACAAGCCTTGCGCCGTCCAGCCACAGGTGTGGAGCCTAGAAAAAAAAAGTTGAATTGCTTAATTGGCCATTACGTGCCTGACATGGCCATATGAAAACAGCGAGCACACTCTGCGCCTCCTTTCAAAAAACGGTACCAACACTGCGACACTAAATACTCGCTTCTCCTCTATTTTTCTTCTCCTTGAGTTAAATGCCTCCACGAATTGACAATCATTTCGAATTTGATTATATAAGTATAAGCATAAGTAAAGACCGACGACGGTGTCTTGCAGCTAAAGGAAACTAAGCAATGAGGCCAAGAAAAACAAGCTCAGCTCTTTGGTATTTAGTCTTCATCGAGAACCTGCATTAGTTTTTAATACTATCACTTAAATTTAGGAGTGCGTCACTGCTAAACGAAACGGGAAACCAGTGCGGATCGCTACATCGCTCATCCTCAGTTAATCGAACAATATTTAGGCTCATTTTCACTCCTCGCGAACACACGCGTGAATCGCGAACACACTCGCGAACACACGCGTGAACAGCAAAGTTTACCATCTTTTGAAGTGATCATATGTGCTCGATCTTGATATTACATAGAAGTCTCCAGTTATTTGACAATGACATATTTCTCGCGGCGAGTGAAAAGGAATCCTAAACAATGATAGGATTTGGTTTTGTGATTTGAAACCATCGCAGCTATTGCCGAAATCAAACACTTAATACTCACTACCACTGCGACAGTTAGTGTTTGTTGCAAACATTTAATCAGAAACTTAAGCAAGAGAAGACCAAAAGAGCGTACCGCACGTCCATTGGAACTCGAAACCATTGGTGTCCCGGCTTTCGGCAGTAATTGTTTCCCCACTTGGCACAGCAGGTGGTGTGGTGATGACGAAAATCCTTGCTTGACCACATTACAAAAACAACGAGTTTCCACAAAAAAAAAAAAGAAAAGAAAGCCGCGCGCGCACGAACGCGGCACGAATCTGGCGCCGCGACGTACTCCCAGAAGCGAACAGCTCGCGGGCTCTCGTCTCTCGGTCTCTCGCGCGTTCTAACGGTCCACCGACTTCCCGGCGCCAGCGGCCAGCGCATCTCGAGGCGCGAGTTCGGAGAGAGAGAAAGCGCTCCCAGACACGTTGAAAGAGTGAAAGAGAAAGTTACGATAACAAGCTTCAAAGCCAGTCATACCTTGAAAACAGCTTCATTGTTATTTAACGTAATAAAATATATGAATCATATTTATTTAAAACAAAATAACGTCCGCCGCCACCCGCTGGGAGCGCGGCAGTCGGAAGCAGTTCGCCGGGCCGGACGAACGTCATAAATATACGCGGCCGGACGGAAGTAGCCGAGAGCTTCACCCCCCTGGACTAACCGCGAAGGCTGTGCTAGCGCGAGCGGCCAGCCTTGACTGCCTTGACTAGAGCACATACTGCACGAGCGCTCGTGCAGCCGCCGCGGCTTCATTCAAAGCGACTAGCTCGCGCTTTTAGCACGCGCGGCTAAGAATAGTCCATACTAAGGTGAGACGAAGTATAGTGTCAATGTGTTGTTGTAATGATGTTTGTATTTGCCATGTATGTGTATGCGTTCAATGTATGTTCACCTGATGCTTGTAGTATGGATAATGTGTCTACAATAGAGGTTCCCGAGGACCCCCAGAGCCGTATATTAGGAGAGTTTGGACAATAGGCGGAGCAAAGGCCGCCGCCAGCGCCGAATATTCCCCCCACGCTTAGCGCGTAAACTAAATTTGTGACATAGCGTCGACCAATCAGGAGACCTCTACTCCATCTCACAAATGTCTGCAGTGAAGACAAAGGCACAGGCGCGTGAGCCTAACTCAGTGAAACGCTTTTGTTTGTACGAGACCTCGTGCATAGGAGGCACTTTCCAAAGCCACGCGCTCGTGCCCATGCCTTTGTCTGCACTGCTAGAACAGCGTCCTGAGACTGGCTGAAAGAAAGCAGTGCAAAGGGTGGGGTGCGCGAGCGTCTTGAGACGCGAAGTTCCGCTCGGCACGGCTCAAATTATACTTCGTTTCACTTTATCTGCGAGCGAAGCCAAAGCTAGAAGCGCGAGACCAGCGCTTTTTGCGTTTCTGCCCAGCTCGCGCGCTCGAGCAAAGCCTGAAGGCACGGAGCTTTCGTGCTCGCGCTTCCAGCTTTGCCTTAGCTCGCACATAAGGTGAAACGAAGTATAACAGCAGGTTTTGGCCACCAGAAAGGAGGAAGGATATGACGTCACGTGCAACCCATGTATACTTCGTTTCACCTAATGTGCGAGCGAAGGCAAAACTGGAAGCGCGAGCACGGAAGCTCCGTGCGTTCAGGCTTTGCTCGAGCGCGCGAGCTGGGGAGAAATGCAAAAAGCGCTGGTCTCGCGCTTCTAGCTTTGGCTTCGCTCGCAGATAAAGTGAAACGAAGTATAATGAAGCTGTGCTCACTCGTTTCCGCTCGCTCGCGACGCTCGTGTACTGCTCGTAGAATATGCACAGTAAAAGGCTACGCTCGAGGAAGTTCGGCCACCAGAAAGGAGGACCAAATTACGTCAGTGCAACCTATGTTAATTTAGAGCACACGACCACCGCTAGGGGCTGTTTCGCGGCCTGTGGTTGGCCCCGAGATGCTCGCCTATTCAAACCAATGTATAGCCAAACTCTCTCAATAAACGGCTCTGGAAGACCCCCAAGCGCAATGGTGGCGTAAGTATGAAAATATTCTTTTGTAGAACATGGAATGGGCGGTACCTAGCGCCACCTAGCCAGCTACTTGCGAGTACTCTGCTTGACCCTGCCATCTGGTGGCAAGCGATTTAACCTCCTTTTACTCTACGCAGCTACGCCATAATTTCGTGTTGCCGTGCTGAAATGAGCCAAGAGGCTGCTTCGGATTTGCTTTTTTTGAGAGCGGCTTTTGGTTTTCCGGGCGAATGGTTTGCCACTCCTCCGCGATGTGCGGTTGACACAACGGTTGACGAAGGAATTGTGGCTCGAGGAATAGCAAGGTTAAGACATAAAGTGCGCGAACCGGGTGCCGGTTGTCTCCGTTTAACATCGCACTGCTGACGATGAGAAGACTGAGTGACTGCATGCTTTCGAAACGCAAGTTTCTTTACCTGCTGGGGGAAGCCGGCTTCGGAAATAAATACAGTTAGCGGAAAGCTCGTGTTACGTTTTTATCTGCTGCTCCTCTCGCTCCGTACAATAGACTTAGTGTTCTCGTTAAGCCTTATTGAGCTCGATTTGCTCGATTCGTGGTCGCCATAATGAGATGCAGGCGACAGAGGAACGTTTGCTCCCCTGCTTTAGGGACGAATGTTTCTCCCTTTCTGAAGGAACATATGTATCAAGAGCGTTCCTCCCTTTAAGGAGGATTATACTGCACCCTTTTTTCTAAGAGTGTACAGTTACGACAGATTCACCGGAACAACTGTCCTATAGCGCAAACCACCGACGGCATGTAATCACGGAAGCCCCATGACACGAGCAGAAATTGAGAAAGTACCTTGTTCCGGACCGTTAAGTGTATTTCCGCCATACATGGGTAAATTACTTTCAAAATGTAATTTAATTACAATTACTATTACTTTGCTCCAAAAGTAGTTTAACTACAATTACAATTACTACTACGCGAAAGCAATTCATTACAATCACAAATTACTTTTAAAAAGTAATGCAATTACTTTACAATTACTTATTTCTGAGAGCTACCCACCTTGGGCCATATAACTTTAAACGAGTTATATGGCCGCTGTATAAATGTCACGAATTGTATTTTTTTTATTAAATTTGTTAAATGAATTATACAACATTTTGGCATAATAAACTCCTGCATTCTTATATTCTCACTAAATAAAAATAAATTTGTATTACATTTTTATTTTATTTTAAAGCAAGCTCTGGACAGTCTGAAACCGCGGTTTGTAAAGTTTTGGAATCTCGTCCAATCAGTTTGAGAAACGGTTGAAAGGGTTAGGGGTTGGAGCAAACAGTAAATAATAAAAATGTATGCAGAAAGGCAGACGAGGATTGGGAGAGGGAAGAGCAGTGTTGCAACAACGGTTGGAAGTAAGGTGGGGTGAGTCGTTTTAACGAGACCTGCTGCTTCTTTGCCTCGATGTGAGAGTAGCACAACTTACTGTAGGTGGTACCAACAGACAAGCTAGAGTAGAGGGACGTGAAGAACTCATAAAGAAAAGAGAATAATTTCATGGACAATAAAATCCCCAACCTTGACTGAAATATGTAAGCGAATATGCTAGCCACGAAGACGCGTAAGAAGGACATCGAACCATCCTGCCTCGACCGGATGATGTGACCGGAGCCCAACCAGCTCGAATTCAAACCCCAATGCCCCTGATGGGAATGAGAAATAAGAGAGACCCCTAGGAACACGAGCAACAGGAAGCGAACGAGACAAAGAGACCGATTTCAACTGCGATCCGAACGAGAACCGACATGAATGTAGCCCTCATTTATCAAATTATTTCTCAAAATTTTTCATTAAATAGTTTTACAGTTTACAAAACCGTTCATTCCGTTCTATACCAGCCTCTGTTTCTCATTCCTCCTTTCCCTCATTTTGAGCACGTTGGGATACACTCTCTCTCCTGTCGCTTTGGCTATACTGCCGTCCCCGTGGTCAGGGGAGGAAAAGCGCCGGCGCCGTAAAATCTTGCTAAGTAATTGTAATTGTGCCTGAAGTTTTACAATTACTGACGCTAAAAAGTAATTAAATTACAATTACAATTCCTTTTAGCTAAAAGTAATTAATTAAATTACAAATTACCAGGAAAGTAATTAAATTACAGTAATTCAATTACTGTAATTGAATTACTACCGAAGTATGATTTCCGCTAGGTGTCTTTCGTTTTTCTGGAGTCGCGAATACCGCTTATTTCAGTGTTGCTCTGCCATTTGTTTTGAAAGGTTGTGCTACGCAAGCGCCTCGCGCATTGGTGCATTTGAAGTTACTTGTAGTTGTATATTCGGCTGGTCGATATCCTGCCTTTTGGAACGTTCTGAAACGTCGACGCTCATTCGGATGGTCGAAGTCAAGCGCTTTAAGTATATTCGGCTTGTTCTGTCAGAGCGCCTATAAATTGTTGAATGGCGTCGTTCTCCGACCGGTAGCGCTGTGAGGCGCTCTGGTTTAGGGTACCTCCATGTCTGTCTGCCTCCGTGTGAAGACATTCTTTGTTGTACTGAGCAGGCCAGCGCGTGAAGCGCTGGAGCCCTCAGTGCGTGACTTATGTGGTAAAATGGCGTCCACACATTCGCCAAGGCTATGCGCTCCAGCTGAGTCACGAGGAGTGCTCGCACGTCAAGGGATATAAAAAAAGATTGGTTTAAAAAATGGCTGAGATGTCACCACTCAAGCAAAAGCGCGTGTGTGTATGAAGGCTCTCTACTCTGACTTTGAAGTGGGAGCGATGAAAGCGCGTGCCAGAGGACCGGTCGTGGGACTCGAGAAGGTTGTGGTATTCTGAAAAAGTAAAGAGGATGGAGGTCGTCATGCGGGAGACGCCGACGATCGCCCGTCCGACAAAACAGAGGAAAATGTCAAGAGAGCTGGGAAAGACAATAGGAGAGAGGTAAGCAGAAAGCAAGAAAAGGGGAGGAGAACTGACGATTAATGTTCTCACACACACACACAAACACACGCACGCACACGCACACGCACATGCACACGCACACGCACACGCATACACACACACACAAACACACACACTCAGAGTTGCTGTTCTGGTGCTGGTCTCACTAGAGTCGTGCTAATTGTCTAGAATCCTTTAAAAAGCGCAAAACAAGTATCTGAATTTGTTTTCGGCGTGTTCTCTAGCCTCTGGAAAGGATGAGGTCTTCCGTTTCTTCTAGTGGTGTATGTAGGTCTTGAAGTTGCTTCGAAGCCTCTGCCGTTGGGCGTTGTATTTTGGACATTCCCAGAGCATATATGGTCGGTGTCTTGTGACATTTCGCAAATATCACACAAAGGGGATTTTCGTCTGCCCCACCGATGCAATATTTTTCCAGATTTTGCTCTTCCTGTGCGAAGGCGAAGTAGAACTGTTGCTTCAGCACGGCTGAGTTCACTTAATAGGCAAGGTTGATGCTGCGATTCTTTAATGGGACATAAAGATCATATGTGCAGGCGAACTTGCTTTTGGAGCCAGAGATAGTCACTCAGACTCTTGAGTGTTGGAAGGTCATCGTGGGCTCGAGCGGAAAGACTTTCTTCTCTTTCGTTACCGCTTACTCCCACGTGGGAAAACACCCATTGAGAATGAACAGCGAAACTGGCTTCTTCACGTGCATAAAGTACCGCTAGTTCTGTTTCACGAGTTAACCCGTTCAGGATTGCTTCCGAAGACAACAAAGGGCTCCGCGGGAATCTGTGGGTATAACAGCTGGTTAAGGTGAATATGACTGTAGAGCCTTCAGTGTTTCTGCTATGGCGCAAAGTTCTGCCGTTGTTGTTGATGCCATCTTTTCCAGCCGTCCCGCCCACTCTACTACAAGATCTGGAATGCAGAAAGCAGAGGTGCTGATACTTTTAAATCGGTCAACCGACCCATCTGTATATACACAAAGAAAATCCTTGTATTTGGTTGCAGCATGTTCAATTGTAAACATTCTGAAAATTTTTTAATCCGATTTTTTTATTCTCCACACTTGAAACATGGTCATTGGATAAGGGGTTGCAAACAGCCCAAGAAGGTGTAGACTTTTGGTGAAAACTGAGCACCGGGGTTTCCATCCGAGGTGACGCAGGGTGCGAAGAGAAAGACCGAAACGTGATTAAGGTCTCCGGGTGTCTTCAAAATAAAAAAAAATGTCCTGCAACTTTTTTTTTTTTTGTTTAAGGTGGATTATTTGTAGCAGCACGCGTTGCGAAGCAAATAAAGGCACTGGTAGTGCTCGGGCTTCTTTATATAACCTGAGGTTGCTAGTCCCTCTCGGCACGCAGAGGGCTGTCCAAAGACCTTGTCTATGAATACGTTCCAGTTCGGGGGCTGGCGTGGACAAGATGTTCGTATAAGGCAAAGCATACATGAGACGGCTGACAACAAATGCTGACTGAAGCAAAAGCATTAAACGAGGAGCATTTCCCCAGTTCGCTCTAGCAACTCGGCGGACGGCATTTCTAGCTGAGATTGTAGAGCTAGTCATTGTCTTAGTTTGTTGAGTCCATTTCAGCCTTTGGTGTAATCAAATTCATGGAAATCGATGGTTTATAACTTGACAGTGGAGGCGATCCGCCACAGGACAGATCCAGTTTTGTTGCTCACTGAGGTTTTTCAGGAAAAATATTGAAAACAACTTTATCTGGAGAAATGCACAGACCGCAGTCTTTCAGATAGGTCTCGACCAATGTTATTGCCGACTGACCAATTGCATTCAGGTTGCAGTATTTGTACGCTGTCGCCCAAATGCATATGTCGTTCGCATATAAAAAAAAAAAATGATTCTCGGCGTTGCCGATGGTAGAGCGGTTGGGAGACCAGAGAGAACAACAATAAACAAAAGAGGTGAAAGCACGCAACCCTGAAATAAACCGCGTGGAGAAGAATGGCATGTACTGAGTGTTCCCTTCAGTTTTACTTGGAAAAACCGTTCTGTTAGGAAGTATGTTTGAAAGTGTTGCACATATCCAGTAATGCCGAAAAATGTGTTTTCTCAGCACGACTGATGACATCACACTGTCGAAAGCCTTTGCAATATAAAAGACAACGAAAGTTTATTTTTTGTTATGCCAGTTTTGTTTAATCCCACTAATTACGACTAAATATATTGTCTGCCGTTGAAAATCGAGCCCTAAATCCTGTCATTACATCGGGCAGTAGTAGTTTTGCTGCGAGCCAACACGAAACTCGAGCGTGGATAATGCGTTTCATCACTTTCGCTACACAAGACGTGAGCGAAACTGATATGTAAAAGGACGGTGAATTTCTGGGCTTCCCTTGTTTGAATGATGGGATAACCCATGCCGAACGCCACTCACGAGGTACACATCGCGACACTGTTAGCGCGAACACGACATCGGCGCATTTTCGCATTTTACTTCTAAATAGTATTAGCGAGCACGACATTTTATCGCTTATATTATAGAACTAAATGAGTTCTTTCCGTTGCAATAATAACTTGGGTGACATCCCTTGGTTTTAAAGAGTAAAACTGAAAAAAACAGGCGATTGCTTGTTCGCGCTAACAGTGTCGCGATCTGTACGTTCCCCGATGACCAGATAGCGTTGTATTTGGACAGAAGCAGCTTTAGACCTTCATCTTGTAAATTGCAAAGCTTTTGGTGGGTAATGCCATCAAATCCGGGGGCAGCGCGCTTACTAGTAAAACGGACACCTGGAGTTCTTCAAGCGTGGATGGAACATTAAAAGGTGACGAACAAAAAGATATAATTCATGGATCTTGTCATTGACTCAGCATCGAGGAGTAGTAATTAGAAAATTCATCCGCTACAACCTGGAGATCTTCTCGTCGTTGAAGTGCGAGGGAAGCCTATCTTGTCGAATTGCAGTTTCAGTAGCGGATTTCCAGATCTTTGCAGCTTTCGTTGGGCCTGCCTCCTGCGAGCACAAAGATGCAGAAGGGTCGTGTCCGGCTTGTTATACTGTTCTGGGATGTGTATATGCACTGTTGATGTTCTCGCAGCGTTTACAATGGCTTCGCGCATGTCTTTCTTTATACAGACTGAAGGCAGTTTCGGAAGGTATCCCAAATTACTACATGAGTTGTGAATTGGCGGAATGTTGTTAGCCTCGTAGATGGAGGAAGATTTGATAATGCTAACTTCCTATTTTGTCGGCTAACACATTCCACGTGACCTCATGTTCCATTGAATGGGCGGGAATATTGATAGCGCTGGCAAAAGTGGTCGTCCTATTTCCTCTTTCTCGTCTGAGTTAAAACGTGGTGGCGCCAGTGTGCAAATAGCCCCCAAAAACTTCAGGTTTTGAACTAGGCCAAGGGTGTCGCAGAATTGGCAAAGTCAAATATACACGCTATGTTCTGGAAATGTGGCCGTTTATAGCAGTGTCAGAACTTTAGGGCTCCGCTAAACGCGATGCACACGTCCTGGCACTGGCTACAGCTCTAGAGGCTCACGATCTAGTAGTGGCAAGCCATGGCAGTCCCACCTTTTACCGACCTCCTTGCACGTGACTCCAGCAACTTCCGTGGTTGGGTTGAAAGACAATGTTGTTGAAAGACCGGAAAGGAGCACGCCGGCGGCGTCGCCTATCTCGCCTATACATGGGTTGCACGTGACGTCATATCCTTCCTCCTTTCTGGTGGCCAAAACCTGCTGTTATACTTCGTTTCACCTTATGTGCGAGCTAAGGCAAAGCTGGAAGCGCGAGCACGAAAGCTCCGTGCCTTCAGGCTTTGCTCGAGCGCGCGAGCTGGGCAGAAACGCAAAAAGCGCTGGTCTCGCGCTTCTAGCTTTGGCTTCGCTCTCAGATAAAGTGAAACAAAATATAATGAAGCTGTGCTCACTCGTTCCCGCTCGCTCGCGATGCTCGTGTACTGCTCGTAGAATATGCACAGTAAAGGCTACGCTCGAGGAAGTTCGGCCACCAGAAAGGAGGACCAAATTACGTCAGTGCAACCTATGTATAGGGAGTATTCACTGGCGGCTATTCGCGACTCCAACTAACTATAGGGGGCGCCACTCATTTTCCAAAATGGCGGTTATAGTGAGGGTCGGAGATGCGTGCCGCTGTTGAGCTTGTCTAGTGTGCTGGCTTCACTGAGCGACACAAATTATTTATGGTAATACGACGCAGCTAGGGTGTTATGAGCGCAGGTCACCTTTTTATCCTGAAAACAAGAACGGTGTTCAGCGTAATATTTACGCAAGGATGCGCGTTTTAATTCTGGAGCGAAACCGAAACTAACCTCTATTTTGGATTTAATTTCTCGATATAGGTTTTCATTTCGGATTCTTTCATAACTCAAGATGTGTGTCACATCGTAATTATTGAGTTAGAGAAGTTGTTTGCGGAAACTTTATTTTGTGACATACATGTTCGGTCAAGGCTGATATTCGTAGTTTTTTAAAAAAAAATTAGTGCTGATATTTGTGCGTTCTCGCTGCCTTTTCTCGCTCAGATAAATGTCATGGGAAATCATGAACTGCAGGCCATTTAATGGGTTTTTGGGTATTTAGATGATTAATTGGTTTAACATTATTCCCAGCACAAGAATAAGAGAATACTTAAAATTTTTACAATATGTCCACAAAACGTATAAATTAATAAACGCTGTTCTCACTGCAACAACCCAAAGACGGAATCCGAGTCAGGCAGCTGAAGAGAGAGAGAGAAAGTGTGTGTGTGTGTGTGTGTGTGTGTGTGTGTATGTGTGTGTTGTGTGTGTGTGTTGTGTGTGTGTTTGTGTGTGCGTGCGTGTGTGTGTGTATATGTGTGTGTGTGTGTGTGTGTGTGTGTGTGTTTATAGCAACGCGTGACGCATAGGACTTTATATTACATCCAGTGTTGACTGTTTGTCTATCTTGATAATGATGTCAGAGTTCTTCATATGCTAAAAGGAAAACAAAATGATATCTTTCTGGAAAGAGTTTTATGGTTAAATGGCGTATATTCGTGATCTTGGCGTTAGTTCGGCGCATGCATTGCCGCGATTTGTATTAATAACAATAATATTAAATTTTAGATATTTGAATACGCAATTTTTCAAGCTCCAATATAATTTGTTGCTTATGATCTTATTTCAAACGCGCCAACAAATATGACAATCAAAAGTGTGCTAATTATCATCACTGGTGCCAATTGCAGCATTTTTAATTATCAACTAATCAAATAAAAAAGTCTAAAATCAATAAAAACATTGTAGCTAATGTGAGAAATCCATGTAAAATTACATTAATTGTGGGTAAAATATATTTTTCAATCCAAGTCACGACTTTTGACCATCGGCAAAACGTCCAAAGTCACCGCCAATATCCTTCCAAACCAAATGCCCAAAAATAAAGAAATAAAAAATAAACATTTTTTGTTACCAATTTTTTCAAAACATTTTGTTACTTTCATTTCTACGCTCCGTCGTTTTGCCAATGTCAGCCTTTCCAGTTCGAAGGAACGCCTACCGGCTTGCACGTCTGCTCACTGGAGCACGTTTCGTTGGCGTTGGAAGCCGGTGAAACGGTAGGGAGTTTTAGTATTGCGTATACGAGCGAACGCAAGCACTGAGCATTTGCGTTAGCTTTGCGTGTTCCACACTGCGCGTGCGTGGAGCCCAAAATTGCGGTCTTGGATGGCGCATGGCGATGAGGCGGACGCACAACGTGGGGCGCGCAACTGTAACGCAAATGCACACCGCTTGCGTTTGCTTCTATGCGCAATACTAAACCTCTCCAGTAAGGTGCAATTCCATACCGGCCGCAGCACTACGTTGGGACAGTGAAGAGTTGTGTTTGCATTCAGAAATGACATTTCGCGAGCCATTATCGCGAGCAGTTCCGTCGTGCCCGCAGAGCAGGAGAATCGAGGGACCCTCACTAGAGCGCTTCCCGTTTCCGCCGCGGGAGGGCGAGCTTCGAGCTGGAGACGCGAATAGCTGTGTGCTCGGCTGCGGAGCGCGTGCTGAACGCGAGCTTCCAGTTCTTTCGCTACGTGCATTCCGCACCACCAAGATTGCCGGTCTTGGCAGCCTATTAATGCGAGCTCGTTCTGAGCATGCGCTCTAAACAGTGACCTCAAATATGGCGGCCAGTGAATACCTTCTATTGTTCGCAAAAAGAGCCTAGATTCTAGAGACGGTCCAACTGAAACCATGAGGAGCGTTTGCAGTTTAATGACGGAGGCCTTCATCGGAGATTGGTCGCAAGTGCGCATGTGCTGCGTTATCGCGTGGCTAGGAGGAAAGCAGGCGGAAAGCCGCAGACGCTCGCGGACGACCAACGCGTTCGTCACCTGCAGCCCGTATTGCAAACGCGGCCCACAAGCGACGTGACCCTGATAAAGCACTTGGAAAGTTTCTCTAATCTGATTGTTCGCTGCCACCTAGCAGTTGTCGCCGCGTACTCGTTAGGGAGCGGGGGTCCTGGTGTTACCGTCGTTTTTACGACGGGTTTCACAAATTTCGCCAGCTTTTTCCGTGGAGCGAAATTTGAGCGAACGTAATCTGAGTGCAGCGGCTAAAAATGACTTACCGATGAAAATAATGTGTTTGCCGCTAGAGGGGCCCTGGTCGGGTCTTGAGTTATATCCACTCCTTTCCTTATTTCGACCCATGCGGGGGGATCGGTGGCCGAGTGTGCTAGCGCTTCCATGCTCGGAGCGCGTGGAGCTAAAGCTCGCACTGCAGAACCCATGAATCCGCGCACTAAGGCAGACTCACTTCAGGCTTTATGAAGATACACGCACCAATTTTAAATCCAGGGGGGTTGAGGCGTGCCAGAATGGCCAGAGTCCCGTACCAGATGGTCTAGTACACCGTAGAACAGCGCTGGGACGTGCCACGTTTGGGTAACGCACTGATGTGCTGTGCTGTGAGTATGAGGTGCTCGGCGCTTGACGGGGGAAAGCATTGAAAGCCAGAGTCCGCATTGAAGGCTGTCATTGTTTGTGCGGGCATGCGGACATGCGGTGAGGGTGCTGAATGAATGCATGGTATTGGCCAAGCCAGTCGGATCGGATGGTAGCTTGCGCCATTCCAGCGGAATGGCTCCGGAAGTTGTCCTCATTATCCGGTTCAGTGTCGACGCTCGGGCATAGAACCACTATACTCTAAGAAAAAATGGAGAAAGAAGGTAGCAACGAAGCGTCTTCCTCCGTTCTACTGACGCGCCCCCAAGCGGACACGAGAAAAAGGGAGGAACGAAACGTTTTTCTCCTTCTCTGCAGGCAGACGGGAGAAAGCTTTCGCTCTCCCGACTCATCTTCTTCAGCGGCAGCGAAGGCCGCCTGTAATTCCGTCTCCTAGTCCAAACGTGCAGAACATTGCGGTTGCATTGACGTTTTTATCACTAATTTTATCGAACGAGCAAACGAAGCCGCTAGAAACAGCTAAGTTCCGGAGCAGTGCCAGCAGCGCTACGTACACTGGGTAAGATGGCCGTCTCCGGATTGCGGGTCCTCACGCGGAACTACAGTAGCGGAACTACGCGGAACTGTGTCGACGTTTTCGACGCTATGGAAATCGCAGGAACCTGCGTCCAAGACGGGCAGGTTTTGCTGCCGGCTGCCTTCCGTGCTAAGTTCGGTTCTGTTTTCTGATGCCGAGTGCCAACCGACAATCAACGTGGTTCTGTATTTCTGCGTATCAGCAACATAGCAGCAACATCGTGATGGCAGTGTTGTGCGTTGAGTACATAATACTGGAATTATAGCCGATGTGACCGTGTGTTCGCGTATCAGTGTAAAAACAAGATGAGATGACTTAAACTGTCGGGCATTGATGCCGCTGGTCGGGCCGTGATCGGAGGGGGCGGGGTGTCGCAGGTTGACATTCCGCTTTACATTAAAGAGTTTAAGACCACTTGAGGGATTAGGTGCAATCGATCGACGTGCAGATAGTCATGTCGGAACGCTGGTCTGAACAGTAAGCTCCTATCGTACAGTGGTCAATGCGACTGTCGGTTGTCTCCTCCCCGAGAGCGATTGCGCTCTGGGGAAAGGACAGAACAGTACGAAATTATGACGGAAAGTACGTATATTTACAGTGTGGAATTTTAGCATTAAAAACGAATAGTAGGTAAAATCGAGAAAAAAAAGGCTACCCTTTATTTTGCTGTTTAAATATACTACGGTTCCTGGAGAAACTGCCCTCCAAGTGGCGCGCTGGGATGAGCGCTAGAAGTTTTCGAGCTCACCACAGCGTAGCTCCGTAAACTTAACACCTGCCGCAAGTCGCGGCTTTGGCTGCATTCAAGTTGATCAAAAAGTGATTTCTCTGCCCGTGAAATATCACTTCCAGCTGAGTGAATATCCGCTCTACAGAGATTAATTCAAGACGGCAATTGCAGCTGTGCGCGAACAGCACAAATAGAAAAACAAACACTACGATAGAAATACAGGCTACGACATGCCGTGCGGGGAAACAAACTCATGGCTTCGAACTGCACTGGAGCGGCTTGATTTATTGGCTTTCAAATAATTGCGGCATGACTGAGAGTTTACTTTTTAATAAGAGATTCATCCCCTGAGCCATTCAAAATACTCTCAGAGGTATGACATTGCTGAAAAAAATCAAAATCCTGGGAATATGTTTTATTGCTTAGGCAGTCACCGAGAAATTTCGTACATTCAAAACGACCAGTATAAAAGACGGAAACGTAGAGGTCGCGTGTAGTGTTCGGGTTAAGTGTGCCGTTGTATTAATGGTTGCATATGCCATGTACCTATGTGTATGCGCTCAATATATATTCACCTGATGTTTGTAGTATTCGTAATGTGTCTACATGTGTGTATAGACCTTTGTCATCTTCCTCCGCATGGGTGCTGCCATCTTGGAATCACGTGACGCGGCAGCCATTAGGTTGCTTCAACTTGCTGCTCCCTTCTCCCCTCCGCGCCTTGGCGGATGCTTGTATTCGTGTTTTTCGTCGCGTTTCACCGCGCTCTCGTTCCTTACTTCGGAAACTAGTCCAATGCGCCTACTCGACGACTAAGACATCGCGAGGGTTCAGATGTCCTTATGACAACTGAGGTTTGTTTACTAATAGCGGCGGAACATTCTCAGTAATAATTAAGCGCGTATATTTATATCGCGCATTTAGGATCTGAAGGCGTCAAGAATAGTCAGCGCAAGGAGACTATCTGCATTTCCTGAAATTATCATTCTTTGTATTCATAATATATTGAAAACAGTTTCTTTTGATTATGTGAGGAAACTCGCGGAAGAGATAGACAGCGAACGTTTAACTTGTATTCTATTTGAGCCAAGAAGTAATGGTACGTCAACATCAGGCAATTCTTTGTTCATAATATCACACCTATATGTGTATAAAGTTCTCAATCTTTTTTTTTTTCTTTTTTGTGACGTAAACATTCAGTTGGGCGGTTTACTTATGAAGTTTAAGAAACTATATATCTTGCTCGCTCCCATTTAGACAGTCATTTAAGTGATTTATTTAATATATTTTGATAACCAGTGCCGTCCACTTAATTTATTTTAACTTGAAGGTTGGAACTTCCCGCGTAAGAAACTGCCACAGACTCTTAACAGTTGCGAGTTTTAGAATAGCGTGCACAAAGAAGTAGCGTCGTTTCTGTTTGCAAATCCAAAACGCGGTTTGGGTTCGGCGCATGCGGAATAATAATGTTTTTTTTTTTGTCTTTTTTTTTTGCGTACGCGGTTTTAACTTTTGCCAGTTATGTGGAGTCCGGAATATTTGACGCCGGAAAAAAAAAAGCCGTCTGCATAACAATTACATGAGTCCAGGATTTTCGGTGGCGAATAGAGATTTACTTTTGGTGGCTGGCGACGCCGAAATTTACAAAGTGAATCTGTTCAAACAAATAAATATTTGTTCACACAGGTCCGTGAAGTGGTGCCTAGAGCTAGAATTCAGCCAAACTCTCCGAGGTATTTCTCCTCCAGCACCCTTCAATTTTATTTGGCCAATTTTACGGACAAATGCCAGATTTAATTTGACGGGCCTGTCACTTATACCATATCTTGAGTAAGCAAATGTTCATATAAAAATAATTTATTACCTAGGGCCAATATCGCGATATGCTGCTTATGAGCACTTTAGCATGGTTGATAATTTAAGAAATTTCCTACTCTGCCTGAAAACATGCTCAAGTACTGAATTTAAAAAGAAAGAGGCCGAGACGATACTACTTGTTTATATCAATTATATGCGTCATTACACGATAAGTTTTTACTTTTTACTCTGCGAAGTTCACTAAAGGTTGGGTGCCCACGAAAACCAGACAGTGAGTAGTAAACTCTCGAGTTATCTGTTCTGCCCGATTCAGCACATTGATAATCAACTGTCGATATGCTTCTTTACATTCACACGTGTTAGTCTCTTCATTTGTTTGCTTTTTGGGAACTGGTGTCATCGGGTACCGCGATAGACGATGGTAATCTCCCCTGTAGGCTGTACATCAGTCAGGCATTTCGCAACCGACCATAATCAGATTCGTCAAAGGAGTTGTAAAACAAAAAGCCCGCAATTTAGGCTCAGAAACGCCTCGTAGTCCTCAAAGTGGCTCAATACCACTGTTTCATTGGTTGTGTGCTACAAAGAAAATAATCGTATCACAAAATTAAGCAAAAACAACGTAAAACAGCAACTAAGCCGCGTTCACGTTGAAACCGAAACCAACCAAATTGAAGCAACCTATACTTTGTTTCACCTTAGGTCCGAGCGTGGCCGATGTTATGAGCCGAAGGGCCAATCTAACGGCGAAAAAGGCGCACCGTCATGGTGTGCTCTCCTCATTTGACAGGACCAGCGGTGTCCGCCGTCTTTCAGTGCATGCTTCTATCCCGGCTTGTCCCATCAACGCCATGACGTTGCGCTTTTTGCGCTCTTTGATTGGACCTCCGCACCACAACAACGGCCACGCTCGGACCTAAGCTGAAATCAAGTATAATGGCGCTTAATGCGTCAGCGCCCTCTATCCACCGGCGAGGCAACTACTAAAATGAAAAGGTCCATAGTAGAGGCTCTCGAAGATTCCGAAGCGCAAAGATGGCCTGAGGAAACAAAAATATTTTTTGTAGAACATGAATTGGGCGGTACCTAGCGCCACATAGCCTAGCTACTTGCAATTACTCTGCTTGACCCTGCCATCTGGTGGCAAGCGATTCAACCTTCTTTCACGCTACGCGATAAGCAGCGGCTTCCATTTTGTTCTTTTGAGAGCGGCTTTTGGTTTCGCGGATTGAGTTTGCCATTCCTCCGTGAGGTGCGGTTGACGAAGGAATTGTGACTCAAGGAACAGCAAAGGTAAGACGTAAAGTGCGCGAAGTAACCGGGTATCGGTTGTCTTCGTGTAACATCACAGTGCTGACGACGATAAGACTGAGTAACTGCTTTCGAAACACAAGTTTCTGTACCTGCGGGGGGAATCTGGCTTCGGAAATAAACACAGTTCGCGGAAAGCTCGTGTTACGCTTCTATTTGCTGCTCCTCTCGTCCCGTGCAAAGACGTAGCGTCCTCGTTAAGCCTTATTGAGCTCGATTTGCTCGATTGAGGGCCGCCATAATGAGATGCAGGCGACGGAGGAACTATTTACTCCCCTGATTCAGGGACGAAAGTTTCTCTCTTTCTAAAGGAACATGGGTTTCAAGACCGCTCCTCCCCTTATTGAGGACTATCGATACCTTTTTTCTAAGAGTGTACTGGGGCCGCTCGGAAATATTGCCGAGCATTCGGCTGGCGCGCCGTTCCTTTACCTCGGATTTGGTTGCGCTCCCAGATCTCGAAGATTCGATTCAGAGGATAGGAGGGCTGAAAAACGACCAGCCGAATATAAGACAAACACATCAAGCAACTTCAACAAATCGTGTTTCGAACTGCCATCACAATGAATTCAGGACTGAATGGTCAAACTCGCTAGATCGAATATATATATATATTTTTTTTTCAGGACAAGTTTTAGGAATAGTCTGCAATTCTTCTTTCTACCCGTCACTTTTGTTATTTTGGTGTTTTAGGCAATCCCCACCCCTGCCCGTTTCGTTCTGGATGAGCATCGTACCGGCGTGCGGTCGTGTATCACTACTGCGTGGTGCACGTTAAAGACCCCAGGTTAGCGGTTGTACCGCACTGGCTAAATTGCTCATCTACTGCTCAGACACCAGACGCCCACTGGGGCAGACTTATAACTTCCGGCTGTATAAACATACACACAACAATTTGCTTTGCTTTTGGTGTTTTAGGCATTTTTTTTGTTATATTCAAAAAGCCTACTTCTCTTGCATCCAAAGGTGATTTTGAGAAACAATTATCGCTTCATCAAACACATAAGACGATTTCGGATTGCATAAATAAAGGTAGACAATTTTATAAATTGTTTTCTGAGATTAAGGAAAAAACGAAGAAACTGAAGACGACAACTTGCTCGTGCCTGCGGTCACTTCACCGACGCCAATTTGTGTTATCAGGGCAAGTCGCTCCACAATCCTTTTGAAAATATAGATAGAAATGTTTAAAACTTAAACCGATTTTTTTTTTTTTTTTGCAGAAGGCAAGTATTTTATTTGAATCTAAGCAATATTCGACACTGCGCCGCCATCGTTGTTGTTAACACCGGGTTCTAACCACAGGGCATACACGACTGCTACGCTGCCTCCCGTGGAAAGGTCACTTCTCTTAAATGTCTGGTGTCTGGAGCTCTCAGGCTCTGACGTAGACTTTCTGCCGTTTCCGCGGTGAAACATCTGTTTATTCCAAGTCCTCGAATTATGTCAACAAGCAAGTTTCGCCTGGCCCTGCTCCAGCTTGCAGTGACTACCAACAAGACCGAAAACCTCAAAACTGCAAGTAGGCTAATCAGAGATGCGTCTTCTGCGGGAGCCAAGATGCTGTGCCTCCCAGAATGCTTTAATTTCCCGTACGAACCGAAGTACTTCTCGCAGTACGCCGAGCCGATTCCCGGCAGATCTAGCGAGCTGTTGTCAAGATGCGCCGAAGAAAACAAGGTCTACCTCATCGGAGGAACCTTGTCAGAGAGAGAAAACGGCAAGCTCTACAACACCTGCCTGGTGTACGGACCGGACGGTTCGATGCTGGCCAAGCATCGCAAGGTACACCTCTACGACGTCGACGTCCCTGGCAAAATCACCTTCCGGGAGTCGGATTTTGTGACAGCGGGCGACCAACTGACCACCTTCGAGACTCCGTTCTGCAAAGTTGGCGTCGGTGTATGTTACGATATCGTATTCGCGCCCTTGGCACAAATGTACGCGCAGCTCGGTTGCAAGGTGCTGGTATATCCCGGAGCATTCAACATGACGACTGGCCCACGGTACTGGGAACTGCTTTCAAGGAGTAGGGCGCTCGATAATCAGGTCTACGTGGCTTCGGTTTGCCAGGCTAGGGATAAAACGGCGTCGTATGTCGCCTGGGGACACAGCATGTTGGTGGACCCGTCTGCCAAGGTGGTCCAGTCTGCCAAGGCTGCCGAACAGGTCGTGCTTGCTGAGGTGGACTTAGATTATCTGGCTGCAGTGAGGGAGCAGATGCCAGTGTACAAACACAAGAGGGATGATCTGTACAGAGTAGTGAGCTGCAAGGACGGATAGAATAACCTGGCGGCGTCTTGCAAGACAATGTTTCGCTTAACACTTGTAATCAGTCAAGCCACCTCTCAACGGCCACCTTGCATATTCTATATTTCTTTTGTGCACCGCCTATAGTTAGTTTCTGCATCCTGAGGAGGGAATGCGGCTCGCAAATAACCTTATCGAATCTTCAAAATAACTTTCATGTTATATGCAGCTGCTTCATTACGTTGGCAGTCGCAATAACCATCCATAAATATAGATATTTGATTAACCTACATGTTTCTTATATACGTAATTGATATATAAAATAATGATACAGCACCTGATCATGTGGTGTGTTTTTTTACAAATTTAGCCGGTGAAAGTTTTGGATACATAAATGGCTTATGCAAATGGTCTCCTTAGTTAGGGAGCCAATAGTTTTTACGAGCTCAGAATGTCAAAAGGTCATTGCAAAGTTGTTGTTCATTATACGTTATTTTTTGGCACACTACTGGTATTGCTGTGCTGATGTTCAGACTTCGTTTTTTTTGGTCGTCGACGTGACGACTATGAGGTTTGGATAAAACAACTCTGTCCATTATCTCCTCACGTTGTAAAGTGCCATTCGCTCGTCACCCTCTCTCCCAGTTTGGTGGATGTAGCTCAGGCTATCTATGCTGGAACGCAAACTAAATGATGTAGAAAACTGCATCGGGCACTGATTGGCTATTCTGTCGGGTCACGTGACATGACGTTGAAATGTAGTTTTTCCCTATGCAGTTCGAGCTATGCTCGTAAAATGATGCAGTTGGCGGTGACGTCAAAATGTCGTCACGATGCACTTCGGCGATGCAGTTACCTGAGGGGTCGAGACGAAGCCAGTGATCAATCTGCATCGTAAAAGATGGCGACCCTAACATATGCATCTCTACTGTTGGGTTTGCCAGCGGATCGAGTTTTTAGAGATCACCGGGAGGCTCTCGAGACGAGCGATGCGAGGTTTGTGGGCGAATACCGGCTGACCAAAGGGGTGACTCGATCGCTGTGCGGCCAACTTCGCGGAAAGCTCCAGCGGCGTCGCGAAGGGCCCCGTGTGCTGACGGTCGAACAACAAGTCCTCGCAGCTCTACGCTTCTACGCCGCTGGCGGCTTCCAGGGAACCGTCAGGAGTGACGAAATCATTCGTGTTCACCAGTGCTCTGTGAGTCGCGTACTTGTTGATGTCGCCAAAGCTATCATCGATTGCCTCGGATCGAAGTGGCTGTGTTTCCAACAAACTCAAGCAGAGAAGGCGCTCACAAAAAGGAAGTTCTTCGAGCGATGCAAGGTCAGCGGCGTGATCGATAAATATTCTAAATACTCTTACACGATTCAACACGATTTTTTTTTTGATTTGAGTGCACCCCATATAAGCGATTTGACTGAGTGAAAAGCCAAGCAAGCAACGGTAACAGGCGTAAGTTGAGCTAGTTCGTTCATACTTCAGGTAGAAGGAGAGAGAGATATACTTTATTTTAAAGCAACTACTTCAGGTAAGGCCAGCTGAACTAAAATAAACTTACTCATAAAGAAAAGACGATACACACCATGGGACTAACAACTAATTTTCTTTTTCCTCCTCTTCTACTACGAACCCATCTTGAGGAAAATATTTTCTTTTCTTCTTTCTTTTGCTTCCTACTTCACCGAAAATTTAACCCCCGAAGGAAATTTTTTCTCTCTCGTGCAGCACGAGAGAAGTTGCACTAACGCAGTCAAACAAAGTCAAAAAGTAAAATTTGTCGTTAGTTGTTTATACAGCAGGAGGTTAGTCTGCCTGAACATGGCGACATTGTTACCCACTGTAGATAAGCAATTTAGCCAGTGCAGTACGACTGCTAGCCCGGGGTCTTTAACGTGCATCACGAAGTAGTGATACACGACCGCACGCCGGTACGATGCTCATCGAGATCGAAACGGGCAGGGGCGGGGATTGAACCACGGTGGATTGAACCCAGGATTCCTGGGTTCTGCAGCGCGAGCTTTCGCTCCACGTGCTCCGAGCTTGTGTGCGCTAGCCCACTCGCCGATTCTCCGAAATTCCCTGTAGGGAAAACAAAAACAATGTGACGTCACCGGACACGTCACGGTGCAGTTCTCTTCCGATGTAGTTTGTTGGCGATGGAGATTAGGGTCGCTAAACTCGTCAAACACAAAGTTGGGCACGAAGTTCGCAGAGCGTGCTGATTGGACTCTCGCGACGTTGGCGTCACGCGGGACGAGATGTCAATCATCCAAGCTCTTTCGGTGCTCAAATTCCAGCGAGAATGTTAGGTACAAAGTTGTAGGGAGCTTCATCAGAGCGCGCGAGAGCAACACCGTGGGGCCAGCCGATTGAACGGCTGCACTGATGACGTCACGCACGCGTGTCCCTACATCCCTACGCCGCGATATAGTCAATGAAACGTAGATTGTACCTAGGCGGGCTGTAAATACTCTGAACCTTCTCGTCGCAAGATCGTCGTTTGTGGAAGTTATTGCTGACGACAAAGTGACGTTTCACAACTTTGGGAAGGAGTTATTTGAGGCCAAAATCTTCGCTTCGGAATCGAGGCGAAGATTAAACTTTGTGATATCGTGGAGCCGTGCGCGGTGTACGCGGTTTTAGAGCTCATCTTCCGCCGCTGTCAACAACGCCACCGGGGTCACCCACAGGCGTTATGTATAGAGATGTCGGTAATGTCTGAGAGATGAGGGGGTGAGGGGGGATGGTGAGAAGAAGCCGTGGAAAGGGTAAAAAAAGGTATAACCAACACAAACACACACTCAAATAGGGGTCAGGAAGGGCCGTAGAAATTGTTCGGGAGAGAGAGAGAAAGAGGGAAAGAGAGGGGGGTGGGGTGATAGTAGTGAAAAAGGGGGATATCCCTTCCCCCGAATTTTTAGAGCGCAACTCTTATGCGCCCCTTTCGAGCTTGAGCGGTGTCGCCGTCGGCGTAACCGCGCGCGCGTAGCATTATGACACGTTTTTTCACTAAATTTAGCGGGGAAATTGACGTCACGGAATTTTAACACCGATTAGGTTTCCCCGCTTAATGAGAGGGGAGCGGGATAGGAGGAGGGGGGTGGAGGGGCATAGCCTCCCCTCCGTACCCTCCCCTCCCCCTCCTCAAGAGCTGCGCTTTAATTCGACATTACAGAGAACTGTAAACGTCTCTCATTTTTTTTATTATAACTCTCTGAAATGTCCGGGGCTGGGGCGATATCCCCCCCCCCTTACACCCTTATGCCCTTTGCGCCCCCTTTTTCGACAGCCATTATGGGGGGGGGGTGAATCGCCCCCCTCCCCGTTCTTCTGTTTCGACGACCCTGCTTAGAGGCGTTCCAACTGTGCGATGACGAGGAACAGCACAGCGTGCAATTTTCAAAATTATGGTTCTAGAGTTTCTGGAATTAAAACGGGTCGCGTTCCATGAACTTACGAGCGGCCATGACAGACGTTCAATCGAGAGGCTCGTGCCAGGGCTCGTTGTGTGGAGGTGCGTTCAGTGACGTCCTTTTATGGTTCCTAATTTTGACGTCAGGGTCAGGATGATCAGTTGTGAACGACAAATTTGATGGTGCGTGTTCGAGTCGACGGTGAAACGTTTGGTTGTGTACGATGAAAGCTTGGTGTCCTCGCGGTCTCGAAACATCACCGTCAATATTGACAAACTGACATTACTCTTATTTCAGTTAATGAACGCAGAATTAATCCCAGTTTGGCTAATCTTTGAAAGTCTATCATCAAATGATTTTATCTCCCACTGATGAGGGACAACTGCCCGGAAGCGAAATCCGTCCAAAGGAGGACAATGCTACTCGGCTGGTTGTGACCTAGCCACGTCGGGCTGCACTCTGATCAAATTCAAAAGGCCGAGATAAATAAAAGGGACGACCGGGACGTTCTTTTAGTAACTTCTGCTTTATCGGAGGAAATAAGACTAATATCAGACTATCAACTTTGACGGTGTTGATTTTAGAATGCAATTACCCAAGCCTCCGCTGTGCTTTTTAGAGACCATCAAAGTCGCAGCTGATAATGTTCATCGTGACATTATAGGGGGTGTTCACTGGACGCCATATTTGAGGTCACTGTTTAGAGCGCATGCTCAGAACGAGCTCACATTAATAGGCTGCGAAGACCGGCGGTCTTGATGGTGTGGAGTGCACTTTGCAAAAAGAACTGTGGAAGCTTGCCTTCAGCACGCGCTCAGCAGTCGCGCACACAGCTATGGCCGCCAGTGAATACTCCCAATACGTATACGAACCACGTTCGTCTCCGCGCGCTTTCTCGTGCTGCTGTAGCTCGGCGCCTAGGGAGTACTAGGGATTTTTCGCCCTTTCAATGAAAAACGTCACGACGATAAACGGATCTGAGGGTTTGTGAGAAAAGATAACTTCGCTGCAATCTTTCGGCTCCTCCACCCGCTATGTCATAACACAAAGAAAGTATTGTGTCTGACGAGTTTAGTGACCTAGGCTGCTCCCACCGGCGACGTCACGATGCAGTTTCTCCACCGCTTTTTCCAGCATAGACAGACAGATCACCGTCGTGCATCAAATTCTGAAATTCCCAGCTGCTCACCGAGCTCTCGCGCAAAACCCACACACCTCGTCGTTTTTCAATATTCCCCAACGCCATTCGCTTCTCCGCTCGGCCGGTATATTCAGTACCAAGCCCACTGTTTTATACAGCCACGGACACAAATAAAAAGCATACGATCACCTGGCTGCCATTCTTTGGAGCTCGAACGCAATGGCAGCTCATGAAAACCGATGGTTTTCACGAGGTCAGAGCGCGATAGAGTCATGGACAGGATAAGGCAGCCATTCTTTAGAGCTCGAATGCAATGACAACTTTAGCATGCGAGAAATAAATTTGCTAAAGTTAAACAAGGAACGCGGGTACCCGTTCCGTGGAGAACACGGATATGTTCACTTTTCTAAATTCTGACATAGTGCCTCTTCCTTGCCTCTCTCCGCTCTCGATACCTTAAGGGTTCGATTTAAACATTCCCTGTTACACGGGCACACTTAACCGCGGTTAACTCAGCTTAACTGCTGTTACGCGGCACCACTGATACCGCACTATACTCTCGGACAGCTATTCCATAAGAAGTTAAGAGCGCGCGTGCACTGCTTCGATGGATGATCAAGATGCCCAAGCGCACGTTCGCCCATAGCTTTGACTGCATAGCCGTAGAATGTTGTCGGCAAATATTCTGCGCTAACTGTGGCTTAGCGTAACTGCAGTTAAGTGTGCCCGTGTAACAACGGTATAAGACGCGTTCATGGTCAGCAAACGATAACCTATAATTCCTGATGACCTTGATCTCTGCTCATAAATTGTGAGCGTATAGGTACGACCCAGAAATAAAAGCTCAATCGCCGAAGTGTTTCGAGCTCCCCTAAGGCCCACTTCAGACAGGGAAACTTTCCCATAAATTTTATTGTTGCTGGTGAGTTATTCCCTAGCTTTCCCTAGATCTTAAATGAAGTTGCTGGTAGAAATTGCCCCGTCTGACGCGGGCCCTAGGCAATAGAAAGCGTAACAGTTGGAAAGTAAAATATCTAAAGCGTAACAATGACTAAAGCATAACAAGGCCAAACTCTTAATACAGTCAGTAATTATAGAAAGGTTTTTTGTCATTGGTGTAATGCCATTCGACGCAAGAGACCTGACTTGTGGGAGTAACCCAACCGTGGCATCTGCACCACAGCGTTTCGTTCATTGTTCCGATCTTATCTAGGACTCTTCACTAAGCACAACATTCCCCAGGTTTATTATACTTTTTATTCCTCACACCTAAATCTTTGTGAGTTCTTGGTTCTCAAGCTAAAGGTGCCGCTGAAAGTGCCTCAATTTGAACGCCGAGAAGGCACAAAGAGCAACACGACGGCACGGCCGATAGACATTACAACGCCGGGTTTCTGGAAATGTTTCCAACAATCGAAGAAATACTCAGTTAAATGTATGAAGTGAGAATTACGAAGCATTCTCAAAAAAAATATCGTTAATCTCGGACTCCTAAATATAAGCTTTTTTTTTTTTGTTCTACTCTAAGGTGGGCTGTGCGGACAGAATAATGTTCATATACCCATAAAAAAAAACAAAAAAAAAAACATTGAGTAACGTTAAGATAATCTGAGAAACCCAATTTCTATCGAGCAACAAAATAAAAACACAATGAATAATGTTACTAACATAGAGCCTGACCACATTCGACAGAGTTCTGCCAAAATGTATAGAACTGCTGGCCACTAGAGGCGTGCTCCAGGAAATTCGACAACCCAGCATGCAAACTGTTAGTGTAAGGCTTAATTCGAAAAATAACTTTTTTGGTATGGTCAAGGTACAGAAAAGAACGTAAAACCCTTAAGACGTTTTGCGGAACTTCAGGAGAGAAAGAGAGAGAGAGAAACGGCATTATTACGAAATGGGATGATGTCCGTTACTTAAAACAGTAATGAAATTGGAATGTTAAAGCCTCTCAATACTGAAAGTATAGCCATTGATTGTTCCTCCGGCACACGTTCACCCTCTAAAAAAAATCCTCCTCCTCCTCTTCAGAGTTCCCCTCGCCACTACCACTGATTGGTCGAGCGCCCATCCGGTTTCGGGTCGCCACTTCCTTCCGTCATTTCTGCCCTCCCATGTCGCGGCCTCGCATTTTCCGGCGGCGTGCCCATTCGCTTTTCCTCGCGTGAGTTAAAACGTGGTGGCGCCAGTGAGCAAACAGCCCTCAATCACTTACGGTTCCCAACGAGATGGCGGGTTGCGCAGTATTTGAGAAAATAAATCTACGCGCTATTTTTGGAAAATGGCCTCTTATGCCACTCTTACATATAATTCACTATAATGGAGAAAGGATGCGTAGATATTGAGAAAATATACTCGGACAATGAGTATATTTTGGCAATGAGTTTCTTGCCAAACAAAAAAGGGCCGAATACGTATAAATACTACGTTCCCGGCCGCCCGTCGAAGCTTTTTTAATCTGTAGAGCTTATTTCGCGTGATTTGCTTTTAGAAACGAGATCCCACTGCCGCTATGAAGCTAAATCAGTTGCCCATGTTTAAAGATGCTCATTCGCGTTTTCCCTCTCATCGTCTCTTGGGCGTTTAACGGCAGAAACAAAATGACACAAGCAGTGATGATATTTGCTGTCGACTATTTCGGGAACGAGCGAATCGGCGACACCAAAACTATGTACTTTGCTCCGTTCGCAGCGTAAAAGCTGAACTCCATGGAGCGAATTATGCGACGAATAACTGACGAACGTCGCCCGACGGCACGCTCGCTTTTCAATGGGCGGAAGGCGAACAAAAAGAGTTCGAAATAAGGACTTAACGCAGAAGGCTGCATTTCTCCAGCGCCTCATAATTTGACGAGCCTTGCACGAAAAGCATGTTTTTTTGGCCATCCCGCGTCTTGTTTTTTTTTTTTTATCCGCAACATATGAATCTAAAGTATATCAAACTGCCAAAGAACCGAGCCCATTCCATTCTATTCCGGGGTCATAGTGCGGAATAATTCCGGGATCATTCCAACTCCCAGTGGTAACTCCGCAACCCTTGTGTACACTACCTGGTTGAACAAACAGACGGCGGCGGTCTTCGCAGTACGAAAACTCCCACTAGTTCATCACATCGTGTCGACGAGAACGGTTGTCTCATCGCAAAACCCGCCGCATCCTGGCCCAATATAGAGTGCTGAATGAATCTCGCATTGTAGTCGTTATAACTTGTGCGGTCACCAGAAAAGTTACGATTGTAGAAAACATTCCATTCTCGAGAAAAGAAAACTTCACTGAAAGTCGCGCCAAAGCTCTAAAAACGAAAGAAATTGCATTTTTGTTAATTTATTATTTAAAAGAGTCGTTCCCCGATTGATGCGAACGGCAAAAGTGTCGAACTTTCACTGATCGCCAAGAGCATGCACTGCCGCAATTCAACGCACCGATCGGAATAAAGATACGCGTTGAAATTAAAACTAAACAAGGTTTGAAATAGCAATACGTTACAGATACTGGTCAATAAGTACAGTGGCCAAATTTTTTAATGATATCAAGCGAGGGTCGAGCGCCGGGACGGCCGCGTAGGCGTGCGGCGATACGGGACAGATTAAGCGCGTGCGCACAAAGCCCTTTCTGGTGGGAGCGTCGTCTGCTAGGCTATTCCGTTGATCGCACACAGACCCTAGGCCTTCTCTGTAGCAAAAGAGGGCAGGGCGCTTTCAATGTCGAAGTGTCTCGCCGATCCGCCCCTCCTCTTGGAAGGCCTTCACAATCCTATTGACGTTAGCCTGTGTAACCCCGACTGTTGTTGCTATATCCCTTTGCGTCATGCCGCCCATCGACATTTTCACAACACGTTCCCGTGTTTCTACGGGCACTCGAGGAGGCATAAACATTTTTGCGCGCCCGCTGGTCAAAGAAAAGTGTGACAACCCGGCGACATAGGCTAGATGAAGACAGCAACAACGCAGTTGATAATACAAAACACCAAGCGGAAACCCCTTCTATACTCCGCTTCACTTTGTGTTGTACCGCAGCCGACGCTACGAGCCATCTTGGCCAGTCCATCGCTAAATGTGTGTCACTTGGCCTTCCCGTCGGGTACAACTGCACGTGACACTGCAGGCCCTACTGAATAAAAGGCATTTCAAATTCAAACGGGTGGCAAACTGGTCGACCCGTTTGAAGTAAGCGGGTGGCAAACTTGTCGATCTGTTTGGATCAAACGTGGGTATAGGATACGGGTACCCGTTTGAAACGGCACCCGTTTGATACGGGTACCCGTGTGATACGGGTGCCCGTTTGATACGGGTGCTCGTTCGAAACGGGTGCCCGTTCGACCAGCCACGTGACCACACATTTGAACGTGGCATTCGGATAGGCAAATTATTTGCTAGCCCTAAATGGGTATCCTCCGAAAGGTTGGTTATCTTAAACTTATTTAAGACATCCCGAAACTCATAAGCCTATTTATAACAGGGAGGAAACACGTAGAAAAAATGTGCTCGCGCAGGTGCTTGCAAATGGGCAGGAAAACAGGCACAAAAAATTGTTTTCAATTCTCATAAAAGTTTATTACAGCCTATTCCGTAGACAAGTACAAACGTGCAAGCGATCTGTGAAATGTGAAGAGGCACTCTAAGCTTTTATACAACTGTGAAGGTTGCAAAGCAAACAAGAACCGAAGTAATTATAGACTATTATGGCAGACTTTCGGGAAAATTACTCTCCCGGCTGCCGCGAGAACAGACGCTGCATAATTCTATAGATAATCTCGACGTGTACCCGAAGAAGAACGGTCAATCGTTGCCAACAAGTCGGTAGAAATGCACTTGCCATAATGACAGCGGACTTGAAAGATGTAATCCGAGATAAATGTCGACACGGTCAAAGCAGGACAACCACACAAACACTAAAAAGGCTCCTTGAAGTTTCAACACGATGCGGCGCACAAGCTGTCATTTGCCGAACCCAGCAAACCGCAAGAATTTCTGACTTCTTTGAAGAATCGCTTGTTGTCGATGTACGCGTAGGACTTTTTGAACATTTGGTGCACATCCCATACGTTGTCGAGAGACATCCGTAAGGCCTGTTCACACATGCAGCGGAGCGCTATACAAGCATAGCGCTAACCTCGCGCTAAGCGCGTGCTGACCGGAGCGTTCACCAGCTTTGTATCGCACCGCCAAAACTGTTGCTCGTGGCAGGCGATAAGTAGCTGACTGCACGTGAGGAGCGCTACATCAGCGCTTCGCTCCATGTGAGAACCGGCCTTTATAAGACCGGAGGGATAGGCGGCAGATCGAAGCAGGCAGGACAAATGAAGTTGCAACGGACAACAAGCAGACAAAGAAAAAAGCGACTGCCAACGGCCGCGCTGCCGGATCTGTGCTTATCAGCTTGAAGCGTGCCCTCCCCTCTCTCAGGTCACGTGACAGAGCTGACCAGAAAGGAGGAAGGGGGTGACGGCGCCCCCCCCCCCCCCCAACCCTCTCCTCAAGCATTCTATAAAAAAAAACAAAAAAACTTGTGGTTGGCTTTTTGTGGCAATGCAGTCAATGCTAGGGGAGAGGGGCCTTAGGTGCACCGACCGCTGTACACGCGTTTTTCTCCTCTCTTTGAATTGCCACTGCACGTCGTGCTTGCAGCCTCGGAAAGCAGGCGAAATGCGCGCATTTCAGCACGCTGGAACGCTGGAAATGGCGTCGGCCAGCAGCTCGGCTTGCGTCCGAGCCAAAAAAAAGCACCCAGCGCGAGCTCGTCATTTGACTGCTGCAACGCTCTCGCAATGCTCGATGTTCTTGCAGCCACGTATTCGCGCGTTACCTTCGTTGAGCCTTGAATTGAGGTGAAATGGAGTCTAGAAATATAGTCTTTCACGAGGTCGCGTCCTCTGCGCGAGAGATTCGAGCTGAATAAGTAAATTAAGGCAACAAAGACCGCCAAATTTCTAAAGTTCTGTCAAAAATATCGGCTCGCCAACGTCGCATGTTTACGTATAAAAAAATGGTTTATTGCAGTTGCAGTATAAGCGAACATCAGCTCAATCAAAATATAAATATCATTACTTGCATTACGCGGACGATTGTAAGCAGATAAACCGGCGCTCCCGCGGCTTTCCGGAAACAGGCTGCCACGGTTGAAATAGGCGTGCCCATGCCGCCGATCGGTACGTTCAGTATCAAACGGGCTCCGGAGAGCCGTTTGATTAAATCGGTACAGTTTGCCGGTTACCGGTCACCCGTCTATGCAACATGGTCGCCGGTTCGAGCAAACTTGCGACAACATTGCTCAAACGAGTGGCCCATTTGATCAGACGAGTGACCCGTTTGCCGAATGAGTGACCTGTTTGCCCAAATAGGTGACCGTTATGGCTCATACGGGTGACCCCTTTGAGCCATACGGGCGACCCCTCTGACAAACTGGTGGCCGAGATAGCTAAACTGTTACCGGTATGAACCCGTTTACTTTCATATAGCGCCATGTTTATCTACGCTCGCGCCACCACGCGGAAAGAACTGGCAGGCAGGAGGGGGGGGGCTGCGTTGGCGGCGTTGCTTTGCGGAGCTGGATGCGGCAGGCTGTCCGAATGCACCGACACATCGTGAAAGATGCCTTCACCAGAAGCCTCCGCGGCCCGTTCTTCAACAGGGAAGATGTCGTGAACATTCGAGAACCCATCTCGATCAAGAAAACAAGGGAAAACCTTTCTTGTCTTAGATGTTCTCGGTGTCTGCTGACCCTTGACATCCGCGTTTCATTGATACCGAAACCGAAACGAAGGTACAGTACCATTCGTAGCTAGCGTACGTACACGACGTAAACGACCTGCCGACTGATCACGGAGAAGTGACCACCTCTCTTGTATCCATCACGCACGCCAAACGTACGCATAGAAAAAAAATTGTTGCTACACTGGCACTCACTCTTGAGTTCTTGCTCGGAGTGAAGTTTTTTCTTCTGAGTGCGACTGTACATTCTTGCCGAGAACCTGCATGGGACGGAAACTTGTGGAAGCCGTAGACGTCGCATCCGCACTCGCTTCTTAGGCAATTGTGTGACGGGCAGTGGGTGTCCAAAAGAACCCTGCGTTTCCTCTGGTTGTTCGTACAACCAACAACGGCACAGTGCCGTCCGGACGAATTGCTCTGATACATTACACGGCGCTAAACAAGACCGACGCCGGCAACGTGCCAGTACTGCTAGACAGTGCAAGTACTGGGAAAAGTCGCAGTCTATCGCCCCCCCCCCCCCCACACACACACACACACACACACACACGCTGCGAGCTTCTGGGTTCGAAACTATTAATTGCCAGTTCTAACGGATGGTACTTACTTGAAGTGGGAGCTGGAATTGTACGAGGTACCAGGAGACACTTACTATCGGGCAACGAAGCAGGGTGCCTGTGGGGGCGGAGTTTAGGAACGCTAATATTGTGACAGGCGATCAGTTATAATAACAGACGAAACTTCAACTCGTTTGTTCAGAAGTTCGCGGTGATATTTTATTAGCCCTCGTTACAGCACACCAAAGATCCTAGGCAGTGAAATTCACATCACGCAGGCTCGTGCGTCGTAGTCAAATGAGCGCAGTCGACGACGAGGTGTAATGAGCTACTAAGCTTCACAAGGAAAATGCGCGTGGGAAAGTGTTTTGAGGCAGTCCAAAACACCGATCCAGCAGACGCACGTACGTACGTTTACTCCGGACTCCATGAACCCGACGGCGCAAGATCAAAGCGATCAAAGAGCACCGCCGCCATCGCCACCCGGTTTTCTCTGCACTTTGCGCGACAACGGCACTGCAACGGAGGGCACTCGCCTCGGTGCTAACAATCCGCGAAATAGATTAATTTGCCACTCTTGAAGCCATTCCAAATCATAAAGGGGGTGAAAGCACTGGATGGGTTTTGATGGCTCGTAGCATGGGCTGCGCTATATTGTTTAATGTATCGTTGCATTCTGTTTGTCGCGTCACCGTATGTTTCATTTTTCTTGGTGCTTACAAAGTAAACGCAAACATAAAATAAAAAAAACTAAATTAAATTTGAGATGACGCGTGGTTTATGCCACGCCTGAGCAGTATCACGCAAGCACGCGCGGTTCAGATATTTGCTTAAAGGCGGTTAGCTATACAAGTAGATAATGAGCAGGAGCTGTGTGTGCGGTCAACGGAATAGCCTAACAGACGACGCTCGCACCGGAAAGAGCATTGTGCGCACGCGCCTAATCTCTCCCGTGTCGCCGCATCCCTCCACGGCACAGCGCTGGCCGTCCCGGCGGTCGACGCTTGCTTCATATTATTAAAAGCTTGGGCCACTGTACATAGGAATAACACGTTGATAGAATTTTGTAATGAGCCGCCACAGACTGCCGTCGCTAAGCGGCGTAAGCGCAGCTCGGCGGGGTGGGATAACACGCGTTCTCGTTATTCGCTAAAACGCCATTCGCTCATGTGATATAGACCCGTCGTCGATAAGCATGCATATGTAGGTTGTGGAGATCTGGCTGCCCTCCCCCGCGCCGACCCTTCGGGCCCCAAATCCCGGCAGAAGCTTAGCACGCTACGCCTCCGAGATGCGTCATGCCTCGGGGGGGGGGGGGGGGGGGGGGGGGGGGGGGCCTTGATGGACTCGCGCACCACAAGATCCGGCTGGACCACTCCCCTAAGCCAACTGACGTCACACGACTGGCTTCCCAGAACAAAGCAGCCAAGGCTTGAAAAGGGAATGCGGGACAAAGAGGGGTCGCTCTCGGACGGCGGACAACGAAGAAGCGTGCAGCGGTGACAGGAGACGAGGACACTGGCGCGGGGATCGACGGGGAGGCGGAATCTGGCGCGGGGAAAGTGCTGGCAAGACGTTGAGTGGCCGACTCGACGAACGGACAGGACGGCGACCCTGACGACGACGTCCCCATGACGCGGTGTGGACGACTACCGCTGGGACTTGGAGCAGCTGCGGGGCAGCGGACTTCCCCCGGCCTCTCTGATGACCGATCCCGAAACCCCCCAGGCAACTAAGTGAGTGAATAAACCCTTTTGCCGAGAGCGAAGTTACTGTGTCATATGCATCCGGGAACAAGGTCTGAGGGAATCGGAGCTATCGGGTGATTCAAGGAGCGGCCAGGCTCTTTAAATCAACGTTGGCCACAGGTGGTGCATTGTTTCTATAAAATTCGCAAAGAGCGAGCTTACCCGAGGAAAAAGTAAAAAAAGAAAAAGGCTCAGCTCCTATGGAAACGCATTGAAGCCACCGGTCTTCAAACCATAGGGCGCCCTATGGTTTGAAGACCGGCGGCTTCAATGTGTTTTCCATAGGAGCTAAGCCTTTTTCTTTCTTTACTCTTTCCTCAGGTAAGTTCGCTCTTTGCAAATTTTACAAAAAAAAAAAAAAATGCACCATCTGTGGGCAGCGCTGCACAAAGACGTAGCGTAATAGGTTAAGAAACCGAATTTTGCGGTCGATTTAAGGAGCCTGGCCACTCCTTGAATCACCCAGTAGAAGCCCGCAAGGTAAAACAGGGCAGAACGACAAGGACTAAAGGGAAGCAACGAACGAGACGGGACAGGCGCTGCCTCGCAACTAAGTGGTGGGCAGGCGAAGGACCTCAACAAGGTCTCTCACAATTTAAAGAAAGTAAGAAGTCGGTTGGCTTAAATGTTGGCTTAAATGTTGGTTAAAAGGCGGTCCAACGATGGCATATATGATGGTCCAATATTAACTTATTATTGGTTGAATCGTGGTCCTACATTGGTATTAGTTACTGGTCCAACATTGGATCGAGTAACGGTTGCGAGAAAATCAACATTTGGCCATTATTGGAGCCAATGTTTGCCAGTGGCGGGCCGATTTGGTCCTACAATGGTGTGCTGCTTGGGGCACAATAATCATCTAAAAAAAAAAAAAAAAGCACTATGTTTTTTTTTGTTTTTTTTTATTTGCAGGGGTAATGTGTTTTGTCGTCTGCTCTCAAGAGCGCTCTCGTTGGACTGAATCATCGGTCTTCCTCGCGCAGATTCCGTCTGCGACGCAGGTGACTTCTACAGTCACTATATGGAGCTGTGACGCTAGTGAGTATTGACTTCCAAGCGTGCTTTTCGATCCGTGATCCCTCAGTTTTAGCAGACCGTTTTTGCACTTTCGATACGATACTTCAACGATGCGATCGGTCATGCATAATTATGCCTGGGCGCGTAACGGGCCGGCTGGAACCACGACTACTGTTCTCCCACCGACTACAAAATTTCGATTCCGGTGAAAGTAAACATGTTGCTGTCCTTGAGCTGCGGCAAGTATATTTGAGATTGCTAGAATTCGTGATAAAGAGAAATGAAAAAAAAAAAAAAAACACATGAAAACTGGATATGCGCATTCTCGTTTTTTGTCTTTATATTCCTAAAACGTTGACACGAAATCCCGCATACGTCCATGGCCTAGCGGATAAGAGGTCTGCTACTTTGGCCTACCTAGCGAGTGGATTTCCAATTAAAAATATTAAGGAAACCAACCCGTCCTGGGTTTCAAAACCCAGGACTGGTTGGTTTCCCTCATATTTTTCCTTATGAAAGTTTTTCTAATAAATTGTGTGCTAAAAAAAGAAAACAAAAGAAGAAAAAAACAGGTTTTCAGACTAAACTTGTCAAACCAAACAGGTCTCGAAACAGAAAGGAGCGAAAACAGGTCGCGCCATCTATCGGTCTTTCCAACGAATTCCCCGCGACGACGAAGGAGCCACGGGTGCACTAATCGCTCTAATCCCCACCCCCCTTCTCGGCCCTTACGCCTCCCTTAGCCTTGCCGCCGTGCCCGGCCTTCCCCCCTCTTTCGGCCTTGACACCCCTCCCGGGCCTTTCGCAGTCATCGGCCTAGCCCCCGCACTCGGCAGTTCCGGCTCGTTCGGCCCTAATCCACGCTCGGCCCTTCTGCGAGGGCCGGCCGAACTGGTAGTGACCCTACCCACAAAACAAAGTGACGAGGGAGGTGATAGAGGCTTTTTACATAGCGGAAAGCGGGGCGCAGTGCATCAGCGAGCCGTCGGTAACGCTATCTGTGAAAGGGATGTTGTTTTTGACTTCGACAATGAAGCAAAAAAAGGAGGGTGGTGGGTGAAGCACGCGGCACGTGAATGACCAGTGCCCTATGTGATGTGGCAGAAAGGTTGGCGCATGTGTCGATTGCTGCTTTCCGTGTTTACTTTTTATGTTTTCTGTAATAAAACCTTTAGTTGCGAGGCAGCGCCTGTTCCGTCTTCTTTGTTCCTTCTTTCTAGTCTTTGTCGTTGTGCTCTGTTTTACCTACTATAATGTTTAGCCTACACCAACTAGCGCAGCTTTCAACTTTGGTACGTCGATAAGCACTTCATATGACAATATTTTGCATCCTTGTCAGTATTGAAGGTCATTCTTCCGAGATACTCACGCAGTTGTAGCCTAAAACACTTTTTACAACCACTTTGTCCACCGTGTCGACTCTACAAAACAGTCGCAACGTTTTCAATCCAGGATGAAAAAAAAAGCAAAGCGCCTAATGTTGAGCGCTTGCGATAGGCGTGGATTAGTGCTAAGTTTATCAAAAACTGATTTTGGTGTAGCAGAACAAAAAGGAAACTCAGCTTAGCTTCCCGACTAAGCTCCGCTTTGCGCTAAGTGGCGTTGGTGCAGCCGTCCTAAGGCCGAGGCCACACTGCTTACATCATACAAGAGGTAGTCTGAACACAGATTCGACCGCGATTTACCGCGAAGTGCGCGCGCTTGGAATGCCGCATGGCAATGCAATAATATTAATAAAAAAAAAACTTGGCACGCTATTTTCAAACCACGGATCGTGTTTCCAAACTGTCTTTTGTATTATCGTGTACACAGTCGAGTCAAGAGGACCAGAGACAGGAACCGCAAGGGAACACCAGGTGCGTCAGTAGCGTTAAAGGGACCATGAAATGACCTTTTTACTTTTGCCAGATAACTTTTACATTAAACCTTCAACGTTCACTGAATGCCGAACAGGCATCCGTTTTCGTTTCAGTTTATTAACTTCTACTCAAAAAATTAATAAAATATCGACTTTTTCTTTCTCTCCAACTGACCGCAAAACAAGCTGCGGCGTAATTTTGACGGTTGTGACTTACCCTGTTTCCGGAACCGGAAGTTCTCTCGGCAGTAGGAGAATGGGAGCGTTAGCGGCGGCAAGTTGGCGGTGTGCCGGTAGGTTTTACTGCGCTGATATCACCGACGTATTTTCTGAATCGGCGCCCCTCATCGCCGCGATAGCCATGGACACATCGCAGCTGAGCAAAATTCAATGAGATATGTTGCGCTACAGCGACAGCATGGGACTAGTCCCATACGCCGGCATGCCTGTTGGGAAGTGCGGCGAGTCTTCCGGTGAAGACTCCAGAAGTCAACCCAGCTGTCATTGTTGGTAAAAAGCGGCCCGTGTCAGTCGTTTGCAAAGCGACGTAGATAGAAACAAATTGCCGCGGCGTTTTTCGCGGCCTCGGAGATGCAGGAGCGAGCCGACGTTAAAAAAGATACGTTTGAACTACGACAGTGTCAGCAAGAGCCACGTAAATACCAGTGCACACTCGGAGCGGACGCGTGCGTTTGATGGAAGTGCTGTATTCGCGCTGTTGGTAAGGGCTGTTCGAGGCGGGGCTTAGGCCGCACGTCCGGAGGCTTCCTGGCCTTTGACGACGACCATTCCCCGAAGTGAAGAATTCAGGGGTCCAGTGGAGGTGGGAGAATTGGTAACGTAACGAACGGTTTAATTACATGGTAGCGATACAGTCGTCAAATCCGAGAGAACAACTCAGCAGCCTCACGCCCCGCCTTATATAGGGGTCCGTTTTCTCCCTCACTCTCCGCCAGGGCAGCAGGTGCGACCGCCAAGTGCGTAGCAGAAAAGTCCGCCGCGTCGTAGCCAGAAATGCGTCATAGCCATGGTTCTCCGCAGTTAGGCCAGGCCTCTCTCCCCTTCCGGAGCGCACGAACCCACACGCACACACACACACGTCCCGTTGACGTCACGGACGCGTTGAGACTCGTTTCGGGCAGACCACGACAGCTGGGCGACGGTCTTGAACACGTCGGGACTCGTTTCGGGCAGACTTCGACAGGTGGGCGACAGTCCAGAACACGTCGGGACTCGTTTCGGGACTCGTTTCCGCAGCGTTGAAACTCGAAAAAGGTTGCCGAAGGTTCCATTCTTAACAGCCCCTCCGGGGCCAGGGAAACCTCGAATGGCCGGTGGTACAATCGCTGGCCTGAAGAGGTGGGCTTGGAGTAGGCCTTGAGAAGACGCTGCAAGCACCAAACAAACTCCCAAACCTCTCACAACGGAGGCATCAGCGGAAACGTCCCCCACAACACCACGCCACCCCGCAGTCAAACGCCCGGAATTCGCCAAAGACCCGCCAGGCTGGATTACGGATTACCAAAATTTGGTACAATTCCGGGTATCGAGATCCCCTGTCGCCAAAAAAACTCATTTTTCCAACGAGGTCACTATGAACAAAATACAAAAGACAAAAACTCTTCGCAATTTGTGAGGTCCTTTTTGGGGTTTCAACGAAGTGCCCCCACTTAGATCCTCATTCCCGTGGATGACGAAAACCTCTGAGATCATCCCTACTGTTTTGGTGAAATCAGAAAAATCTGCTCAACCCATCGGCATTGCCGTTAAATTTGCCTTTCCTTTTTCTTACGCTAAAGTCGTAGTGATCGATTTTCACGTGATTTCTAGACGTGAAAATGCGGTCCTTATAGCGCCGATAAAACAATCCGCCTCTTTCATTCCCCGTCACATTGGTCCTAGCAATCTCCTGAGCTGTACAGCGAAACCCTGACACACTAGGGTCGCTCTTCTGCTCGACTGTCAAAGACACTCTGTCTACTCATAGCAGAGGACCAAAGTTACGCGACGCCGGAGCTACGAGAGATCTTTCACTGATCCCGTCTTCCTCCGCCCTTTTTGCCGGCGCGTTGGGACGGCGTACGCTTTCTAGTGCTACGAGGTCAGGCTGTTCTACAACCTGGTCCCTCTCATCCCGGTTTTCTGCCTCCAACTCTGGGAGTGCTTGCTCCCCGTCAGCTGCCTATGGCTCTGCATCCCTCGTCAACAAAGGGGCGACCTGACGCGATTTGGACCTCGTACATGACTGAACTAGCCCTTCTCCCAGTTGTTGACCCCTTTCGCGCAGCAGGAAATCTGACCGGTTAGAAAACAAATAAGGATACTCCAACGGGACTGTTTGCGAGACAGCCGCCTCTGTCACTAGCTCTCCGAACGGGCCAGTTATCCTTACTGTCGCCATAGGCAGACAGACACTGTGCTTTTCAAGCAGCTGCTTGATCCAAACTACCTTTCCAGTAAAATCGGATGGCGTTACATGCGACGGATGAACAACGTCCATCGTCGCTGCACTGTCACGAAGCACCCTGCACGGCTTTCCGTTTACCTGGAGCTCGTGAAGATAGGGACGAAGGAGCTTCAGGTCCTCGTCACTACCGTTCACGTACGAGAACACAACCCGCGGTTTCTTACATCTGGCCGCTGTGTGTCCCGGCTCCTGAGAGTTGTAGCACAGGAACGGCTTCCTTGCCTCGAACTGCCCTGTCGGGCTTTTCCGCGCCTCGTCTCCGTTCAAGTGTTCTGCGCTCTTGTCTGGGACCTTTTGTCCTGCTTCGGGCTTCTCGGGCCCGTTTTCTCGCGAGTCATTTCCCTGTCGGAAGGTCTTGCGCTGATCGCTTCGGCCGGATTCGCTTTCCTCTCCGCTCAGCTTTCTACGCGTTGCGTACTCTTCGGCTAGCTCAGCGGCCCTTTCGACAGAGTCGACTCCCACCCTGTCCTGCACCCAGAGCTTGACTGACTGCGGAAAGCTACGAAAGAACTGTTCGAGGCACACACACTCGACTACCTTGTCTCGGCTTTCGTACACTTCCTCGCTCTTGAACCATTCTATCAGGTTGGTTTTAAGCCCGTACGCGAATTCCGAGTTGCCCTCGCTGCTCTTTTTGGCTGCGTTTCTAAACCTTTGACGGAACGCCTCGGCAGAAAGGCGGTACCGCTTCAAAAGGCTGGACTTCACCTTGTCGTAGTCGTCCGCGTCTCCAGCACTAAGGCGCGCGACAACCTCTGCAGCCTCACAGGGCAACAGAGTCAAAAGCCGTTGCGGCCACGTTTCTGGGGCGAAGCTCAACTTCTCACATGTCCTCTCAAAGTTCACTAAGAACAGGCCCACGTCTTCCCCAACTTTAAACGGCTGCAGGAGCTTCTTCATTTGATACGACTCGGTCTCACTTGTTCGTACCGGAACCCCAACTCTACTGTTCTGCGAGTTTAATCGCTGTTGTTCAACTTCGAGCTCTAGCCTTTTCAGCGCTCGCTCCTCTGTCGCAGCAGTCTGCGCTCGTTCCTCTCTCGCTGCAGTCTGCGCTCGTTCCTCTCTCGCTGCAGCCTGCTCCTGCTCTCGTTCCTCTTTCGCTGCAGCCTGTTCTCGTTCCTCTCTTGCTGCAGCTTCACTCTTAGCGTTCTGAAGCAGTTCCCACGCAATTTTAATTTCCTCTGCTTCCGCGCTCTCTGAAATCGCTTTACTGATCTCAGATTTCTTCATCTTTTGCTTCACCTCCACACCCAATTCTTCACATAAACAGAGTAAATCTGTTCTCAGTAACCTCATTAGATCCATGATCGCTGCTCTTTAGCTTTGGCTTTGTTCTAAAACTTGTCGCGAGGTTGTACACAAACCTAGCGCACGAGTCAAACACTAAGGATTCCCAACAGTTCAAAATTCATTACCCATAATCTGAAGCCTGGCGAATCTCAAAGCAAAGTCCAAACGCTCACCCACAGATGTAGCACGATGTCGCATGGTCCGATCCCAACCGCTGCCAACCAGTTGTTCGAGGCGGGGCTTAGGCCGCACGTCCGGAGGCTTCCTGGCCTTTGACGACGACCATTCCCCGAAGTGAAGAATTCAGGGGTCCAGTGGAGGTGGGAGAATTGGTAACGTAACGAACGGTTTAATTACATGGTAGCGATACAGTCGTCAAATCCGAGAGAACAACTCAGCAGCCTCACGCCCCGCCTTATATAGGGGTCCGTTTTCTCCCTCACTCTCCGCCAGGGCAGCAGGTGCGACCGCCAAGTGCGTAGCAGAAAAGTCCGCCGCGTCGTAGCCAGAAATGCGTCATAGCCATGGTTCTCCGCAGTTAGGCCAGGCCTCTCTCCCCTTCCGGAGCGCACGAACCCACACGCACACACACACACGTCCCGTTGACGTCACGGACGCGTTGAGACTCGTTTCGGGCAGACCACGACAGCTGGGCGACGGTCTTGAACACGTCGGGACTCCTTTCGGGCAGACTTCGACAGGTGGGCGACAGTCCAGAACACGTCGGGACTCGTTTCGGGACTCGTTTCCGCAGCGTTGAAACTCGAAAAAGGTTGCCGAAGGTTCCATTCTTAACAGGGCTTCGGGACCGATCTTTTACGATTGCAACTCGATACTGACGCGACACTCGGCAAAGGAAGGTGGGACCGGCATTGCACGTAGCTCCCACGAACTGTTATAGCTCGACAGTGACGTGCAGTCGTGTCAGAATAAAAATGGCATACTAATAACAAAGTGTACATACCGTGTTACGAAGGTAATCCATACGGCGTTTATTTGAGCTCTATATCACACAAAACAAGAAGATAGAATCGAGGAGAGTCCCTTTTCGACGACAGTGTTCGTCAACACTGCCTCGGAAAACAAGGGGAAGAGATTGACCTCACCTTTTAATCCAAAATTGAGGTCAGCGATCAAAATACGGGAAGGGTCCACAAGGGTCGCGCGGGCATATTCCATTCAGCACCCCAGCCGGTCGTGGGCAGACGGTCTTGGCCAAGTACCGTTGAAGCAACGCTGCACCGAGTCGGAGTGCCTGCCTATCTGCCGAGCACGCTTGGTCGCGGGTCGGTGAATTCGTTGCCGTTCTAGCTTTTCTCGGGTGTTTGTGGATCCAGCGTTCTTGTTCGTCGTGGTCTGTTTCAAGTACTTTTTTCTTGCTGCTTGAAGTCGGGACGCGCGAGAAGAACACGTAGAAAAATAAACGTTCCTTGATCGTCGCGGCCAACTGAGCGACGCGTGTCGGACCTACCACCCTATTGCGCACGCGCAGTAGTTGCTTCGTTTACCACACGATAGATGGCGCTTGGCTCTCATCATTATCAAATTTGGCAATTTTCGTCACATCTCTAATTATGCTACAAAATGTGGATCTGAATATTATTTAACAAAACTTTTAGGAAACGTTCGCCGGCTATTTATTGTTTACGATCGCGGTGCTGGTGAGGTAGGCTCTTACCCAATAGGCGACGTGGATTCGGCTGACGTGCAGCGATTCCGCGGATGCATCGCAGTGAAAAGGCAGGGAGCTATCGAAGGAAAGAAGGCGCAGAAGAGTCCAGTTTTTGTTTTAAAAGTTCTATAGCGAAGAATTTTTTTTTGGCTCCCTATTTTTGTGTTTTTGTGTTTCTTTTCACACCTTTTACGACGATCGGTGGATAAAATTCGATTTCAGAATCGTTTCATGGTCCCTTTAATCAGACAACTACCCCCAACCTCGAGCCGCCCACGCGCGCTTCGCAGCCGTACATAAGCATCAGTCCCGCGCTACCCGAGTCACGCGAATCTGACCGTCAACATTGCCAGCCAGTGCTTGTGCCATATACCGCAAAATGCGTTCCCATTTATATGACATGTATGATATATGTACTATCGCGGACAATATGAGCTGAAACAGCGCTCCGGCCTGTGCACGGTACTACCTGCGCCGCCTGACGCATCGCTCCGCAAACACGGCGCACCCTGATGGTACGTTTACACCTGAGAAGAAATCCGCTGCCGCGGGAGCGGATCCGCTCCCGGCGGCGACGGCGCCGAGCGGGTTGCGTTTACATCTATTTCCTTCGAGCAGTGGCGGCGGCGCCTGCTGCGGCAGCGGTTCCCGTAACATCTCGTCAAATATGACGAGAAGGCGCGAGAGTTCCCGCCTCGGCTCTCTCTCCCGGGCGTTGCTGCTCCCGGAACTACGCGTGCTCATGACGTAGGCAGCGTCGCGCTGCGCAAGAATGTCACTTCCGGTCAGCGAAACGCCTCGTTCGGCGGCAGAAATAGGTCCTGGACCTAAACGGCTCGCCGCCGCGTTTTCCGCCCAACGTTTCGCCCCAGCGGCAAAAGCTGGGCGGATTCGCTAGCGGATCCGCAAGTGTAAACGTACCATGAGGCCGAGATAAGTTATCACTTGCGCTCACTGCGCCGCTGCGCTCTTCCGGCCGTCTGCTAGCGAAAATATTGGTCGGCGGAACCAGCATCACGATGCCTGTGCCGTGCAGTTCAATGTTCACGTTTTCAGCTATCATGCATTTTAGTGCATTTCAAGAAAACGCCAAAGTAGAAAATGCGTCGTCACGCTCGTATCTCCTCGAGGAGCGCTGCCTGACGGAGCTGCCTTGGCCCCCCAAAAGGAGCCGATCTGAATATCATCGAACATGTTTGAAGGCGCATCAAGATAGCCATGTCACGGCGTCCCCTCCCCCGCACCACTGCCGACGAATTGTGGGAAGCTTTGAGAGGTGAATGGGAGATGCTTCGGTCCGGATCCCGGCTTCTTGGCCGCGCTTTATGAATCCTTACCAGACAGCCGTGGACGCGGTATTACCTTCCATCGTAAGCTTTAGTGCGCCTCAGGACCCCATGAACCAGACTTCTGCTGATTGGAAGAAAGTTTGCTGCTACAATTTCGACACACTCTTTGGCGCCGTTAACCAGTGGATACCTTTGAGTGGTGCATCCTTGATATCGATCTTCTTGTATACTGCAGTTGAACTTCCACGCCGACTATTAATCTTTTGTGTCTGGCATTGTTCTCTGCAAATATTCCTTCGATGAACTTTCAAGCTTTTTCTCCTGGCAAGACTGTTGCACTTTATTAAGACTGGGCATTTGTAAATAAAACACTGATGTCTTGTCACCATTTGTTTTGTTTGAAATAAAGACCTGGGCCCAGAAACAAAGGAATATTATTTTGAACCTTTTCATAATAATCAAGGTTACAAAACCTCTGTTGTAGCGTGTATGGTTACCGTTGTTTCTTTTTTACGCAGCTGTGCTCAATAAAAAATAAAAATAAAGAGTAAATATCTTGGAGCAGGACTAAATCCATACAAATTTTGACCTATATTTTACGATACTCTACTTTGTGCATGCACTTCATCAAAAAAAAAAGGCCTACAACGTCTTTTGATGTGACTCAAAAAAACGATAATCGCAGCTGCAATTTAAGATACTTCAACATTTTTTTCTTCATCAGTCAGAGTTTTTTTCTATGTGATTCTACACGATACACTGAAGTAAATCAATTGCAAAGAAGGAACAATAAGTGTAATCTCCCCCCCCCCCTCCCCCTCTCCCTGCCGCCCTACCACACGCACGCCCGCTATCGCACCCGCCGTCTTGCTTTCAGACGGCCGGAAGAGCGCAGTGGAGCGGCGAGCGCAAGTGATAATTTATCTCGGCCTCAGGGTGCGCCGTGTGTGCGGAGCAAGGCGACAGGCGGCGCAGGTAGTACCGTGCGCCTGCCGGAGCGCTGTTTCAGCTCATATTGTCCGCGATAGTACAGTGTGACCCCGGCTTAAAGGGATGCTGAACCGATATTTGAAATCTCATAATTATTGCCCGAGCGGGCTTCACGGGATGGTACTGTACCTAAAAACGATATTCAATCAGACGGATGGGGCCCGAATTATTGTATTTCTTTGAATTAAGAGCGAATCCTCGGCCAGAAGCCGCCGGCGCGAGTGAGTCCTTCTGAGAGCAGGCGTAGCGGAACTGACGTGCGCATTCTCGGCGCCCCCAGCGCCCCTGGTGCCTCCGCGCATTCTCCTCGTTCGTTGGTGCTCGCCTTGATTCTTCGCTCGGCGGCTGTTCTGCTGCTCCTGCTGCTGCTGCGGCTGCTGCGGCTGCTGAGGCTGCTGCCGACGATTTTATACGTCGCCATACTAGTAAAGAGATCGCAAAAGGCAATGCCGAACGCCGACCAGCCGAGGTCGCGGAAATCCAAAATATGGGGCAGAGCCCGCGTGGTACTAACAATAACAAACGCCACCCGGCTTAGCTCCTGGCTTGGCTTGGCTCCGTCTGTCTTTTGAGGCGAATGAGAATGCCCACGTCACGAAGCGAGCTTTCCATGACGCTCACCAGGGGTCGCGTAAAATTGTATTTTTCGTGTTTATTCAATTTTATACGCCTTCTCGCTCAAAACAACGTCATTTATAAGTAAAGGACATGCTATGTATGCCATTGCGACCAAGAATTTCCACCCAAAATTTCAGTTCAGCATCCCTTTAAAGGGGCCCTCCAACGACTTTTTGACAGTTTTTTTAGTTTGTATCGAAACCGAGCTCACTGACGTAGTAACTTAGTGAAACTGTTTTTTTTTCCTAATTCGCTTTATTTTAAAAGTTATGGTAAATTAAAATTACAAAAACAAGAAAAAAATAACCTCCTTTATGACGTCCCTGGTCCTGGCTTGGGCGGCCAATGCCACAGCCGAAGTGACTGGGCAATCGGCCGCGGCTTACGTTGATGGGCGCTTCCCCTGCAGCAGCATGCGTGCGCGTCAACGGCTCGTTGCTTGCTTCAGGCCTCCACCGCGCTTGCCGACATGAATTTATCGGGTCTGTCGGAGCTGGAGCTCCGAATCCTCGCTAGTAGTGTGGAGCTGGGAGTAGTACCGCACGAGGACACTCCTCGTAAGCGTCCGGAGCGCGCTGGCGAAGTTTCTCGGCCCCAACTCGACGACGCCCAACTTCCGGGTTCAGACACTTGCGTTTGAGTGCGTTTGAGTGCGTTTGACTGCGTTGCGGCGAGAACCGAAAGCGAGTCACCGGCACATCTGTGCTTTGTATGAAGGGTGGAATCCAATTCAAAGAATCTTCGTGGCATGCGATAAAAGCAGCTCGAAGGTCCTGGTGTCTCGCAGCCGCAACGCAGTCAAACGCAGTCAAACGCAACTGTGTGAACCGGACTTAAGACGCGTTCTCGGATCAGCCCTAAATAGTCACTCTGCTAGCAGCCGGCGCCCCTTGTAATGAATCTGTCACGCGATCACCGACTGACCAATCGATCCCGCGAGGAGAGCAGGTCAGCACCAGAAAAGGCCGCCGCGGCTTCCGCGCCTTCGATTGACATCCGGATACCCTAGGAAACAAAAAAACTATAGCGTACGCTAAAAACACTTAAGACTGCTTACGAGTAGGAATGCGAAAGCATTCCTACACTCAGCGCATTTCTACAAGCAGCTCGCCACGTCTTCCTTTTTCACGTGGCGCTCGGAGGTGACAATAAGCTCCCCCACTGCGCAGTCGCGGCGAACCTTGCCGGCTCCACGGCTTCGGTGTCGATGCATCTGCGTTACTGTGCTCTTTTTTGTATTTGATTCCCGAGGCGCGTCCACTTCGACCTTGAGCGCGCTGCCGGCTTCCGTGACGATGCACCTGTGTTGCTGTGCTTTTCTTTGTGTTTTATTTCTGAGGTGTCCGCTTTGACCTTCAGAGCGGTTTCCGTGACGACGCTTCTGCGTTGTTGGGCTTTTGGCGAATGGGAATTTAACTGCCGTTACGCTGCTACAGACGGTCACAGACAACGCCGGGTTCGCTCCATGGAACATCTAATGCTTTCGCATTAAAATTATTTCGCATTAGAATGCTTTCACATTAAAAAAGCCTTCTGCAGCGCCGCCAAGTCATAGCGTGACGAAATCTGCGGACGCGGCCATGTACTACAAAATCCGCGCTGGCACATTCTTCTGGGGGCAGAGCAGGATTAGAGTAGGTCATCGTCTTGGGTTAGTAAAACCTAATGGCGTCCGCGATAAGCCTATCACGGTGTTCTGTCTCACTTGGTACGTAGCAGCGACACACAGCAATTCTTGCTCTTCGTATTGCGATAGCGCCGCTCGCAACGCGGTCGGCAATAAACCAACTCGACAACAAATATGGGCCGTACACCCAGTTGCGTTTTGAGTGCGTTTGACTGCGTGGCGTTGACAAGCGGGCTCGGGTAACCGGGTCATGCGTGCTTCGTATGAAACGTGGCCAACCATTTCAAGCAGCAATTTTGCAAGCGGCATGCAAAGCACGATTGTCCTGCTTTCCCGCAGTCGCAGAGCGGTTCAACACTCTCATAATACAAAGCGCCGCTGCAGCTCACCGCGCCACCTGACCACTAAATTCTACCAAATTCGACAGTCCACTGTTGAGTTAATATCCTTTCCAGGAGAGGTTGTGTGGCGGAAAAGCCGACGTCACTTTTGGCTATAAAGATTCGGAAAAGCCGACGTCAATTTCGGCGATAAAAGGAGGACGAAGGGCAAACACAAATCTCCAGACACAGCTAGATGGCTGGTGCGCGACCGAAAAAATCCTCCTGATCCTGGTAACGAACCAGGGACTTCTTCTTTTCCAGTGGAGGGGTCCTTTGTTTTTCGGTCGCGTATCAAGTCAGCTAGCTGTGTTTTTAGATTTGCGTTTTTCCTTTGCCCCCCTTGTTCCCCTTCTCCAGGGTCTATAATCGTCATTCTTGTCCAGTTCGCATGCGCCTCTGCATTAATCGCTTTATCGTCAGTTTGGATTTCGTCAGTTTATTTTTACATTAAATAATTAGCTCCACTATAACATGGTATAAGGGATTCCGCGTAAGGCTAGGTCCCCGAAGACTCAGAAAACACCCCTTTATAAGAATGTTTCAAATCGTCATGGTTCCTTTAAATAAAAATAACATTTAAACATATCTGTCATGTGTTAATTTTTCATTTTGGTGGCACTTCTGTTCTGAGATTAGAGAGAAAATGCACTTTATTGATTCTGACATTATTCGTACATGTATAAGAATTTTGCAATTCTGAGCAAGACAAACAACTAATGTAATGATGATGATATAATTAATGCATATGTGGCAGCAAGCTGGACAAGAATAACGATAACAACCCCTTGAGAAGGGGAATAAGGGGGACAAAGGAGAACACACAACTCCAAAACTAAAGTAATCTTCTGGAGGTGTTGTTTACAAGAAAATTGAGAGGCTTTAGAGAAAATGAAGAAGGTGAGGTAACACACTTTTCACTGAGAGGCTTGGCTGTGCCCAGTGTTGTACACGTTCCTCAAAAAGAGGAACGAAAGCTCGATCCTCGTTCCTTCTGATTTTTGGAACGCGTTCCCGTTACAAGTTCCATCTGACAGAAAGAAACTCGTTCCCGTTACAGTCTAAAAAATAAAACGTATCGTTACATTTACGTTACAATTGTATTTTACTGATTACCATATTTTGTTAGATAGAGCAAATTTTTTTTATCTGTTTCATTAAGTTGGAACATACGAATCTATATGCCGTGATGGAAGGGCACCAAGAGAAGAAAATAAGCGGAATCAAGGTTTAATTTGTTGATATATTCAAGTTTAAAAATCTCAGCCTTTAACCATATTCATGTTCGCGGTGAACGATTCAGACCAGCCAAATGTACTGTTACCCCACATTGAACGAGCGTTCTACAACAAACCTCACACGTTTCAATCTAACAAAGTCCCTTGTTCGAACTTAGCAACAGTTTCTCCTCGATGTCGCTGTCCGCAAGACGAATAAGTAAGGAAAGTTTTGGGCTTTTGGAAGGTCAGTCTTGTAAACTACAAGTCCTTCTTCGTGAAGGTTGGATTCGCTGTTCCGTTTGAAGGTGGGGGACGAGGGGAGAAGGAATAAAGGTTAAAGTTTGTGTACCTTTTAAGTGACCAATGTTCGGGATACAAGGGTGCGTTCGATGTCTGTACCCTGTGATTTTCTTGTAACTGTAAAGGTCTGTTCACACGATGCATCTTTTAGGCGCGCAACAGTTTCGCGACACTCAAGTTTCGCGAAATGTGCTCGTTCACACGTACCGCTTCACGTGCAATAACGATGACGTTTAGACTCGCGAAAATAGTTTCGGTGTTGACCATAATGTGGAGCTCCGAATCAGATCGCTATTTATCTGGGGACCTGCTTCGCGCATTTTATGCAGTCAATTCACTTTAATTTTTTTTTCTCACATACTGCACTACTTGGAGCGATCTCGCATGTGCGCAAAGCCGATTAAGGCGGCAACCTGTACGTCCAGGATATGTGCCGGTGCGGAGCCCGTACGCAGCCGATTCATTTCCAAATAATAATAATAATAATAATCTTTATTGGCTCAGGAGAGCCGTGGCACCGCGGAAAGGCGACAGCCCGTACCATGGAGGCCCGCGGTGCCACGTCTAGTGATGATGAGTATGAGATGATATGTACAAGGGGAAGTCGACGACGTATAGATGACAGAGAGGTGCTGACGATGTGAAATAAAGCCCGCGGGTGAGGGCGCGGGCCGATGTTGCGGGCGATGAGGGCCCAGTGCTTCCCTGTGGGCTGCTCGCTGGGCCGGTCCCCCGTCCAGCTGGCAGAAGTGTCCTGGCAAGCTCTCCAGGGTGGCGTCCGCAGGCCCCACCGTGCGTTGGGGCTGGGAAAGTCCTGGCGGCCCGGCGGTGACGAAGACGCCATGCATGATGAGTACGACCCGCTCCTCCAAACCGCCACGTGAGTCCTGGAGGTCCGGTGACAGCCCAGGCGAGCAGGCCAAAGAGCCAAGGCGACCCTCGGCGGGCCGTCCGATATACAGGGTGTCACAAAAGAAAATTCACACGGTTTTTTTTTTACCGCAAAAATAAACTAGGCATCGTCAAACGCTCATTCTCCGCCCAAAGGTAGAACTAGAGGTCACAACCAGACGTCAAAGTTTCAGCCCGATCCGATAACTGAATCAAAAGGTATAAGTGATTTTCTGAAAATTTCAATGGGAAAATGGAGCCCATTTTTGCCGGTTTTCGGTTTCTGGTGCCATAGAGCCCCAAGTGTTCGAAAACTCCGTCAGCCGCCATTTTCCCGTTGAAACTTTCAGAAAATCACTTATAACTTTTGATAAAGTTATCGGATCGGGCTGAAACTTTGGCATCTGGTTGTGACCTCTAGCGCTACCTTTGGGCGGAGAATGAGCGTTCGGCGATGCCTAGTTTATTTTTGCGGTAAAAAAGACCGTGTAAATTTTCTTTTGTGACACCCTGTACATTCTTAAGGGCGAAGTCCTGGCGCATGACGGTGCGGTCGCTCGCTTCGGTGAAGGCAGCGGCTCCAGGGGGGTGCATGGCCCAGTCGAGGTAGACGGCTTCCACCTCCCATGCATTCATGTTCAGGGCCAGAACCTAGCGCCGCGGTCACCCGGCACAGCCTCCTGTCATCGTCGTCGTCGTCGTCTCCAATCAATGCACATGGTATTCATAGAAACGCTACGTGCCCAATCTCGTTACTTCTCGGCTCCCATGTCTGCCCCGATTCCCCCGATTTTACTGTTAGCATCTTCGATCAACTCGCACCGGAATCGCCCAGAAACCTGGACGGTGCACAGCGCTCCTCGGTCGTGCAGCACGAAGTCGGTGCGACATCGAAGACAAACTGCGCCGCGGCGGTGCACCGCGGCGAGCTCCACCATGCGTCACCTCGCATTTTGTTTGTTTTTTCTTGCGTAGGTCCGCGCGCGGTGCCCGTCTGCTGTCAATTTCTCCTGTTTTTTTACTCGCGGATTTGGCGGTCCCACACGAATGAACATCGTGGACGTGATTGTCGGTCGGGTCACGAAGCGGGTGACAATTTCACAGGTATATGCTGCCCATCATTGTTGGTTCGAGAAAAAGAACCACCACATAATGGCCGTACCTCGGTGTCATCGAAACACCTCGCAACGCTTTCCACGAAGTTCATACCTTTCGGGCGCTCCTTGCCACCGCAGCAATCGCCGGTAACCGCGCGGTGATGATAAGAAGCTCGTCGTCTCGCTCTGAGAAAAGCTGAGGAATTCATCGAGCGCAGATGCGAGGCGTGTTCGTTTTCGCAAGCTCGCCACCTCGACAGACTGCGCGTCTGCTATTCCCGCCATCTCCTCGATTCCCGCTCCTGGCCGCAATGCCTGATGGGACTGCACCCCGGCGCACCGTCAATTTTCTCGGTGCGCGTTGGGGCAACGAAAAGCTGCACCGGGAGGGTGCGCTCCGTTGATCGAGGACGTCCGGTGCGCACCGGTGCACTTGATCGAAGACGACGGGGCGCACCTCCGTGCACCGGTGCGCACCGGTGCGGATGATCGAGGATGCTATGTGCCAACTGTTTCAGAGAGCGCACATGGTTTCACGTTCGCTTGTAAACAAAGCAAACTTGCTTTCAGTTTACTCGATGGTCTCTTATCCAGCGGTATCGTCTCGACAACAACGCTATGAGCACTATTCTAATCTTGCCAACTTCCGCTAATTGTCTTCGTCCCTCGCTGGATTTTTTTCCGATATGCTACTCACTTTTCCTTCGGTGGTGCTTGACGTGCTTGCGGAAGCGCCGGCAGTATCCATCGTTCGTGGTTTCGGTTTTTTCGGATTTGGCTCGGCTACAACACCGGCAGTGAAGTGGTCTCCTCAAACAGCTCGCTCCCCCCTCAAAGGCCACGTGAGCGTTTCTGAGCGGTCATTGGCGGCGCCCAGCTCGCTCCAGAAGCGAGGTGTGCGCGCAACTTTTTTTAGATGCGCGCGTCCTTTTCGGACTCGTTCAGACGGCGCAACCATTTCGCGAAACTACATTTCGCGACACTAGATGCGCGAGAAAAATGCATCGTGTGAACAGACCTTAAAGGGCGGTTTATACTCCGACGTTGAGCGCACTGAACGCAGCGTAGCGCAGAACGCGCGCCTTTTATTGGCCGGCAACCAGGAACTCGATATCTGCAACCAATAAGTACCTGCGCGCGCTGCGCTACGCGGCGCCCGACGACGTTACGTTGGAGTATAATGGCCTGTTCACACATGCAGCGGAGCGCTACAAGCATAGCGCTAACCTCGCGCTAAGCGCGTGCTGACCGGAGCAATTACCAGCTTTGTATCGCACCGCCGAAACTGTTGCTCGTGGCAGGCGATAAGTAGCTGACGGCACGTGAGGAGCGCTACATCAGCGCTTCGCTTCATGTGAGAACCGGCCTTAAATGTACCTTTAGTCTCTTTATGGAAGTTCAGAAATAGCTTTAGTCGGCCTTAGATTTCTGGGCGTATGAGGATTCGTGAAAGCAAAGAATGTAGCTGAGCGTGAGACGTCCCTCTTTTTGTGTATTTTCCTGGGACTATAAGTTTTGCTTTTTGTACCGCAGTCTCGGGCACTCAAACAAGAATCAATGTCCACAAGCTCTGCTGCACCCGACTGTTACAAAGCGAGGTTCACACAGAATAAACCCTAAGATAAGTAGCCAAAAAGTTAACGAGTTAAAAACAAAATGTTCGTAAAGATATAGCTCTTATGCTTTTAAAATTTCCCTCTTAGAACTAAAATAAAAATTACCCCCCTGAACAAAAAAAAGGAACGCCGTTACTCTATCCGTGCCAGTGAAAATGTAACGAGTTCCCGTTACAGTTCCACCGACGTAAAATGGAACGGCGGCGTTCCTTCGTTCCTCCTAAAAGGAACGCGTTCCAAGAACGTCGTTCCTTGGAACGCCGTTCCGTACAACACTGGCCTGTGCCATGGTTACGTTATGCGTCTATGATGTCTGGTCTACCAATCATTCAAGTATTTAAAAAAATCGCAGCACAGCGCGTGCGTATTTGTCGCTTCGGAAAGCGAATGCTTTCCGTTTGCGCTTTCAGAAGTAAAGCGATTGCGCTTGCAATAATTAACCCTATGTGGTCCACGTCCGGTCGATAGAGAAGTGAAAGAAACCGCAGTGAATCTACGAGCATAATATAGGAGGCAGTTTTATTGACCGGTCCGTGCGCCCCCCGGCGCCGGACCCTCACATTGCGAAGCAGTTAGGCGGTAGTCCTTTGGTTCCCGGAATTCCCGAAACCTTGAAGATGGCACCGGCGTCCGGCTGACTCTGTAGCTGGTCCCGAGTAAGGCCAATGAAGCTCGTGGTCACGAACATGTCTTCATAGCGGGGACCACCAAAGCACAAAGACGTCACCAGCTGCGTGGGGATCTTCACCTTTTGAACAAGACTTCCTGGAAGAGAACACTCCGTAAGAACGCTTCAGTGCCCCGCAGTACTCTTGTGGTGCACGGAACGCGTCTACGACTGGTGTGTTTACCCCATTAAAAAGATTAGATGTCTACAATTCTCTATAATGCCGAATTAGAGCGCAGCTCTTGAGGAGGAGGAGGGGAGGGTACGGAGGGGAGCGTATGTCCCTGTTTCCCCTCCGTGACGTGTGACGTCACGTGCTACGTGACGTGAAAATTCACGTCTGACGTCACGTTACGTCGCACGTGACGTCACGTGTGACTTCACTATGGGAAACGTCCCATTATATTTAGCGGAAAGATTTCCTGCCAAATTTAACGTAAATGTTTCTCGCCAAATTTAGCGGCAGATTTTTACCCTCATGACGTCACACGTGACGTCACGTGTCACGTGACGTGAAAATTTACATGTGACGTCACGTGTGACGTTATGTGACACGTGGCGTGAAAATTCACCGGTGACCTCACGTGACGTCACGTGTGACGTCATTATGTAAAACGTCCCGCTAAATTTAGCGGAAAAATTTCCGACCAAATTTAGCGAAAGATGTTCCCGCCAAATTTAACGGGAAAAGTTTTCCCTCGTAACGTCACGTGTGACGTCATTATGGGAAACGTCCCATAATACAACGCGCGGTTAAGCCGACGCCGACGCCGCGCTCAACCCTGAAACGGGCGCCTAAGTGCTGCGCTCTAAAAGTGGTGCCTCGATATCCACCTGATGACGTCATAGATGGGTCATGTTTCCGCCAGTCGTAATCCTGGCAGCATTATAGGAGCGGTGGTGGATGTTGAAGGCACTTGCGCTGCAGGTCGCTCTCCCATTTGACAGTCCGCGGAAACTTCGGGAGCCGGGGGTTGGGACGCCGCCACGACGGCGACAGTTGCGTTCTCTTGTGTGTGTGTGTGTGTGTTTTTAACGCGTTAGAACTTGTTGCCTAGGCTCATGCAGCCGTCTTTCGTTTGGACGGACGTGGTTTGGTTTGAACCGGTTTAGATTGGACTGTACTGGAGGGGACTGGTTTTGTGAGGTCGCGGTGCGGTGTGCGGTTCCCGCCGTGTCCCTTCGCTCAGTTTGTTCGCTCGTTACGTTCACCTTCCCTCTTACAAAAGGAAAGGGTCTTCTGGCACGCTCCCAATGAAACGCCGCGGGGGAGGGAGGGATCGAGCGGGCATGGCGGTGGCACAACGTACGCGACAACGTAAAGCCGAGGCGCGGCGACGACGACGCTTGTGCGAAACCGCCGACACCCGGGAGCAAATGTTGGCACTTCGAAGACAACAGTAGGCAGACCGCAGGCGGTGTTCGAGGGAAGCTGTGCTGGCTGCATCCGAAACCGTTGACGCCCATGAGAACAGACTATTCCTAGAACACACCAGTATGCGGACTGTTGCGAGGTTGCGATTCCCATCCTTCTTCGAGTCGGAACTCCCGGGCTAAATTCTAACGCATTTCGTCGAGAATCAGCGTAACGACAACAGCGATATCTGCATTTTTTTTTTAGCTTCTAACATCAACCGCCGCGATCGCAATGTCTGACAGCATAACATTCTGTTGTTGTTGTTTTTTTTTTTTTTGCGACGTCATTTGTCGCAATTTTGGGATCACCTTCAATGGCGTGGATGGAATGAGACGCTGGACACACCAGTCGGAGACACGTGCCAGGCACCGTCGTACCCTGTCGTTTTTGTCGTGTTTGAATTTAACAGCTGACCATAATGTGTCGTTGCGCATTTGCTCATCTTGTGTTGCCAGCCCTCAGATGGACCTAACACACAATCTCGAACGTGGCGTTTAACGGGGGTATTTTACTGAGAAATTGCGTTAATTATTTCTTGAATTATTAACTCTCTAATAAAAAAAAAAAAATAAAAAGAAACAATCTTTACGCACATATTTTGTTTGGTGACAAATTAAAACGGAATAAACCTTTGGATTTGTCGGAAGAAAGCTATAAGCTTTTTTTTTTTTTTTCAAAGCATCCAAAGCAAAAGCTACAAGCTTCTTGGAAATCGCTAGATTATGGCGTTTCTGTGTTCTATGCGTGTGTGAAAGTCAACTAGACCAAGCAAGCGCAAAGAATGCGGCGTGACATCCTGTTTTTATTCCCTGTGTTTGCGCTTGCGTCAAACCGACCAACGCAAGCTGTTACCTTTTTAAATCTTTTATTCTTGCCATAAGACTAAATAAAGAACGCCGACGAATTCACCAATCTTTCTCAGTGAGGTAACCTTCACATACCAGATCCTTGGTGGCCACTCCTCATCTACGTATGTCACCAATTATTGACCACCATATGCCCCCGAAAATGTATCACACTGATAAAATTAAAAGAAAAAGCTTTTGTACAAGCTGAAAGTGAACCAATTCGAGAACGACCGGGTCAGACAACTGGGGAAAGCCGATTCTTCTCGCACGACGCGATTATGACCTCGACTACTTTCAAGCTACAAAACCTGTGACAGGGTCGATCTTCACGACGTGGGCCCCGTTGTAGCATGCCACCCAAAGTTTGTCCGTTTGGTCGATGGTGACGCCGTCCGGGTGACCCAAATCGCAGTACTGTTGGTGATTGAAGTCCGCAACCACTTTCTGGTTACCTGTGCACCAATGCGTTCGCCATCAGTTTCCCTCTCTCGACGGCATATTTTGGCACGGTATCGCTCCGTAAATCTCAACCAGTCGCCAAGCTAAGAACGAAGTAAAGGCCTATCACTCTCCTTCATCCACCCAGGCGAGATAAGTACACTGTAGGAGATAAAATCTGTTTTGAACACCTAAGCCAACTTGCTATCTTCTTTTCCTTTTTTTTGTGTGGTCGTCGTTTACAAATGTATATGTGAGCTTGATGTTATTAAAAGGTTTGTGAGTTCACTTTACTGGAGAATACGGAGAAAATTTATCGCGATGAAAAATAGAATTACAGCGAATAGTTCATGAGACGATTGTATCCGAAAAATTGGATGTCCGCAGGTGCAATGAGCAAGTGAAACGTCATTCTCATTTCCAGGGAAGTGAAACGTCATAACTGCTGCTCAAAACCTTGAGCCGCAGGACCTAATCTTAAGCTAAAACCATTGCGATGCCTTGTTGGTGTTCACTGACCGTTTCTTAATCCCCTGCTAGGAGCACATCTGAATCAATAGGTGTTTTTTTTATTAGCAATATTTTAACATAGCTGAACATTGTTTTACAAACTTAACAAGTCGTTTTGTTTTAACATAGACCGATCCAGACTACTCAGAACAAATGCAGTATTGCCGGATGTTTTTCAATATACCTATGATCGAAATTCTCTACCCATTTTCTCCGAATATGCCTTCTACACGCGTTGCTAGTTACCACATCGATGCCAAAAATCTTTTTTTTTTACCAAATTATTTTACGAACAGACATGAACAGCTGTTCATTTCCGTAGCTGCTTTACAACCGGCGTACTCGAAATAAAATCAGTTGGTCATATGCAAGCCAAAAAAATTTGAAAGTTCTCAGGGCTAGGCTAGGGCGCTCGGTTGCCCCAGCCATTACTCATAACAATGAATACTTGAATACTTAATTTGTCTTGACTCTTGAGACTGTCTCAGATAGGACCAACTGATTTTATTTCGAGCAAGACGGATCAGGAACAGTCCTTGTAAAATGTAATGGCTGAGTTGTCAAAATTGTTTTTTCTACTTCTTAAAACGGTCTGCTAATCCTTGACACAAATTGAGACAATTCTACAAAGTGAACAGTGGCGTTCATCACAACTTCACAACTTACCATACTCTCACCTTCACTCACGGCATTTCTACTGATCCGGCCTGAACACCATTTAGCCAGTTCATATTACTGTCCCCATAGTTTTAATGCGGCATCTTTACGTCATTTTTCAATAAAGACATAATCAATTACCCGGAAATCTAAGGTTAAGCGTTCAAGGGAGATTGTAAAAAACCAGATCCCCATTTTGAGATTGAATGCCCAAAAGCATTAAATTGCCGGCTAAATAAGTACTGTGAAAACGTTTACCAGGAAGCGTTTATTGTTATTGTTGTTTTTGCTGTAAATGTTTAGAAGAAAATCACAAATTTATTAAACGTCGTGATTTTTCATTTTTGTATATTCATAAAGCAGTTACACACTACTTAGCTTTTCGAGCGCTACATACTGTTCTGACTAAAATAAATGTTGCAACACAACACACTTCAATCCAAAGAACCAATGAAGTACTCTGAAGTACCCAGCTGTCTATAGACCCTTTTCTTTGCAAACGTCAGCAAGCGGTGCTCCAGTATATGACGTATATAAAAAGAATGAACAAAGCCTACCTTAACACCGCTGCTTGAAAAATCGATGAAACATTTAACCACCAATTGTCCAGGCAACAACCAAAAGAACCAAGAAGCGCGAGATTTGTTGAATTTTTTTAAAATATTCTTGTAAAACAACTTGTTATATCCGAGACTTTAAATCGTACAGCCGAAGGCCCTAGCTAAATCTCTAACTTTGTTGTCCGTGTAGCATGTATGCTCACTAGTACTGGTGACATAAGCAAGTTCGACAGGCTTCCAAAAACGGTGCTACCGGAAGTCGCTTGGGACGCAAGCAGCGGTTCAAATTCGTAAACACTAGAAGGGTCTATACGCCTTCGCTATAGTGCCCTTCGATTGGCGTGCTCCTCCTTGCATTCCGATGCGCCATAGACGTATTTTGGAACACTTGCTCGACGTATAACGGGAGACTGGCGGTCGTTCCTTACCCCCAGCTCAACGTGCTCTTCGAGAGAAATCAAGCTTTGTGATTCCTCTCCGAGATTGATTGTTGCTCCAGACCATACACCGTGCTCCAGTCTACGATCACCCCCTTCCCCCTCTCCCTTTCGTCATCCGCTTAATACAAAAAAGACGACTCCACAGCGCTAGCCGATATTATAACCAGATCTTGATTGATAACCCTTAATTTGTAAGTAGAGCATCGCTGTATTGCTGGATTGCCTAATCTTGGAAGTCAATTTTGAACGAGAACATTCATAATCATTTCAAGCAAGAAAATACCGAGATAATGATGACGCGTCGTAACTGACATGTCTTGATAAGTTTAATCTGTATTACGATTTTTAAAATAGGGGCACGTCGTCACTTGCTTTAAGGGAAGTTCGGTCCTCTGACAATCTGCCAGAATGAAAGATTGTCTTTTGTGTCCTCCCCATTTAATAAAGAAAAAAAAAAGATCTGTCCAGATTCTCGCAATAAAAGAACGCGGAATTAGCACCCCATTGTAAAGAAACTTACTGATGTCCCCTTTGCCGATGTCGAAGTCGTAGACGTACAGCTTCCTCGGTAAAGAGTCAACGAAAAACATCTTCTTGTTGTCGGCCGTCCAGGCGATGCCGTTGGGCTGCGTGATCCGCTCGATGTGCTTGCGGATGTGCTTCTTCTCGATGCTGTACATGGAACCCTGTTCCGGCTCCACGCAGAAGGGCTTCTTGTCGATGGCCATGGTGCCTGCACTCACGCCCAACAAAAAATGTCAAGACGAATAGACGCGATACTATGATGCCGGGAACGTGCCTTCGACTGCTGTTTTAGATGCCCTATCTCGCCTCTAAGGTGGTCATCAAGTGGCGACAAACGACATCACGAAAGCCGGCGTCTCATGTTGTCAAATGTCGCGATCCTGGCGGTTGGTACTAGAAGTTCTATCTAAACTTATGAGCAAACGCGAGCGAGTGTCGCTCTCGTCCCAACTCTTGGTACCTTAGACTTCCGTAGACTGCCAAGTTAGATAGCGAACTGCAGCAGAACCGGCGTATGCCTCGTCTGCAACTGCTGCTGCGACGCCACCAGGATGGCGGTCGGCGGCAACTTGACATTCTCTTATGACGCCATTAGGCGGAAACTTAGGGACCCCATTTTAGGACGCGGTAAATACGCCAACTCGGAGACGCGTATCCAGGCACCTATCCAGGCAGGTATCCAGGCTTGCAGATGCGCACTTGCAGACCGGCCGAATGCACGCACGGGCTTTTGTTTCTTCCAACCTCAACCCTGACGACGTGCGCTTGGCTGGTTTGTCATCGCCCGTTCACTGCGCTTTTTTCTTTTTTTTTTTGGGGGGAGGGGGGGGGGGGCGGTGGCCCTTTGATTGCCTTGCATTTCGATACGCCATTGCATTTGAAAACACTTGCTTGCCGTGAAACCAGTGACAAGCTTAGAATTCGTTAGACGCTACACTTTTAGCACGCCGTCGTTCCCTTCCGCGTACGACGAACTTTATACGAAGGTAGAACGTTTCCGTTGGGGGCGAAGCATTTACTGCATTTTTAAACTCTCCCCGACTACATGGTGCTCTAGGGGGAGGTATTCTATGGAAAGCCAAAGGTTTGCTCTTCGACTTTAGTGGACGCACTCACTAAATTTGTGTGCAAAGGAGAATCCAAAAATTAGTTGTTGAAAGCTGTGAGCGAGCTAAGATTGCGGCGAAAAATGCAGCAAGTGCAGAATATCTGGACCTCAAGAAGCGTTCACATATAAAGATCAGAACGGCTGCTTCCGGCACAAGAGCAAACTTCCGGTAGGTTTACTGCGAACTAAACTGCGCGGTACGATCCTTAACGTCTAGTGTAAGATCAGGGGTAAGGAATGAATGTACGATTTGACTGGATTTGGATTTGGCATGGCTGCGCAGTCCAATCCGAGGGCAAGCAGAAGCGGCAAATCAATGAGGATACTCGTTGAGAGATCAAGCGACTTTACTTTTACCTGTCCATAGGCGACCAGCGGCGTCACACTTAGCATCGTTGAGCCTCGTGCCTGCGTTCTCCGTCTCGACCATGGCGATCAACTCCTCGTGGCGCTTCTTCATGTCCGTCAACTTGACGTAGTGGTTATGGCCGATGATGATCTTGTGGTGGTGGTTGGCCAGTGGTATCGCGAACGGAATGGTCCCCTCTGTCACCGAACAAATAGTTTTTTTTATTTTTAATCTAACGTTTTGCGCATAAGGACGACATCTTGTGCGAGGTGTACGAGCCTTGTTCGGAAATGCTTTTTTACTGCCCTTCAACCAGCACGGCAAGTCATTTTAAGCACCAAGATAGCTCGAGTGTCACTACTTTGAAGCGCATTTGATTATAGTGACTCTAGTCGTAACCAGGATGGCTTCGAAGCTTTGGGCGCGCCAGGGTAAAAAAAACAACGGTGCTGTGTTTTTGCCGTATTTCCCTTGACTACGTAAAAATTCGATAGAATTGCTTGTCTTCAATGAAGGCTATATTCCGCTGACTAAATTGCGACGAACTCTTTATAGGCAACCAAGTATCGCATGTGCGGGCATTTAGAATAAACAGCAGAACTAGCCAGCCTTGCCTCTAAATTCTTAACCAAACATAGATATCTCTCTTCTCTCTCTCTCTCTCTCTCTTTCTACCTCTCTTGCAATTAGGCCCGAGACTGGCCAGGGAGCGACCTTCGGCACACTGATTTAACCATATGCACGGCTGAACGCTGAGAAAATGCTCATGTCCGATTTCGGGACTCCGCTCGATAACAGTGTGGCAAAAATTATATGCACCAGCAGGTCGCTATCACGTCGCGGCACTGCAATGGCGCTGCTTTCAATGTGGCGCATACTCGGGCGCTTCACTTCACGCTAGTTTGGTTTCTAACCACCAGCAGTGCCCTCACTTGGTGTGGTTAAACGCGGACTTGTTCCTAAACAGTGCATTGACTTTTACCTCGCTCCACTTTAGGTTATACCGCCGCCAAGGCTACGATCCCATACAGTCAATGACGCTGTGACAAAAAGCATGACGTCACGACCCTCGCCCTTTTTGTGGGTTTGCTATCACCGGCTAGGCCAATCACGCAGAAAACAAGTCAATCACGCAGTGTGATTGGCTGCTTTATTGGCCCCATCGGATAATGGGGTCAGCTGCGATCGGACTTAAAGCCAGACCTACAGAATCGTCTCCTGCCGGGCAGAAAACGGGTTCTCAGTTTCCTTCTCTCCATTCCCTCTCGCACTCTTTTCTCCTCATCTCCCCAAAAGGGCGGCTTGTCCCATATAATACACCCCAAAACTTAAGTTCGACGTACAGCGAACTGACGTCGAACCGACGGCACTAAAGGACCGAACCACACAGGGCGCATTTTCGACCTATTTACGGACGTTTAGGCGGTCGTAATCTCGACATATTAGCGGCAAGATGTTTTGGTGGCGCCCCCTTATTGTTCCCTCTCTTGACATCATTACGTTGCGAACAACAAGTTCGATGGTGTTTGTGATAAGCAGTGTGGATGATTGAAACCGTAGCGCTCTGAAACCAACACTGCCAGCACCGTCAGAAATGAAGTTCGTAGATTACTCTTATTTCTGTCGGTGTAAAATCTGTTGCTGACGTCATAGTCAGCACTGGGCCAATTGTGGACGGCCGACCACAGGGATGCTTTTGATGGCGCACGTCGCCAATAGACCTATTGCTCCATTACCCAAGCATCAAGGAGAATGCAGGGATTGGTGTTCCACGCGCCGCACGTGCTGGCCTCAGCAGTAGTAACTTTTTCTAAAGCAAATGCCTAAAACAAATGGCTTTTTGCACGCGCGTTCGTCAACGCTTTATTTTGGTTATTTACTTCGAATCTTTTATACGGGGAAGGCGTGCGCGTGCCGCGCGTGGAACACCAAACCCTGCATTCTCCTTGATGCTTGGGTAATATAGCAAATGGTCTATAGCGGGCGTCGGGACGATCGCTTCCTCGACGCCTCGAGGTCGGCGTAAATACGCGCCTATTCGGCGATCCGACCGAGACAGATCTCGGCGCTCCGGCGTATTTCGGCGTGACGTATCCGGAAGCGTACGGCGCGGAGCCAGCCAATCAGCTCGCGGGTTGACAGCCGGAAGTTGCTCGGGGATTGGCTTGCCTAGCTTTGCGGCCGGCTGGCTGGCTGGCTTGACTCAGCCGCCGAAACGCCGAGATGGGCGCTCGCTCGTCGCGTTCGCCGATTTATCGGCAAACGGTACGAAATTGCTACATCTCTTTCGAACAAGCAATGAACGACTGAGAGAGAAGTAAAATTCATCTATATGACGGGCGATATTAAAGAACTTATAAAAAGAAGGGTTTTGAGGAGATATCGCGGCCGTTCACCTGCCGGGACTTGTTAGCAACTTGGCGGTTGTAAGGTACATGTTCGAGTCAAGTGCTGGCAAATTAGGCTTTCGTTGCTGATTAACACTCAGTTTTTTCTGTCCCCTTGCGGAAGGTGGTAATATAGCGGCCGATTTACATTTTGCCTCGTCTCATAAAAAGCGCGAGTCGAGCCACACGGCACCAAACGCCGAGGAGACGCCGACGAAAAGCGCAGTGTGTAAATTGGCGAACTTCCACTTTTCCATTCTGTAAAAAAAGCGCCTGGCAAATGCCGTGATTACGCCTGCTGAAACGCACGTAAATTCGTCGAGAATACGCCCTATGTGGATCGGCCTTAACTTTCACGAGCGGCTTCATAGTCAAGTGGTACAGCTTATTAAAATAGCTAATGTACGTGTTACTAACTACAAAAAAAATCATTTTTTTGGCCTTATTGCAAAACCTGTTGTGTTTTTTCTGTAGTCTTTGATCCCTTCTACAGCTGTTTAATAAGATATATCGCACCGTTATTAAGTCCTTCGTAAAATGTTGGGCCGTCAGTTCGACGTCAGTGCGTTGTATGTCGAACTGGAGTTTTGGGGTGTATTTTATGGGACAAGGGGTGTAAGACTACACCCCTTTTTTCTGAGAGTGTACTTCTCGCAGAACCGAGGAGGGTTTTCTTCTTTTTCGTATGTAAAAAGGGAATTGAGAAAGAATTTCTTCTCCTCTGGCTGCTCGTCGGCCTTTAAAGTGAAACGAAACATAGTGCAGGGATTTGATCAGTCAAGGGGTCGTCTGCGAGACATTGTGAGGATTTCGGCACGCCCAGTGATCGCCTCGCCTCGCGACCCGCCCATGCGGGTAATAACGGGAGGAGGACGGCAAACGTGTCCATCTCACTCTTCCGCGCATCCGCACGTGTTTTGCTGTGCGGACCGGAAGATTTTAGAAAGGGGGTTGAATGTACAGAAATGCTACAGTATTCAAAAGGGTGCACGGCGTGGCGGGAAGCTCACCGAAGTGTATGGTGTCGATGTCTTCGTGTGTCTCGGGGTCAAGCCTGCTCACGCAGCCAGCGTAGCAATCGACGTACAGCAGGGCTTGGGCCTTCTCGTCCCAGTGCGGGCCTTCGCCCATCTGGCACCGGCGCTTCGATGATACGCGAACCCGAAGTCCCGGCATCGCTCCGCCTTGCTACGTTATAAAAAACGAAAAAAAAAACAACAACAACAAAGAACAATTGACTTTGATTGTTAAAATCTTTATTGCACGGAATGCAGTATTTAAGTAGTGATAATTTAAATATCACCTTAGACAGACGTTTCGAGGAGTGATGAATAGCTTAATTGATCTCACTATTTGAAGTCGTAGTGTTACCGTGATAGCATCACGTCACGTGAGAGAATGACGCCATCTGATCTTGCATTATTTGACGTCACGCGACGAGATCACGTAACGTGTCGCCGTGGTTTCACGTCGCAGTGTCCCGTGATGCCTTTACGTCATGTGACGTCCATTTATACGCTAAATTTACCGGGGAAATGCACGAACACACGGAAAAAGTTATGGAGTTAGGGGGTTTCATTAAACAACATTACAGGCTTTAAAAAGAACAACGAAGCAATTGAGTATCGGGTTATTGTTTTTGTGACCGTGTTCTCTTGTTGTTGAGTGATATAATAGTCTGAAATTAGTCACTCGCCGTACCCGATTTCGCGTTCTGATCAATTTTTCAGTTGGCATTTCCTGGCCGCCAGATTCGGCGGTGCTTAGCTGGAGGCCGAACCAACACAGTAGGAATTGCACTAATATAAAACGCATTGAACACTACGGGAATGGTATCACAGTTCATAGCCTCCTCTATACTTACAAAGCCTGGCAGTTCGAGGACGGAGCCTAGAAGTGCCCGCTCGCCGATTTGGAGCGCGAGGATCTGGTAGCACAGAGCATAAAAGAGCCATTTCTCGGGGAACCTGGACGTCAGAGCACAGCTTTTGCAGCGGCAAGGACCCGAAACACACTTGTTCGCTCGGGAGAAGTGTGTTTCGGCGTCCCGCCGCAGCGGGGCGCCAGTCACGTGGCTCTCCTCTCATCTGTTGTCTGCCGCTCCACCTTTTCTGTTTCGGCGGCCGCTTCTCGTGGCGATCTACCAGGCTTTGTCAGCATATAGGAGGCTATGCACAGTCTTAATAGTCAGAAACCTCTCGGCGCGCGCGCGGTGGAAGCAGCTGAAGGAAGAACTGCGTATTAGAAGCACTGCGTGTTACGTCATTCCACGTAGACCTCTGACGCGCCCCAAGCGGAAAACACCCTGAAGCTCGACAGAAGTAGCCGGAAAGTGTCAGACGCGTGCGTCTTGGATTCGCGTGCTAACGTCGTGCTCGTTATAAGACTGTGCAATACATGCTGGCGGTGACGCCGACGCGACTTAAGTCCCTTGGTTAACGCTTTGCTAACTAGCGGCAGCGATTGATGGGCCTAGGCGCTCTCCAATTGGTCCGTGCCCGGGTTCCGTTTTTTGGTTGGGGAGAACATGGAGGATTTGACTCGACCATACTATGGAGGAATAATTTGGTATCTTGGCGTTCGAAAGCCTACCCGCGTCCAACGTTGCTCTACTTGGATTGCCTTGTGACATAACCCACCAGACTAACTCGGCAGATTTCGAACGCAGCCATGGTCGGCAAGTTATACTCTGCGACAACTTTTCTTGGCAATGCAGTGGGGGGTACAGGCACGCCTTCCCTCTAACATTTTGAGCGCTGAATCAAATACTTGATGAATAAAGCTTTGGCGGGCGGCTCTCTTCTTGTCCACTGCATTGGCAAGAAAAGTTGTCGCCGAGTAAAGAAAGAACATGTCGGACCGCGCGCTATCAGACGACAGCAGCGAGGGGAGGGGGCGGGGAGGAGGTCTTGTCGCTAGCTACGTTTACGCGACTTATATAGGCACTGACGAACGCGCGTGCAAGATGCCATTTGTTTTAGGTGTTTGCTTTAGAACACTTACTGCTGCAGACGCCAGCACAAGCGACACGTAGACCCACATTCCCTGCATTCTCGTTGATGCTTGGGCAATTTAGCAATAGTCCTAATGAGACGGAACATCATGGCTCAATAGCCAAATGGAGAACTTTTGAACTTTCTGAATCGCTTCCGCCGAGCCGAACAATTGTGCAGGGGTATTGCGTCCCAGTGTGCCAGACAAAATCGGATGATATACACACGTGAGCGAAGCCGGTGCTACAAGTAGGAGCATGCTGTCTTAAGGGAGCCGAACAATGATACTTGGTAGGAATGTTTCACTTTCCACAAGCTTACTGGGACTAGTGGGACCCGAGCAGACTCGCACGCAACGCCAAGTCCAAGATTGCGGGACTTTCAGTTTAGTTCCCCGAACCGCACATAGATGGCGCCTAATGCTGAGATAAAGTAGAGTAACTGTATAGGCTCTGCTTGCAGAGCCAGAGTATCGCGTTCCTTTTCCTTTCGCCGCCATCTCCGTATTGGCGGAGGAGTGGTCACGTGGGCAGAACTGGAGCCGACCTTCGTGCGGGAAAGCGGCCTTCCAGAGCGCCGAGTTTCGGGGGAACTTATTTTCCGCTTTGCGTTCGAAAAATATAGATCCTAGACTAAAATCGAACGAGCCGAAAGCTTCCTAAGTCATTGAACATTATGTGCGTCAACTGGGTACAGTACAACCCTGTTTGTTCTAACGCGAGCGATGTTTTAGGACATCTGGTTTCAAGGTATGTGAAGCAGACGACACGGACGACGATCGCGTTGCTCGCATGTCGCATCTGCGGCTCTCGCGGAGTGATATGCGATACGCGACCGGCACATCCGGCCATCTCGGCGAGTCGGCGAGCTCTCGTTCGAAAGCGAGGGGGTGGCGTTTTCATCAGCCGCTGCGTCGTTTACCGCAATGAATTTTGCATGCGCTTAGAAAGAGCCCCGGGAAAATGGCAGGCTGTAGTGTTACGAAGTGCAAAAATCGAGCAGACAGCGGCAAGAGCTTGTACCGGATTCCGACGGCGGGACACGATGTGAGACGCCGCCTCATCTGGCTTTTTCGTATGGGAAGGAGATCATTTTTAATAATTGTCTGCCCTTTTACAATACGCCAAAAGATTTCTGCAGGCAGTTGTGTGGATAAACATGTTTTAGATAGACTGTTAGTGCTGTGCCTGTTCGCAATTTCTTCAAGGGACCATGTCGGTGGTAATAAAACAGTTTAATAGGTTCAGCAGAATATTCAAAATAGAAGAGAAAGCGAGATGTAGGTTGGTGTCACGCACTGAAAGTAGACAGAGCTCTATCACCCTATTCTCGGAACGGAATATACTGGTGAATAGGAAAACAATCAATCCCGGCATCATTCTGGTCCCTGCAACGAATTCGACTGCATTTTCAAAGACTTATCCGCAATGAAAGTGGAACGTCGGTGAACTTTTTTTTTATATTAGGCAGTTTGCACCTTGCGGCATCTCCCAAATTAAGTTTGGAGCACCGTCTAACATCTATTATTCGCGAGCCCCTAATGTTTGCGATTCAAGCGAATTCAAAATTTAGCCCAACTTGAAAGCATGCGAAAAAATTCTGTCTCCAAGAGCTCTCAATTCGGGCGTCTCGAATTCGTGAAATGGCTAAAACGTCGGATAAAAAAAAGAAAAAAGAAGAAGTTGTACACAATTTTAGCATGAAAGTGGGGTGCTCGACATTCCTCAGATTCGCATATAATTGGAACGCACGAAGGTAAAGCACTGTTCCGTCTACATAATATCAAGTAAACTGTCAGCTGAAAAGAAAAAAAAAAGTCACAGGCTGAGCAGCGGCACTTGCTCTTCGATTAAATACAAGGGCTAAATAAGCAGGCCTGCTTTCTTTTGCTTCATGCGATCGCTCGAGGGGAAAGGTCCTCTAAAAGTTGGGCTGACAGCGGGCTCACGACGCTATCTGCGTCCCAGCAACAGCGACTCGACGACTTCACTTCACACGCGACCCGCGGGACCCGCGGGTGCGTACGCGGGTGCGCTTTTTGCGAGAGGGAGACAGGAAACGACGGGACAACGATCACGGCGCATGCGCGGCTCGTCACCGCACGCTGCACTATTTTCCTTCCGCAGCGCGAAGCAGCAGGCCGCAGCACGCCGCCTCGCGTCTGCGCCTTCGTGCCCCTGCAAAAACCGACCGTGGCTTCCCGCAGTGTTTGGCTCCAGAATGGCACCATTGCGGTACTCTGCTCCGCAAGCGGAGCATATACAGTTACTCTAATGGCGAATTCAGGTGGTCAATCGCCGGCGAGAACGAGCCGGCGGAACCGGCAACCAGAAACGCGCCGGTGGCACACCACGTGACCCTCACCACCCGAACACGAAACGCCAGACGGTGGCAGTTCACTTCGCCTCTTGCCCGCGCGACACCGCTAGCGAGAGCCTGTCGCCGCGTCACCCATGTCCCAACGACTTGGATTGACTCGAATAGCGGCTGGTAAAGTGACTTCTGATCAGTTTCGTTCTTTCGTTCATTTTTTTCTCACTGACCTTCTCTCCAATTTCGGAAGTGACGACACCGGATACAGTCTGGCGCCTACTCGCCCGGCCTTTCGGAGCTCGGGCGGAAAAAGCGCCGGAAAGTTGCCGGTGATTGCCGGAGAACCACCACCCGAACGGTGCGCGCCGGCCGGAAACTGACCACGCGAACACTATTGCCGGTTTTCCGGCAAAAGAAGTTGCCGACGATTGACCACCCGAATTCGCCATAAGATAAAGCTGAAGCAGCTAGCTAAAGGAGGTAGAGCAGGGTCCGTCCCCGTCCCGAAGTTCTCTTCCACCTTCTCCTCGAATTCGGAGGCCGGGAGGCGTCGTGCGCTTAAGGTGCGGCACGCTTCGGGCGAAAAGATTATCCCAGAGTTTTCAATTGTAAACGAGACGGGGGGGGAAGGGGAGGGGGGGGGAGGAGGGGGGGGGGGGGGGGGGCGGGCGGCACTTTTGATTTTAGCAGAGCTGGCCGTCTCCGGTTCAGCTTGGAGTCACAAAAGTTATTTCGCTCTGTGATGAAATGTTTGCTTCTCGTTAAACTGACCCTTCGCAGTGGGTACACAAGTAGTCTCATTATGTAGCTGTACAAATCCGCACTTTATAAATAGTTACAGTTCTAATCTCAGTTAGGACTCTTATAGCTGAAAACATTAAACTTTAAGAGTACCATTTTTTATTTAAATTTACTGTCGAAAATGGTTAGAAATATCATTCATCACCGTTTCAACAGAACCCTTTTCCCGATCACCGTTACGTCGGCCCGGTTACATTGAACTTCACCTATTAAAACAGTTAGCTCTTGTGGCATTTATTGTAATTTTTGGGGGGTTTGCTTTGGACAGATTTGCGCGTAATATAAGCATGCGCAGGTATATTTTTGCGTGGATAAGTGAGGTAAATATTACTAGTGCTGGGCGATTGATCGATTAACGTTTCGATTAATAATGCAATCAATTTTCTAAACGGCTAGTCGTTCTTTTAGTTGGTACACGAGAAAAGACCAATTTAAACGCTTTTATTTTACCTCCTCTTGCTACCACTATAACAATCGTCAACAGGAACTCCCTCCGTGCCAGAGAATGTGAACAAACTTCTTTCTTCGAAGGAGGAGCAACCGTTGGTGAATATCTGTTAAGAGCTGCCAAGTGCACACCGAACTATATATCATAAGTATGAAATGTACCTTGAGTCGTGTATCACATTGTAAGCGAAGTTGTCAAAGGGTAATTGGTAGTTTCGATTAATCGAACTTTGCATAGATTAAAAGCGGATTGTAATGCAATTAAATGCAAAGGTGCAAGCTAGCTGGACAAAAACGGCGAAAATAATTCCTAGAAAATGGGAAGAAGAGGAGCGAAGGACAAACACAATTTTTTTTTTTTCAGTTTGGTTTTGTTTGTTTGGAGATTGGTGTTGGTCCTTTGTCCCTCTTGTGCCCCTTCTCCAGGGATTATTTTCGTCATTCTTGTCCAGCTCGCTTGCACCTTTGCATTTAATTACATCATCATCATAAACTTAAATTGCAAGCCTTTCAACTTTTTGGTGTTAGACTGGTGGCAGCTGATAAAGCCCGTTTGCTCTACTGACGTCTAACCCCTGGTTAGCTCAGTTGGTAGAGCACTCCACTGGGAATGGAGAGGTCCTGGGTTCGATACCGGACCAGGCATATTTTTTCGGTCGTCCACCAGTCACCTAGCTGTGTTTGGAGATTTGTGTTTGTCCTTTGTCCCTCTTGTTCCCCTTCTCCAGGGATTATTTTCGTCATTACAAGCTGGCCATTAATCGGGTAAAAATTGTTAATCAACGCCCCACCCTAATTATTACCTCAGTCGTTCACGGTTGTGGAAAGTGTTATAATAGAAGTGAATTTACGTTAACATTTGTCAATTGCGAACGTTTATTGACTGCTTTGTGACGCCTTTATATTTCGCAGAGACTTCTCAACATACTATACACGAGTTTTGTCTGCTGTGAATTGCTGCGAATTGCGATATCTCGAATGGGCGCGGCTCGTCGCCCGGACAGCACGCACACCCGGACGCCCGGACTTTCGAGAGTCCGGGCGTCCGGACCGTGGACTCGCGGGACAGTTTTGGCAGACCGTTTTTGCACCTCCGATGCGATGCTTCAACGATACGATCGGCCATCAAGCAGTTATGCCTGGGCCAAGGCCGTCGCCGGGGGAAAGGGGGGGGGGGGGGAGGGGGGGGGGGACTAGGAGTTTGGCCCCCTCCCCCTCCTTCCCCCCTTCTCAAATTTCCAGTTTTGCTGGCTTCTCCTCTCTTCCTCCCTCACCCAGGCCAACTTGACAAACACGCCCCCCCCCCTCCCCCCTAACCCAAAAAATAATCCTGGCTACGGTACTGGCCTGGGCGCATATCGGGTGCAACCGTGGCTGTCGTTCTTGCACCAATTACAAAATTTCGATTCCGGTGTCGTAGCGGGGCCCAACAACTTTTAGTTACGACTGAAAGTAAACATGTCACAGTCCTCTAACTGCGGCATGTATATTTACGATTGCTAAGTCTCTTGATAAAAGGAAATTAAACAAAAACGCGAAAGCAGTGGATGTGCGTCCTCGTGTTTACCTTAGTTTTCCGAAAAATTAGCGAAAAAACAAAACAAAAAAACGTCCGTGGCGTAGTGGATGAGACGTCTCTTACTTTAGCTCGTGGCAGACTGAACGATTAAATCAAAACGTGTTAAAAGTAACGAAATTCACCTGTAGACTTGCACGTAGCACGTTACAAGTAACGCAATGACTTGTAATCCTTGCCTTTAACTTAATTTTGCGAGGGGTCTCTTTAGGTAACGGATTTGTTGTAATCCGTTACATTTGTATTTGCACAGAAGCGTAAAATATGAACAGAAATCAAAATATATTTAATAATTAAAAAAAAAAATGTTTTTCCGCACTCACACTGCCGTCCGCGGCAAGATGGCCTACGCTGCTTTCACGACCCAGCTGTTGCTCACGATAAATAAAATGTGACGACTGGCGGCCATGAAAAACACTCCCTAACCTTTCTTTCTCTTCGCTTCTTTTCCCTTACGTTGTAACGTTCACAGTGACGCCACGAAAATAACGGATTACCTCTTCGTGTAACGGTCGCTCACTTTTATGGAAAAGTAATAGTGATTGTTAATCGCCACATTTTAGAGGTGAGTAATTGTAAATCTAATTCTCTACTTTTTCATTAACGTGTACAAGTCTTGTCTATAAAACGGCGTTAGATAAAATAGCTGTCGATAAAAGAACCTTCGAGGAAACGGCGTTCGATGAACCACATTGTCCCAGCTGTGGTAGCCAGGTGCTACTTGAAACCATATGCTTACAATATTCATTTTCAGACTACACTTCTTAGATTATTTTCCCGATTTGACCCAGAGTTCGAATTACCCTCTTGTTTCCTTGTGACCCCCCTATTCCTGGCGAGAAGTTGGGAATCGCCGCCTGGTATAATATTCTCACAACTCGAAGTCATGGTACTCCAATTTCTACTGATGCAAGTACTATGAAAATTGAAACATAACCGCGTTGGTGGTACGTACATTAACCAGCGAAGGAAACGGAAGCGCCCCTCGCGAGCTTTACTGGGAATACACCTTCCCAATGTTTACAAATCCACAGTCCCTGGCCTGCGATCTCCTCAGCCCAGCACGCGCATGCTTGATGGTTGGAAAAGCGAGCAAAGAACGTGCCGTACGCACGAACGCACCATGCAAGCTGGACTGCGATCGAGCAGATGGGCAAAAGCGCACACCCAGCTTGACGCGCGTGGAGCGAAAGGCTCGCACTGCAGATCCCAGGACCCTGGGCTCAAGCCCCACCCCTGCTCGACCTGAACGAGCATCGTACCTGCGTGCGGTCGTGTATCACTACTGCGTGAGCACGTTAAAGACCCCAGGCTAGCAGTCGTACTGCACTGGCAAATTTGCTCATCTGCAGCGAGTGTCACCTCATACTGGAGACCTTACGCCGTATGAACATGAACGTCTAATTTGACTCATGTAAACTGTGATTTATGTAAACAGCGCGCACTCACGAGAGAAAAAAATTGTAGATGCGACGCAAATTACGGCATAGTGTGCTCAGTAAACATTTCCCTGTGGAGCTGACCTGAAACTCCCGAATTAAGGTGTCCGCGACTACGTGACTTTTGCGTCACATAATCAACTAAGATTAGTCCTAACGTTAGAACTAATCTTACGTGATCACGTGACAAAGTCGCCTAATCGCGCGTGATCGCGGGACATGTCATCACGTTAGATTAGACCCTAACGTTAGGCCTTATCTTACAATACGGCTTAAGATTACGTGATCACGTAGCACAAAAACACATAATCGTACTTCTCGCGGGACGCGTCATCACGTAAGATTAGGCCTGCTTAACGTTTGGTCTGACGTTCCGTGATCACGTAAAATACGTGATCATGTGACTCAGATTCACGCTATCACTCACACGTGTGACGTAATCAGGTTGGGCTGGGGATTCGAACGAATGACTTCGTCACTTCGCCGGTCACGAGCCAAAGCAGCAAACGTCTTATCCATACGGCCACAGACGTAATTCCTACAGTGTCTCGCCCACAAGCACACACGTGCTTTTGCGTGCCTAGGCAATTCATGCACAACTTCATTATGCCATAAACTTATGTATGTATGTTATGTATGTAGTCTCTCCTTCGGAATACCTGATGACGAAGTTGTAGGGATCGCATTGTTAGCGCTGTCAACCATGCGACCTCCTGGATTTCGACATCAAAACTTGAGATCCCCTCTGTGACGATATTAAATACCATCATATTGGGGATCTCAAAAAGTGGAAATAAGCACTGCGTGACCATTTAATTTGGGCTTGTAACAATCCTCGTCCTCAATTGTAAAGAAGTGTGGAACTAGGTGCGTACCCAGTGATATACTAACTCCGCGCGTGGCTATGATAAACATGGGCGCCTCTTGTTCTGGCTGATAAACATGGGCCGCTATTGTTCTGGCTGCGAGTTGAAGGGGTGAGAGCCTCTCGTTTTTCATGTTTTTTTCTTAAATGCCATTGCCTGAAAAAAAAAACAAAAAAACTAGCGCGTGTTTCTTATAGGCTATGATTGTAAAGGAGTAATTCAAGATTTTATATACTGAAAGTACCAAAACTCTTGCATGCAGCATGCATGCCGCATGCGGCATTGCGGGCCTTCACGTTATGGGCTAGATGCCTTTTTGTGGGGCCGAGGTTCTCCTGAGCCGAAATAAATATCTCTTTCTCTATATAAATACATCTCATACAACCTCGCGATACTGGTACGCTCAGCTGGCTCAGCACATATATCTATTAGATGAACACGCAAAAATATACGCTTCGATCACATCTACGTGGTTTCTGCGTGCACCGCAAACCTACCGTACAAAGCGGAATTGCCTATCGACTTGGTCGCACCCTATTTTTCCTTACGGAGAACGATGTCTTCTCGGAGGTTCTCCTTCGGCGCCCCTGAGAGTCCTGATCAGCGAAGGAACGACATTTTGACTCGCGTGGCCGAGCCGCGAGCAATACCCGCGTAGTTCATTTCTTCGTCGTTTTTTTCTTTTTCGTCTATAGATATGTGCAGCGTAGTGTGAGCATTGTTTACTCTAGAGCCACTAAATGAGCTACACTTAGAGTATCGCCAGTCTGTTCCCCGATATCGTTATGGGAGACGCCATCTTGGGGCTTGGGCAGATTAGACGCAACTGCCCATTGTCATGATTCAGAAGTGTGACTTCCTCAGCGTTAGATTCGTTGTTAGGAAGGTCATGTAATATTGCTTTCCTTTGTCGCGAACTCTTTAAACATTTGTGGAAAACAGAAAAGCGTTTCTTGTGATTTCAAATGAAGCTTCAGATAACTGGCAACCATGATTTTAAGCCTTGTTAGGCTAGGTGGCGGAAGCTGCCGCCCGGTACAAAGGGTATAACCATTACCATTTATCCAACACTAACACCTTGTAACACAGCTAAAAAGTGCATTAACCCCGGCGATACGTGTTGTATGGGTGATAGTGCCACTAAATAAGCTACGCAGCTCATTTAGTGACACAATAAGCGGGCAACAGCTAGCGCGCGCTCGTGCTTCTCGCGCCACTGTTCCTGGGCGCCATATCTATCTGAGCCAGCGTACCGTTTGCACCACCCGCTGCTGTCCTGCCGCTCTCTCACACCCGTGGCTATGTGTCGTACTCCGGTAGTCCTGCAATAAAGATGTTCCAGCGAAGAACCCCATCGGCCTGTTACTCCAGATACCACAATACGGAGTACAATAATGAAGGTGGGCCTTAAGTAGTCGCTATGGTCATGCATGTTTGGACAGTGACACCGACTAATGCATATATTATGTACTCCAGCCCGCCGGCATTCTTCGCATGAACTGCGAATATATTTTAGACATACGTTAACTTCACCAAGCGTAGCAAAGTTCAAACAAATTATGAAGTAGATAAAAACTGATGATACGAGCTTAAAGGGGCGGTGCAACGATATTCGTTTTGAGCGTTGTTCACATTGTATGAGCTTACTGGCACTAGTGGGACCAAAGTACACTCGCACGCAACGCCACTGACCAAAAAACCTCTTTGTTGCGGTGTAATTTCAAGGAGAAAGCGAGCGTTGTTTTCAGTTTCTCCTTCGCAAATTTTGATGACGTACCCTGGTGGTAGCAGCATCCTCCAGGGACGATATTTGAATGCGGCTCATAGATTGGACCCGAGCATTGCGTGAGCACTCGATTTGGGCTCGTGATAATTGATAGCTCGAGAAGCATTTGGGTAGTGGCCCGTGTCCAATCGCTGCAACGACGACAATAGCCGAGACATAACAATGACTGGAACTCAGCGCGTGTCCTGTGCTTTGCCAACCCCAGCGCGTGGATATGATCAACATTGGCGGCATATAATCGACTCCAGATCACGTGGCCGCTTGTTCTGGCTGCGAGTTGAGGGGGAGAACGCTGCTCGTTTTTCTTTAATTTTCTACTGGGACTTCTATTGCGTGGGGTGAAAAACGAACGCGTGTTTCATAGGTCATTAACGTCAGGGATCCGTTCTAAGCGGTATTTGCGCAAAGTACAAAAATTGTTGCATCGCCCCTTTAATAGACCTTTTGCGAAATTCCCAAGCGCCATGGAGCATGCTCCGAGTGTAGTTACACGCGCTGCACGCGCTGGCGTCAGCAGTAGTAGCTTTTCTAAAGCAAATGTCTAAAACAAATGGCATTTGCACGCGCGCTTGTCAACGCTTTATTTTGGTGTTTTACTTCGAATCTTTTATACGGGGAAGGCGAGAGCGTGTGGCGCGTGTCCATACATTCCCATCATTCTCCTTGATGCTTGGGTAATTTAGCAATAGGTCTATTGAGAACTCTCTGGAAGACCGGCAACGGACACCGTATTAAAAAACACAGTTTATTACTTAATTGTCAACTGTCAATCTTAGGATTCTTGGTGGTTTCTTTTCGCGTGGAGTGCTGTAACCTTTTGCCGGTTGGGGCACGTTCAAAATAAGCTATATTAGAAGAGCAAAAGCAAATTGTTGTCTCTATGTTTATACAGCCGGAAGTTCGTCTGCCTCAGTGGGCGTCTGGTGTCTCAGCTCTAGATGAACAATTTAGCCAGTGCGGAAGAACCGGTAGCCTGAGATCTTTAACGTCCACCATAGTGATACACGATTGCACGCCGGTACGATGCTCATCCAGCTCGAAACGGGCAGGGGTGGGGATTGAACCCAGGATTCCTGGGTTCTGCAGCGCGAGCTTTCACTCCACGGGCTCCGAGCTGGTGTTCGCTAGCCCACTCGGCCACCGATCCCCCTAGAGGAGCTATTGCGGATGTGTTATTGTGCTATTGCTACTGCCAATGTGCTATTGAGCTATTGCGGGTGTGTTATTGTGCGGGTAGTAGCAATCCGCCGTAGAGGAGCTATTGCGGATTGCTTCTACCCGCACAATAACACACCGCGTTTCATAAACGAAAAAGACGACGTCCATAAACAACTCTTTATCATCCTCGTCATCTTGAAGTTTGGTGACGTCGTAAAGATCGTCTCGTGCTTCGTTATAGACGTATTTCGTCTTCTTGCTGCAGCTGCAGATATTCCAAGCCAACTTCCGCCATCACCGTTGCTGCCTCGAACCGGTCCGGCGGCGGGCCACACGGTTTTGCTCAAACCTGCTCCGATGAACTTCGCTCAAAATTTGTGCACCACAATCTCGCCAAAGTCTGAGCAACGAGAAGAATCTCGTCGAATGCGAATCAAAGAAACATTTGAGTGGCATATCGTTCTAAATGTGCAATTATCATCAAAATGCGTCAATTCGTGCACGCTATTAAAGCGCAAAGCAAGTCTCACAGTTGCAATATAAGTAAAACAGCGAATCAATATTATTTATAGAAACAACATAAACACAAGAGGTTATACTGTCGGTTTCATTTTATGAAACGAAGCAACAACTTTTTAAAAATAGTATTGTACATATATTTAAAATTATTTTAACAACTGACTAATATCCCCTCCAGCAATGCTTCTCTGTTGCTGTTAGGAAAATAAAACTGAGTAAAACGGCATCAGTCTGCTTTTGTACCTCTCCTATTTCAGATTGAAGAAAAGAGTAATGTTTAAATATACAATTTAAGTCGAAAATGATGTTCACCTTCGCTGCTTAGCTCATGCGTGCCAACACACAGGGTCAACGCACTGAATTCCTTAAAGGGGTCATGTAGGGTCATGAAACGATTTTCCTACTTCTTCCTCCTTAGCTTTAATCCTCAACTCAAATGCGAATTGTGAAATCACGTCGTCGTGACATCCTTCGGCACCGGTGCGATGACACTTAGCTTCCACCGTGCTTTTTGTGCACACCATAGAACTTGTCATTCCCCAGTGACGATAAGTTCCGTCAGGGCACTCATTGGCCACGAACGCGAATCCGAATATTCGTCGACGGATTTATTGTTGACGAGCGCATACGTCCGAGTGACGCAGTTCTCGTGCCCAATGTGTGAGCTGGGCTCGGCTGACGTCAGTTTGGCACCGCTGACGCGCTTTCGGAACCGCGGATGTATCATAGTGAAAAGGCGGAGAGCTTTCGAAGGAAAGAAGGTACAAAATAGTCCGCTATATTTTCAAATGTTCGTACCGAAAAGGCGGATTTTGTCTTTCTACCCTCTTTCTTTTGGCCAACTAAACGATATGCGATTAGTAAAGTCCCAATTTAAAATAATTTATCCCATTCCAAAATTCGTTTTATGGCCCCGCTGCTATCATCGTCACACTCTAATCTGACGCGGTCTGATACAGGGCTCATAAATGATAGTGGTCATTCCTTCGACTCTTGATCACCTGAATCTGCAGGGAGTTCCCGAGAAAAGAAACCGTGCTCTTCAACCCTGTGGGCAGCCTGGGGATTCAGATCGTTTGGCCCAGGTTGCCCCTCCAACAATCGTCAGTGGTCATCTGCACCGCGAGGGGGCCCAAGGCAACTGGCCACGTGAGCGGCGCTCCGTGGCTGATAAAGGGCCGTCGCAGCGTATGCGCGGGGGCTGTTGGGATCGCGGCGGTGGCGATAGCGGTCATTAAATGTTTACGTGTTGTTGAACCGGTGTGGTGTGTCATTCCCTGAGACTGATAGCACCAATGGAAGTCTCACAACCCCGATACATAAACTACGTATCGTAGAAAGCCTGATCTCCTTGAGAATGTTAAGCTAGCGGTTGCATGGGATAGAACGAGGAAGTTTGAAAAGACGACGTTACCTGGATCAAAATATAATTAAGAAAAATTAGATTTCTCTATAAGCTGTCGTCCGACTAAGCCTAATATCGTCAAAAAGAAGGAATGTTATTGCGAACGCTTGTGGGATTTAGATCAGGGAAGAACACCTGTCATCACGAAAGATAATGCTGTTTTCTTTCTGACAAGTTTGATTCATTGAAACAGGCTACAGGGGCACACCGAGTCATTTCTTGTCTTGACGAACTTAAAGGGGCGGTGCAACGATTTTATGATTAAAAGAATTTGCATCTTGTGATTTTTAAGTTGTTTATCGTGTCCCGGAGGATAAAGAAAACACCTCCTTCATTAAAAATGTCGCGATTCCGCTGCACAATCGCAAAGCAAAAGTCGAGCTTTTTCGCCCACCTGCAGCCCCAAGTGGCGGCCGAAGGAACTACGGCGAAAAGATTACGTGAGCTCGCTCGGCTCTAAGCTGCAGCATAACGCCCGCTAATGTCAGCAGAGAGAGGGAGAGGAAGCGTCCTCCGAGATAGCACACGGGAACCTACACGGCACTCCGAATGACGTCACTCGGAGTGCGACCAGGTGTGACGCTGAAGACTGGGAGTGAGTTGAGGGGTGCCCGAAATGCCAATATTTATCTTTTTTTTACGCAACAACTAGGACACGCAGGCGAAATCGGTTTTCTGTTCTTTACTTCAGAAGTGTCAGAGGGCAACTTCCACAAATCTTTGACCGAAGTCCGGAAATCGTTGCACCCCCCCTTTAAGCTTGGGTGGACGTCGGTGTAAAAAAAGAAATCGTTTTCCCTTAGTTGTCTTTTGATTTAGGCAACGTCACGTCTTCAAAATTTCGCATCCTATCCCAACGGCTAGCGTCATATTCTTATGGAGCTCGAGCTTTCTGCGATGCATACTTTATTTACGCGGGCCAAAAAACGCGGTTATCTTTCGTGGAAATTCCCTGACTCACTCTAAAAAAAAAGGGTGTAGCCATTACACTCCTTGTCACATATACGACACCCCAAAATCTTTACTTTGGAGTACAGCGCACTGACGTCGAACTGACGACCCCAACTTTTACGAGAGGCTTGATGCTGGTGGAATATAACATATTAAACAGGTAAAGTTCGTATCAAAATCTAAAAAAAAACAAAAAAAAACACCTAAGTTTTGAAGTAGGGCCAAGAAAACCCCGATTACTTTTTTTGCAGTGAGTCACATGTACGTCATCAAATTTAATAAGTTGCACAACTCGGCTATCAAGCCTCTCGTGAAAGTTAGTACCGCCGGTTCAACGTCAGTGCACTGTACGTCCAATCGAAGTTTTGGGGAGTCTTATATGTGACAAGGGGTTGTAAAAAGATCCCCTTTTTTTTGTTTGTTTTTAACATTGGAACCTCGGTCGCTGCCGACTGCGTACAACCTACCCACGGGTCGAGCAGTATAAAGATCGGTGAACACAGCGGCTTTTCCTACGTTACGTTATGTTACGACCGTCGCGAGTCACCGGAACATCCAAGCTTCGAATGAAGCGCGGCGACCGGTTTGAGGAGCAGCTTAGCCCGCCACACACGAAACACGAATGCCCACGTGACTCCTTAAAATCATAAGCAAACGACCCTGTGTGAACCAGTTTTGCGGAGTTTTCACCAGACATGTACAAATTACTCAAAAAAGGTAGTTAAGTTAAGTTACTGAGTATCCACGCCAAAAGTAATTGGAGTAGAGTAGAAATTACACATTTGTAATAGTAATTGAGTAAGCTACTAACTACTGTAAAAAAAGTAGCGAGTTACTTTGAAGTTACCTTCGAAGTTACTTTTTATATTTTTGTGGTAGCAAAATGAACAGCAGTTTTGATTCGTGAAAAACTTTGCGAGCCTGAAATAAATGCAGTCATTTTATGACTTGACTTTTCACCAAAATAGTTTATTCGCTCGCAGAAGCAATTTACTTTCGAAGTTATTGATAGGAGAGTTTTCGCCTTTTCCTACTAACGACGTCCCCAGCTAAGCTAAAAAGACGTTCCACCGACGCGCTGGATGGAACGGCAGCGTTGAGTTTGAGAAACAGGCTGTGCAGGGTCGGGTAAGCGAGTGTTCGCATCTTAGGTGTCCATGACGAAACATGTGAGGTTTGCCTCGTTTTGGGGGTTGTATAACAAACTCTCCTCCTTTTGTCTTTTTCTTCGGCAAGTTGAGATTGTTATGACTGGCCCCTCTTTATTCCCACGACGTTCGGAGAGTACGCTGAGCGAGTGCACATGACCGTCAAGGGTTCTAGTCTCACGCCACGACGATGAGATCATCCGGACGACTGCGCGTCTCGTTGCAGTGCTAGCGCTATGCTACCGAAAAAATAAAGTTTTTTTTTTTTTTTATTTAACAGAAGATGAAACGAAGTATACTTCACCGCTGACGCCGGGTCTAATAAAAGGAACTCCCAAGGGTGACTCGCGACCCTGGCCGGCGACTACGGTATCCTGACGCGCCTGGCACGCCTGACAAGTAAATCGTTTTCAACAAAGAGGAGGTCTCCCTGTTGTTGAAGGTCGGAAGGGCTCGAAGGATTACGTGAACAAGCATTGACGCTCGTACAGTTGCAGCTGGAAGCGGGAATGTGCTCCCATGAACGGATTATCTGTGTCTGCGTTTCTGTGCAGTGGAGTCCGGCTGTGTAAGCGAGTATTCGCTGTAAGACGAGGCGACGATGGGAACAGGCGCCCAGCTGCGAAATCATGCCAGTGGCGCCTCCCGTAGAACCCCCAAACCGCTTGAGTCAGAACTCACAAAGGGCAGGCAACATGAAAACAACAACAACCTTCGGAGTGCCCCCGTCTTTGCTTGCACGGTTGCAGCTGAAGGCGCGGCGCCTGCGTGCATTACCGGATTAGGTCAATACCCGACCAAGGCTTGTTAAGCATCTCATCCTGCGTTCGTGCGCGTCGGTGTTATGTTTTGGCTGCTCATCGCCACCTTAGCCCAAGGACGCCTGTGATGCATTTTCTACGGCTGCGAGGGGGCCCCTTGTTCGGGAAGGCCACTTCATCTGCCGACGATTTCGAAAGTAGTTAGTAATTTGAGTAGAAGTTACCTGAAACATGTAGTTAAATTAAACTACTAATTACCCAAATAAAGTTGTAATTGAAAGTTACCAAGTTACTCGGAAATGTAGTTAAACTACAGTAGTTTGAGTAGAGTAGTTGAACTACGTCCAAGTCTGGTTTTCACTCGGGAATTGGAATGATTCCTGAATCATTCCGCATTTTCCCGACCCTGGAATGGAAGGGAGGTGGAATTGAATACTTTTTGCCCGAAATGAAGTGGGAATAGAATGGAATGGGCTCGGTCCTTATGCGAGCTGTATCGATTATCATCTGAGGACTACGGGCTGATGGCGCAATTCGCTAGCGCATGGTAAGAGGCTCTTAAACAGCCTCTTTGCGCTGGAGGTGACTGACGGCTTAATTGTCTCACTAGCTTATGCTTCTTCAAGGATGATATACAAAAAAATCTACAAATACCTCAGATGAAAACCAAATCACACAGAGTAAACGGTATTCGTACATGCTCGCAACACGAAGTATTCTAAATTTTGTAAACAAAGGTACGTTCTGAGTGGTCTGTATACGAAACGTCTGCAATATAGCGTACTATTTGTTTTTCAGTAGTACTCCATTTTGAAGGTTAGTTTTTTGTCGTTGTGGCCCGCACAAGATGGCAATACTTTAAATGAGACTGAAATAGAGCGTGGTAAATGTGTATCCTAATGTTGGGGGGTAAAACACTCCGACAACGAGCGACAACTCCGACAATTCGAGAAGGTTTACCAACTAGATAGCTGACATGAGATTCCCAAGTCAAGTGCACCGGAACAAATACACCTAAAGTTCCATGTTTATTTACTAGTTCAATTTCCGAAGTGCCAAGTTCGATTGTATGATTTACTACGATTGGTTTATTGGTAGCCCTGAATAAAATAGCCTTCGATTTTGTTGCGTTTACGTTGAGCCGATTTGCCTCAGACCACTTAGAAAACTTTTTAGAACCTAATTTGCTTTGCATAATACTATTAGCACCATCGCCAGAGAAAAACAGGTTTGTGTCGTCTGCATAAATACTAAAGTGCGCTTCATTATACATATTCGCTATATCATTAATGAAGACGTTAAACAAAAGAGGTCCTAATATTCTTCCTCGCGGTACGGCTTGCTGTAAATTTCGAAAAGAAGAGCAATGACCATCAATAACAACACACTGCTTCCGATGTTGTAAATAATTCAGTAAAGCAAGTGGCACACCATGGACGCCATATCGACTCGGCCCCAGCTGCCGAGGCCACGGTCCGCGATCCAGCCTACTGCAATAGAGATTAGTGTGGCAGACTACACTCCAGGGTCGCTAAACTTGTGGAACAAAACATTCTTTGCTTTTTAACGTAGCAGAGGGAGTGACCAAAAGAACGCCGCAAAATTTTCTCCTCCCTGCGCGCGCTCAACTTCGCCACTTTTGACGAGCGCGTTAGCGCGTTCCGCAAACTTCGGGCACAAACTTGTGCTCGACGAGCTTAGCGACCCTGCTGTACAAACAACTAAAGACAATTTTTTTTGTTTCTTTTTGTTTTTGCGAAAAACAAAATCGAGAAGCGCGTCACAAGGGTCACGAGGAAGTTCTCCAAAACACCTAGTGGATATAAATAAGCTATTCAATGCTGTTTTCCATGTTCCGACACCACGAGAGGTGAAAATATTGAGCTACATAAGATAGAAACGACGAAGGGGAATTCATTTCCCTTCACCCCAAAGTAAGTTTTTTTTTTAAGGCTCCATCTTTTTAAGTGCGTTGGTTCTATTTTGTCCGCCAACGTGCAGGGATCTGAGGTATTCAGTTTTAACGTTGCTCTCCTCGTAGAAAACCTACGGAGAGTGTTACGTCCAAAACACATTGACTGGGCCTCACGGTGCAGCAACAAACAGCCAGTCATTGTGGCTCAATTCTGAGGCTCAGGAAAATTGTCTAAATAAACACCTTCCTCGTGAAGTGCACTATCCAAAGCATTGCACATGGGCGAAACCCTCCCTAAGTCGTCTTTCTTTGAAATGATTTTTATTTCACCTATTGGAATACGAATAATGTCAGATGATCAACTTTCATGCTGTTGGTTTAATAATGCAACGACTCCAAGCTTCCACTTTGCGCTTTACACCAACCATGGTTCTTGTCCTTTGCTACTAATGATAAGTAGCCAGGGCCGACTTACTAGAAACAGCATCTCAGCTGAGATTGGGGGAAAGAAAGCACTGCTATAGCCTCCTATATACTGATAAAGCCTGGCAGATCGCCACGAGAAGCGGCCGCCGAAACGAAAAGGGGGAGCGGCACACAACGGATAAGAAGAGAGCCACGTGACTTGCGCCCCTCTGCGGCGAGACGCCGAAACACACTTCTCCCGAGCGAACAAGTGTGTTTCGGGTCCTCGCCGCTGCAAAAGCTTTGCGCTGACGTCCAGGTTTCCCGAGAAATGTCTCTTTGATGCTCTGTGCTATTAGATCCTCGCGCTCCAAATCTGCGACCGCGCACTCTATGGCTCCGTCGTCGAACTTCCAGGCATTATGAGTATAGAGGAGTCTATGGCACTGCCAAAGTCAGTGAACGAGCTGAGAGGGACTCAAGGCGCGACTCAAGACTCTTACGCCCCCCACCCTTCGCACTGCTTTCTTTCACCCAGTCTCAGCTAAGACGCTGTTCTGGCAAGCCAGCCAAGAATCACAAGTAATAAAATTTCCTCGCTCTTCTCTTTCGTTCTTGCAAGTGCCCGGAATCAGTGTTGCAAAATAAACTCAAGGCGAGATTTTCAGTGCTGCCCTATCATGTTCTTCGATGGCCGGGCTAGAGAGCGGCCTTCCTTGCGGTTTTCACTCTCGCCTCAGAGCAATGGGACTTCTTTAGCAGCGTGGGAGTGCGACCACACTACCTTGCCCAACACCGCCTGAGCCTTTCCTGAACAACTGTTCCCCGACCACTGCGATTAAAAATGTGTGACATTATACTTATTTGAAGTACAAAAACTGTAGTGAGCCGATAGCAAAAAAGTTTTGTCTTACGATAATTAATGGGAAACAAAAGCGGTTCTGTATTTGCAAAAAAGACACCCTTCAGTGGTCTTAATTAGGCCTCCAGGATTACGAATATTGAGGTATTTTTTTAGTTTGGTGGACGGAGGTTGTAGAAATTAATATTTAAAGTACCGCCGAAGCCCCTCCTCCCCGGGGCGTGACGTCACACTAGGAGTTTATGAAATCTCTGCTCTCGCGCATCTTCAGCGCCTGTCAAAGCTATGCACGCGCACTCTTGCTATTTTCAAAAAGGTCAGAAAGAGACGTCACTGGATCCTGGGAAAGTAACGCCAAGCTCCCCGTGTGGTCGCCATCTTGGTCCGTGAAATGAGCAATTTCTCCTTGACCCCTCCGTTCATGGTGAGCCGATCTAGATTCGCTGGTGACGGGTAGCTTTATTTAGTGTTTATTTGTATACCAAGATTTTGCTAACCACACACCGGCAAAACAAGCGTACACCTTCGTACCACCTCCAGATGCTATGTCGGTGCTTGGAGGCACTGAAAAAAACGTTTACTGTATTGAAATACTCAAGAAGAACAATATCATTGTAAGAGATCCATGGAGATTGGCATGAATAATAAGTTGATTGAATACAGAGTGCCAAAGACTCTTATATTGGCGAGGAACGCCTCCAGGCCCGTTTGCTCGAAGCTGGTTAACTAACCGCGGTTAACCGGATTTCCCTACGAGGGGGAATTTTAGGTCACGTGACCTGCAGAGTAGGGACGCCGGAGTCAAATAGTTCCTAGCATCAGACAATTTGGCTGCTACGGCTGCTCGTCACGCTTGGGAACATATATTTTTACGAAGATGCGTCATCCTCGTTCCACGAAAGGGACATTTCAACACAGAGTCTACAGTCGGAGTCGACGGCAGCTCGCCCACCGCCGGACGGCGAGCGTGCTGTGGGAGCAGGGCTACGCTTGACTGGTCACGACAAGTTCGAGTTCACGCATCGCCCTCTGAAGTGGACTTGTTTCAACGAATGCTACAGTCATAGGGACCTTCAAAATATATTACCTAGGTGAGTGCCGCGATGTTTCACGAGAAAGTTATGAGATTGTACCGCTATCAAAATGTCATGTCAGCAGATCTTGCATTGTAATCAACGTCCAGCTTTCTTTTTTTCACTTTTAAAACCTACCTTGAGCCGCAATCGCATTGTAGTGAAACAAATCTCTCCGAAAAACTGCCTCTAATCGCGGAGTCTGGTTTATAGTACAGTTCGCCGTGTATTGTATTTGCAGCGCATCCACAACACCGACGACCCCCTTGCAGCGGGAGACAGTTCAACGAAGGCAAGATGTAGACTAAAAACTTTCCTCGGAAGCTATTATCTGTTACCTCAATAGAAACTGCCGGCACGGATGCCGGCACGGCATTCGATCGAACTTCGGTACTGTCGTCTCCGAACTTTTAAAACTGGGAAATAAACAAAAGCTTCTATCATGAAAGAAGTGTCCATGTTTTCTCTTGCGCTTGTCTTTCGTCAATTTATTTTGTTTTGGGACAACTAGAAGTCTTGTTAGGATTATAAAGAGAGACATAATTACGTAGCAGACGATCACAACCAATCTGAAATCGAAAATGAGTCAAACGACATCAAGCATCAGCATGCAACGGCAGAGGAATTGGACATTGGATGAACAATTACAACTAATTCGGGTGGTGAGGGAGCGAAAATAAAATTATGTTGAAGTTCAGTGCTACGATCACGACTTAAACAAAAAGACAGGCATGGGCTGATTGCACACCCCAGACCAATTAAAACAGTGTTGGAGGAACCTTTTAAAGAAGACCAGATGGCTGTACAGCTTATACAAGAAGCACGAACAGCGCACAGGTAAGTTCATTGTGTTCTTAAGTTAAAAAAAATATTGCATTGCTTTAGTGATAATATATGGACAATCAAACCTAGAAACGTGTATGTGGACATTTGTATATTTGTGCACCTTTGCCCTCTGCTGGGAGTCGACTTGTCATCTTCTAAGAACAGCAGTAAAAGCAGTGTTACAGCATCAGAAGACCATTTATTGCAGTTTATGTACATGTTCTGCACAGGCTGTCTGGAACTCGTAAAACAGTTCTAGTGGAAGACCCAAAACTTTGGACAAAATATTAACACACATTTTTAGAGAGCACAATGGTCTAGGCCAACCAAGGCCGACAGGCCAAACTGTAAGAAAGTAAAAATTGCAGGATTACATAGTCCACAGTTTCAGCAATGTTATGTCGCAGTTACTGAATGTTTAAAATAATGCCTCATGCAGTATTTGTTTATTTTGATTTTCCCCCGAAAGTTCCATTTACATACTTGGTTGAACAGTGAACCCCACCTCCTTTGTTCTGCTCATGACGCGAGTAAGTAGTAGACGAGACGAAATTACTATGCCTTAATTCATAGGTGCTGGGCCAAACCCCCATGTCTTGACGCCCCTCGTCGAAGCCGTCCTCGAGAGGATCGGCGAGGACACTCCCAACCTGTGCGGGTTTGGTTGCCACGATAGGTGACACGGAAGAGTAGGTGACTGGTTTCTAGACCCGATTGTGTGACGAGTAAATGGTGCTAAGGAACCGGTCATAGTGAAGCAGAACTGTCGCTCCAGGCGAGGCTCTAAAAGACGAGGACAAATGTTGATAACAAGATGGGCATGTTGCCATTTGAATAGCATTACTGCGGAGTACTTTTATATAAAGACCAGAGGCCAGATTCCCGAAACATTCTTACGGCAAAAAAAGTTAGTAAATTTATCTTACGACAAATTTACAAACTTTTGAGTATTCCCGAAGCAAAATGTTTGTAAGTTTTGCGCACGTTTCGACGAAATCCGTAACTTGCGCAAAACTTGCGAACATTTTGCTTCGAAAATACTCAAAAGTTTGTAACTTTGTCGTAAGATAAATTTACAAGCTCTTTTGTCGTAAGAAAGTTTCGGGAATCTGGCTTCAATTTATTTCGACCACAAAAGCTCAAAGGCGGGTCGAAGTATAAGTCACGAAACCGTCTTCCAGAGTACACTCCAAGATTTGACAAGACAAAGCGCTACCACATTTCTCATTATTTTCAACAAGGCTGAAAGAGTTTTACCGAAGCTACAAATTTATGAAATAGGACGGCATGCAATGAAAAATCAGGAGGTAAAGCTGTTTACCATAATCTAATAAAAATTAAATGCAACAAAGTGGCAATGGTTTTTTTTATGCTAACTGTAACAGGTTTTCAATATGTAAATTAAAAGATCACACACAGTACAAACCATCCTGTTGCTAGTTTTACCCAATTAGGAAAATTGGCTCAAACACTACCTTCATTCCCGTTGTGAAGTTAACGACTCCCATGATGGTAGCCTGTGCGAGTAAAATGAATGCCAGTGAAACTATGTGCTGTAATGTTTGAAGTTATCCTATCAATGTGCACAGTGCAACGAGATTTGACTGGAAATGTGACCACAAATTTCATGAACTGTTAATCACATAGCTACACAGCTGCATTCGAACCTTTAGCAGTGAAAGTGTATGAACACATGCATGCAAATGCTCTTCACAACCAAATGCGCATTTTCCCACACGTTGTATTGGGCAATTGTGCAAGAAGTAACGACACTGTGCTCCGACCTCAAGCCTGCATGTGAGTATATAAACCAACTTAGCTAGCAAACTTTGTCCACTGCACCAACACGTATGAATGAATTTTGGCACAGCATCGGCATCTTTATCAGGGTTACAAACTTTGCAAAGTGTGTTCTCTTTGCCCGTACTGACAAGAACAAAACCTGACCACTTTTTACACATGCATTTGCCACAGCTCCAAGGGAATAAATAGATCCACAGCCTGGTCCCTCTGGGAGCGGAAGTGCTGCACGAGTCTGCCACAGGAGGCAGTGCATCGGGCTCCAACGAATGTGCCGTACAGCTGACGTTGGTGGCGGGAGGCTTCACAGCGGTTCCTGCAGGAGACAGAGAGGCAGCAGCAGCTGGAGGGAGCGAATCTCCTGCTGGAGAAGGAGTGCACAGAAAGGGTTAAGCAAGCTGCCACGGCAACGATCGCAGCAGCAACTGCTGCAGAGGAGTTCCACCATCAGTCAAAAAATTACTAGAGGACCAAAAAACTTTAATTGGACTGGAAACACAGCATGCAGAAATGCAAATCAAATTGTTAAAAAAACAATTAGGAGAAGAGTAAACATTGACATATTATGCTGTTTTTAATTTTCAGTTTGAATGTATTTGTTTACATATGAGAAAGCCAACACAGCTGCTGAGAAATAAAATTCACTTTACTTGCAACTGTCAATAGATTTCTGGATTCAGATCTGCTATACTCCGTATCGTCCTACGATGGACTAAAGCCCAATGCTACCGGCCGCCGGGTCCAATCACGAGCTTGTTTGAAACCATGTGGTATATTTGCTATGGGCCCTAGTCCTTCGTCGGGTGAGATGAAATATAACTAAAGCAGGGGTGGCCAAGCTACGGCTCGCGAGCCGCATGCGGCTCTTCGCGTGTTAAAGTGCGGCTCGTGGCTCCCTCCCCTACCCCCCCCCCCCCCCTAACTCTCCCCTGCCTCCCTCCCGGTCACACGAGCACTTCCCTCAAAAAAGAAAGACAGGTAGCGGTTTGGTAGTCGTGAGCTACTGCCTGTTACCTTACGTACAGTTGGACTGCTTTCGACACAGATAGATTGAAAGTAGTTCGAGTGGCGTTTATTGCTCCAGAAAAACGTGTGCCCCCCCCTTCAGCGGCTCTTGGAAGTTTCGTGGATTTGTTTGCGGCTCTTAGGCCGGGTCAGCCTGCCCACCCCTGAACTAAAGCATGTACAGCGTATTAAAAATTTTATATATCAACATTGTATCACAGAGGATAAGTTGTAAAAGGTAATGTTTGATGACTTTACATCATTGGGGGTACCTTGCCAACACAATGCACTGGTACTCAAGACCATGCGAAGCAGCATGTGCAATATATTGGTATACTTACGCTCAACCGATGAACTGGCTGATGATGGCGTACCGAGCCTCATTGCTTTCGTCACGACCCGCTGCCACGGGCTCGACGGGAACCTCTTCGGGGAGGACAGCCCTTGGCATGCTGCAGGGGTATGTCTTGGCCAGGTTGTGCAGGACACAGCAGGCGACAGTGATGTCACAGCATCTCTCTGCTGCATCCTCAACTCAGCATGGAGGCAGTGGAACCTACGCTTGAGCTGGCCTATCGTCCTGCACAGTGTATAAACGGAGCAAGATCTGTTATCCTTTTGAAGTGGTTTAACAAGAGCATCTAATGAGGTCGGCATGTGATGTCTATCATCGCTCCAGCCCATTGAAAACATGGTATTATGCCTAATATTTTATATTTTTGCTGGAATATTTTAACATAGCAATGACATGCAGATTTTGTTAAAGATACCAGTGATGTGATTGGTCCGAATCCTTTTGGCGCAGCTCTTGGAGCAGTCCAAAGTAAATTTTGGAGCAACAAAAAGAACTTCTGTAGCATAAGCACACATTAATTTTTATTTATATCAATGCAAACATTATGTCAAGCTTAATTTTTCGACCTGTCCAACTAAAGTCAATGTCTACATTGCCTTCTCACATACATTCAAAGCTTCGTTAGCATCAACTGCACAGCAGGAGTCCCTCAAACACAAAACTATAGCGTTTAGTTGCCTGGAGAAGCACCATGACAAGGTGACAAGAAGGTGAGTGATGAAGGACAACACAAACTGCTTTGAATGGTTATTTTAGGTACTGAATGCCACTGAAATAGTACAATAACATTGATCACATAAACTGATGTTTCCTTCAAGTTCTAGAGGTTGTAATAAAACTGCAATTTATAATTCAAATAAAAAGCAAAGCACTTGTCATTTGATTATCAACATAAATTACATTTTATCTGTAGAACTTCATAACAAAAACGGCACGTGAACGAAACTTAAAAACAATCCCGCCGAACTCATTCAGGTTCTTCCCGAGATTCCATCCACTCCTCCTGTCAATTTAGTTCTAATCTACTCACACCTATAGAAAATTGATAGCTAAACAAATGAGTTGGCATAAATAAATAAACATACAAAAGAGCACATATAAATGTTCTTGCAATACCGAGGTACCCTTACTAAATCTTGAATTCGAAAAAGGTACCGCTAGGATCTCACAATCTATCATATTAACGAGCCGAAGTTGTATTCAGGAATTGTGTTGCGTCTCGCTTTGGAGGAGTGCTTTCCGCTTAACATGGAGGTGCGCTGCGGCGAAGCAAGACATGCAAAATCGCGATGCCTACTCCGTGGTGTCTGCTTCTCTGCAGTACACCAGAGCGCGGTGAAAAGCGCACTCAACGACACTAGCTAACCCTCCAGAATAAACAGACGACTGACATGAAAATTATTACGAAATTTCCAGATACTGTCTGTCATTCACACAAAATGTGATTGAATAGTATGGTATTTGAGACGATAATCAAAAGTTTTGAAAACCTGAAAACTTGCGTAAGCATATCATAACAGTCCGGCCGGGCAGCGAGGCCCGAGCTATTATATTTTCAGTATTATTAAAGTGACATTAAGTTTTGGCACTATGTTGAGCAAATTCCTCACATTTTGGTTAAATGTAGCAGAACGTAGCAGGGTAATCACTTTGGGGCAAATGGCGCAGCAATCCCATCACTGATATAATGAAAATGTTCTTCGCAAAAACCTGCCAGGAAAATGCAGTTTGAGATGCAGTATTTAAGAGGATATGTTTGAATATGTCTGTACTCAAACTGTCCAAAACAAGACCTGCCTAAGCCAATGTGTAATTTTTTTTCACATTGCAAGCATTGCTTTTTTTTCTTTTAAGAATTGCTTTACATTTAGGCATTTCTAACGACTGCTATTGTTTGAAAAGTATGAAATTTTAGTAAAAACTTGTAGGTTAATAAACCCAGTCATACAGCACCAACAAGAAAGATATGTTTCAGAGAAGTTCTAACTTCTATTCTGGAGTTCAAACAGAAAAGAGCGAATGAAATATAATAATTAATGTGACATATAGACTTAGCTGACAAATGGTTGAATTTTGTGAATTGACTTACTTCATTCCCACAAAGCTGGCTAACCTTAGAATAAATATTACAGGCTATGGCAGTAGGTTATAGCCAGTAGTATAAATAAGGTGGAGTAGAGATACGCCTCCCTTTCCTTGCTTCTGAGCAGCCGTAGCCTTCTATGCAAGAACATAAAAATGGCAACATATGTAAAGCGCAGGCACAACCATATGAAAAAGTGTAGGTGCCTCAAGGTGCCGAAACCCTGAAGCGTCGAACAAGGACGCATAGCCTGGCTTTACCATTCCACGATGCTCCTCGTTGTGCTATGCGACGCATTGTAGGCGACCTCCGCTGCTGATGGCGGAGAGAAGAAGGGCGTCATTAGCCATGGCTTGCCAGGTGTAGCCGCTATCTCCAAGCAGTAGACCATCGTAAACGCCATCGGCCAGCTTGCCTGACACCGAGCCTTCGGTGAATATCCTAGAGTCGTGGGTGCTTCCAGGCATCTACAGCACCCGCGACCGAAGTAAACCGGCCGACCTCAAAGAAGGCCTGTTTGAG